>JAIXMO010000025.1:0-423139 GCA_025677825.1 Helicostylum pulchrum | reverse complement strand
TATCAAAGCAAGCTCGATAAAAGAAACCCGGGATCGTTATGTTTACCAAAATGGGGTTTTTTTAAAAAAAAAGAGTTTAATTTATTTCTCAGGGTGTTTAAATGAAAGGATAAACCCAGTAGCTGTCAATTGAAGTATTCTAAAACCTGTTACAGCCCGCTGTAGAAACAATGCAAAAAAATAATTAATTAAGACAGCAAAACAGTAGACACAGACTGAAATCTGCTGTTACAACGACAGCTTCAGCAGTTTCACCTTTGGAAGTCTTTTTTTGGGGATTTGACGTAGACATTGGCCGCTGCGGGAGATTACCGACTTTGCTTGTACCTGGTTTCGACGGGATTTGAGACACTTTTTTGGTTAGAGGTTTTTCGGATTCTGTCATTTTTTCTTTCTTAAAAAACAAAATCGATTTAGAAGAAGTCTTTTATATAAAGAGTAATAAGGGGCTTAGCTGTTAAGCTATTTAAAAATTGTAGCACAAGTGTAACTTTGTAGTTTTACATAAAAGAAAAAAAAGAGCTGAGCACTTCCCAAAAAAGGAAGACTTTGAAATACAAAAAAAAAGTAGGGTTTCTTTTTTATTTACCATTTAACAAAAACAAAATATAAACTTCTTACCTGTTTCAAAAAAAAAAAGAGAGAATCAGTCAGAACGATGAATAAAACCAATCGAAAAATCTCTAGTAAATATCATGGCAGGGTGGTTCATTTTTCTCATAAAATCAGGTAAAATAAGCGTAGACTGGTTTAGCTTTGCTACTAGGTCATGACAAACATTATCAGGATAGATTAAGTGGTCCGTGGATTTATCATTGGACCATAACCCAATGTTTTCTCTTGTCTGTTCATCGTCTTTGGTACAGTCCAAGTAAATCACCTTCATCACTATATAAGAATTCAGGTTTAATATATTTGTTAAAAGAAGCCCCCCCCCCCCCCCCAGTAGTACATTCTAAATTACCTTTATCTCTATTTAAACAAGTTGTATCTTTACCGGTATACCCATTATTATAAATAATATTTGTATCCCAATTAAATAACCAAATCTAGTACCATAAAAATATGAATACCATTGTCAGCACACATACGAATATATTTTACTTACTAGTGCATAAATATTTTGACTTTGTCGACCTTGTATTAAGAAACGATGAGTGGCGTGTATTTTAGCTGTATTAATTAAATCAGACACTAGGTAATCGGTAAACTGAGGTTGTTCAATTAAACTAGGTACGATGGAAATACAGTACTTGAATAATTTGACTGCCAGCAGTATCATTTTTTCATTTTCTTTACAGTATTGACCTTCTCCTACCACATGTTGACAACTAGAACAATTAACAGCGATCCATTTCGTAAACGTACCACGGTCCCACTAAAAAAATAAAAAAAGATAATTAATATATATGTGGCATGGTAGTAGTTTGTTATTTATAGAAAGTAAAGCTTGCTTCTATCAAACTGTTGAATGCCGAATAAATCTTGGATTTTTGTATCGGTCAATGATGATATCTAACGCATCAACGACCTTCTTGAAATCCTTTTTTTTTTGTTGCAGAAGAAAAAGAGTAATAAAAATACTTACATTTGTACGATTAGAAACAATAGCATCTGGTTCAATAGCATCTTTCACAAGACTATCAGGATGAATTAGGAAATAACTTGTTCCGACCAACAAGGCATTGGGTCTAGCAAGAATAGGTCTCATACGAGCTTCATGTTCTTCCGGTTTGGTTTCATGACAAATCCAGCACTCTACCAACTCGTACCAATGTTCAGAAGGCAAGTCTTTAATCTTGTAGTCCTTTGAGTCGTCCAGTAAAGACACTTGACAGTTTTGACAAAGGATTCCTTTTTTACAGGTAGTGTCACCCCCTAGTAAAAGTTTTGAAGTCCACCATTCTTTAACCTCTGCTTGTTGTGACCTTAAGGGACCTGGCGGGGTAGCTAAATGGAGCTTGATTTCCCAAGGTACTAAACCATTGGCATCGGGTTTTGTAGTTACTTGGGTGACAACAAGGTTATCAGCAGTGATGGAGATCCCAACTGGAGACAAGTCAATAACCATTTGGTTATCGACGAACAGCGCGTTATTCATTACCTTGATCGTTTCACTGACATTACAGGAAGCATGGGTTGAAATAGATGCACGTAATACGTTGATATTACCAAGTTCTTCAGCGTAAAAAGGAATCATTTTTGGGATAATAAAAGAAAAAGGTGAGATGAAAAGTTTTTTTTTTTTTTTAAACGCGTGGATTTTGGGACGTTCTTTTTTATTTAAATTATTGCTCTTTTTACCATGTCTAATTTGAATGTACATAAAAAAAAGATGTGAAAGTTTAGATATAAGGGTTTAAACAAAGCAAACAAAAAAGGACTTACCAAAGAAAGGATGCATCATGGCTTCCTTAGCAGTTAATCTTTCTTGATGATCATATCTTAATAACTTATCCAATAAATCAAACAATTCATTTGACATGTACTTTTTATTATGTGCTCCAATAAACTTTGCCCAAGAAATAGGTTTGAAGCTACACACACGCAAAAAAAAAAAAGAAGGGTTAATATAAATACAAAAAAAAAAAAGAATATTACAGAGATCATTACTTTTTCATAAGTCCATCATAATGCGAAGCAAGTTTCAAGTTGTACTTTTTCAAATAAGAATTTAAAGCAGCAGTACCTAATACTCGAGTAATAACAACCAATTGATCTTGATTGTCTTGACCGTTAAAGAACGGATCCTTACGAAATACCATACCAGCAAGCATAGCTCCATAGCTCCACATATCAAGACTATAATCGTACATTTGAAGATCAACGAGTAATTCAGGCCCCTTATAACAGCGTGATGCAACACGTACATTGTATTCTGTTTTAGGTAAATAAAAATCTGCTAAACCCCAATCAATAAGTCGTAACTACCACGCATAACACAAAAAAAAAAAAAAGTTTTAGGTTCGAGAAATAATAATTATAAAAAGGGGTTGGAAGCTTACTTTTCGGTTTTCGTGATCAATCATGACATTATGAGGTTTAACGTCTCGATGCATAATACCTCTCGAATGGCAAAAGTCAAGAGCTTTTAACAATTCCAACATGTAGAACCTTATATCGTAATCAGTAAATCTTGGGTATAATATTTTGAATTCCATATTGTTAACATATTCAAATATTAAAGAAGGTGTTCTAGACTATATTATAATTAAAAAAAAAACGGTTAAGAAAAACAAAGTAATAGCCTCTCCTTCCCTTTTTGTTGTTAACCTACTTGAGGGTCTCTAACAATATCCAATAAACTAATAACATTAGGTCCACCTTTCAAGTTTTGTAAAATTTTAATTTCTCTCTTTATCTTCTTCTTTTTAACAGGTTTCAAGACTTTGATAACACAGCGTTCGTTCGTTTCTATGTGTCTACCTTCAAATACCTCAGAGTATTTTCCTCTACCCACTTTTCGACATATTTCATAAGCGTCTTGATCTCTTTTATATATATATATATAAAAAAGTGTTACTTCTTTTTTTTATATTATTATTACTGTGTATATATTACCCCCATTCCACTTGAAGTCCGTCATATTCATAGTATTCGACTGGTTTGTCTAAATTAGCATTAGCATACACTCTGGATACATTTTGATCCCATTCTGCTTCAGACATTGAAACGTCCATCTTTTTCTTTTTTAAAAGGTAAGAAAAAAAAAAAGAGGGAAGAAAGGTAAACAAATAAATAAAATCTCGTAAGCTGTTATTTAATTATTTTTATTACTACGAAAACAAGACTATCGTGTGTCAACTAATTGTTGCTGTTCTTCGTCAAACAATAACTCCCACTGATCAGGAGGAACTAAAGAACCAAACAGCTGTGTCATATTATCACCCAACTATACATAATACATGTTATTAATATGCGCAACCCACCATGTTATTTCTTTTTTACCTTATCTAATTCACGAATGATATCTTCCATCAGTGTAACATACGCATAATAAAACACATAGGCGTTGTCCTTTTCCAATAATCTTTTTGATTTAGCAAGAGGCATTTCACATAACTGTTCCAACAGAGACTTCCACGCCTTTCTAGCCTGAGGTAAAAATGGCGGCATCGGTGTCTTTAAACGTAACGCAGAAGCCAACAGATAAAAGTAAAGCAGTACGTTTCCAACCATCTCCCGTCTCTCTTGTGCAACCGGAGTCATGAAATCATGTTGTACTTCATTATACCAAGCGTCCTTTAACATGACTGTTCTCATCGATAAGAACCTATCGACAATATTCTGACAAGAGAGCAACATGTTTCTGTACGTATCGATTGGGAACGGACCCTTCAAACGAGGTTCATTTGGTGTTTGCGATAATAAAGATTGCAAGTCTAATAAAGCTCTTTGTAAACCTAGTTCCAAATCCATAAATGACTGGGTTGCTAATCTTCTTTGTGCTTCAAATGTTAATATTTGTGTCTCAGAGGCATTGGGCCCCATCTCCATCAGGTTGACAATATGAGGTACGGGGACAGGTGCGTTAGGGTTACCTCGACTCTTGATAGGATAATCTGCATAAATAGATACCAATTTTTGATACAGCCATGCCAATCTTAGCAGGAAATCAGATAGACCTTTACGTAACTCGACTCTTGCTTCGTACGGCCAAACATAAGCTGTAGCTACAAGCCCAAAGATAACACCAATAATAATAGCAAATAATCTTTGTGTTGCTAGTTCCCATACTTCGATATTGTTGGTTTCTTTATCGTTAAATTTGTTGAGCATAACTAGGTTGTAAGCTAACAACGTAAATTGTCCAAATTTACCATGCTTGTTGTGTAAAATCATCCAAAAGTTGGGGATAGAGAATAGCCAGGTAAGAATAGATAAAACGTACATGTTGCCGGGGAAAAGCATATAGAAGATCATGGCTGTATAACATCCTAAAATAGTAGAAAAGATACGGTAAATTGCAACTAAATTAGTTCCTCCTACCGTTGGAGTCATAACAACCATAAGCTACATTGTATATATATATTAGTTACCATACAAACATACAAAAAAAAAAAAAAAACTTACAGTAATCAATGCCCACTCCATACGATATTGTCTGTACCATTCCTTTGAGAATTCCATAAAGGCAGGAATAGCTAATAAGACGGTAGCCAAAGTAGCTTTAATAGCGTATCTCATCTTTTGCAACTTGAATAAAGAAAAGGTTCTCCACACACGAATAAAGAATTTTCTCCAAGTGGTTTTGGGTTCAGGTGTATGTAAGGTATTAAAGGTATTTCTTTCATTAGGAACAAACGGAGTAATATGTAAATGATGATGATGTCCTTTATGATCCGTTGTCATTCTTTTCCAGCCGCTTTTAACGGAGGCGTTTAACCAGGTCCATAATCCAGCACTGTGCGCGTTATTTAACCTTTCCACTGATTCTACCAACGTAATCAATTCTCTGGCAAACTCCGTCATGTTAAACATGAAGAAGTAAACCAAGATGACTTCTTCTCCTAATACACATCCAATGGCTTCTGATTCTACATCTTCTGTGTTATTGGTTTTGGACGATTGATTAATGATATGTTGAACTCTTGTTTTATATAATTTTTGAATGGCTTGCTTTTGTGCAGTTTCAAATAATGCGATGGCTTTTTCTAAATTGGCTTTCAGGACAGGTAAAGGAGGAGGAGGTTTCGCTTTGGTGCCTGTACGTATCCATCTTGTGATTGAATAATTGGGAGTAGTAGAAAAGCTTGTTTGAAGATGGAATAGTGTTTGCTTACAAGTATAAGCAAAAGATTTAAGTGGAGGTCGAATAGTTTGAATAAAATTAATTAACGGTGTTCCATTATTGTCCATCTCTTCTTCATCATTGTGTTCTTCTTCGTGTTCTTCAGCTAAAGGAGCATGAGAAGAAGAAGATCGCATATTGTTCTTTCGGTCGTGGTTCTTTAAGAATTGATCAAACTTATCTTCGGATCGATTCGTAAAAGTTCTTTGCTTGCGCATTTCATCTTGTAACTTTCTACGACGGTAACCAGCTCTTACATTCCAATTAGTATCATTTAAAGTAGAAGCGGGTACAAACGATTGAGATAATTTAGCGGAATTTCTTCTCTTGTCAATATTAAAAGGTGTACTACCGTAATTCTTAGCCGTACCAAAGAGCGCAGCGGAAGCGTTCCTTAAAGGAGAAGCCGATAACTTTGTCTGTTTCTTGTTTTTCTTATGACGCGAAGATTCCTTGTATTGCTTTGTTGCTTCACTTCCCATAATTTCAAACTGAATACCGCAACTACTACGAAGTCCGCCCATATGCTGAGCCAACCTTTGCATACTCTTGATGACCAAATCATATTCCTCTGCTCTTCCTCTTACTTCACTATTCCACACCGTTTCCAATTTAGCTTCCTTTAAAGATTTTTGCAGTGCGGTAAAACTCGCTTGATGGGATTGAATAGCGGTTTGTAAAGTGCGATTTGCTTTAAATTCAGGTAAATCATCATCCAATAAAAAAGTTTTTGTTAGTAACTTTAACAAGACGCGATAGGATACTAAAGTGGCATCGACATCCTTCTTTAATTTTTTGGCGGCTGATACAGGCCAAAAGATAACACAGCACGCGACGGTGATTAAAGTACCGGTGGCGACAGAGGTGGTGATTTGTTCAATACGTGTAGTATCGAAATCTCCTGCATTAGCAGATCCTTCACGTACCACCACGATAAAGATCGTAATAAAAGCTAGACTGGATGCTGTTGCTACAGGTGGCTTATTCCAATGAGCTTTTAGAAAGGAAATAATAAATGTTGAGCCAGCTAACCAAAACAAGACTGAGATAATGTGCGCAATAAGAAAATAATTACGATCTACAAAGAAATCCGTGGTCACCATAGATCCCAAACAGATAATAACAGCGCATAAAAGGTAACCCCATCCGTACGCGGCGGCTTCTACCATGCCACCCAAGGTCTTTGCAGGGTTAAAGAATACAGTGGCTGTGGCCACCAGATGACTTGAGGTATGATTATAACCAATCATAGCGTTCAAAGAAGGTACAAATGTAAACAAAGATCCTAAAAAGTAAGCGAAACTACACTTTAAAACAAGCTTTTGCCGAGCTGAAAATTCACAAGCTGTATAAAGTGATGTTAAACTATCTTTGCACCAATCCCAGCAACCTAACGTTTCTTGTTCATCTCCTCTTATGATTTGATGAGGTCTCTTTGCTTTGGTGTTGATTGGAAAGAAAGGTTCATCCGAGTCGCTATCATCGTCGGAAGAAGAAGAAGAAGATTCCGAGTTATTGCTGTGTAATATTCCTTGATATGAGTTTAATAGTGGCGTGGTGTCTTTTGGGCTATACACAATACAATTTAGGAAAGTTTTTTTTTTATGTGTGTGTGTGGTTTATTTATATAAACATTACCTTGGATCGTGTTGGTAATGATATTGATTGTCAGATATTCTATTGGTATAATCATTACTGCCGTGTTCTTCGTCAGGTAAAGTACTCAATGACACAGTTCTCTTTTGAACAGTTCCGTCATCCAGAATGACATCAATTTCGCTAAAGGCGGAAGGAGATCGGGTTGTATAGCCTTGATCTAAATCTCTGTCATGCAATTGTTGAATAATGTCCAGTGATCGAGTTCTTTCAATAAAGAACGATTGTGGTGAAGAAGAGAGTTGAGGAAGGCCTGGGTCGGATAGTGGAGAGCCTAGCACAGGCGCTGCATTGTGTGGTCTTCTCTTGTTCGGAAGGTCGCTCATAAACCTGTTGAAAGAAGAAGGTCAAGAACGAAAAAAAAAAAAAGGAAAAAAATATGTTTATAAGGCAGTTATGATGTCATTTGAGCTACTATCCTTTTTCGATCTTGTACTTTTTTATGAACTGTGCATTAAAAATACCTTTTTTAAATGTAAAGTACAAGTAAAATTGAGAAAATGAACATTTTTTTTTTACTGATTATCACGATTTCTCCGTATTGACACCAATTTACTCTTGATCGTGAAAGAAGTGGATTTTTTAAAGAAGAGAGAGAGAGAGAGAGATTATTGTAAATCCTCTATTCTTCACAAGGTGTAGCACATGTAGTTCCGGCAGTCAAGATACAGAACAAGAAAAAAGATATATAAGAAAGAAAGACAAAAAGGTTAAAAGAGAAACGGCTTCAAGAAGAGATAAAACTCTTCCTTTTTTTTAGTTTGAAACTATTCAAAACGCTATAATGGATTGAGTACTAAAAACACAAACGAAAAAAAGACTGAGAGAAGGGAGGTTACGAAGGTTTATATTTCCTGGTATATGAAAAACGTTTAGGCGAAAAATGATAGTTTACACTTGTTTATTTTGCATGATTTATGTACACGCTATATTTCGTTTTATCCGCATAAAATGGAATCAAGAAGCTGGGATAGATAACAGATACGCATTTGTACAATAAAAATGATTAACTAACGTACAAGTATTATATGAAGCTAACAGTAGTGTAATTACAAATAAATCACATGAGTACATACAATTAACTCCTCCCTATTTTATCATTCTTTCTTATCATTTCCTTTAAAGTCTTTTTTCCTGGTCTTTTTTCTTCTTTCTTTTCATGTTTATATAAACTGATACGGTTCTTCTTAGAGCCATGGTCATCCGTAAAGGTAAGCGAAAAGAAACGGATCATTTTTTTAATTTGACCGTGCAAGATCACACGTATCAGCCGAAATAAAAAAATTAACTGCAAGTTAATCTTCTTCATCCTTAAGGCAGCACAAACTTCAAAAGCATCCAAACAAATTCCACGTTACGTTGAAAGAAGGTAAAGATACAAAAGTCTGTTTCTAAAGCGTAGAAAAAAAAAGTCTAAGCTAATGCGTTCTCATTGTTTTATAGCTACGATATCCGTATCAAAAACTAACTGTGTTAAAGCCAAAAAAAAAAAGTAGCACAGTTTGAATTTGCATCACAATATGTGGCTATTACCTGGACTAAAAACAGTGAGAGTTACGAGTTCTCTTTTTAAAGCAAGTATAATGTCATATATATAATACTAAAGACTTGAAAAAAGTCATCTTTTCAGCTAAACATTTTTTTTCCGTGTACCAGGAAATATGTAAACCTTCTCTCAACTAGAAATGTATTGGAATGCAATGCCACCAGGGTCGCCCTTCCGTTCATTATTGATACAAGACGTATGAAGTATTTTCTCCCACAAAGATTACCATAATTAAGATATGGTCAGATTTACTATGTATTCTTTACTAAGAGAGTACAAGGCTGATAGCTCGAAGATGGCGCACAGCGAAAGCTTGATATATATATATTACATTGATACAGATGTAGTATAATATCACAAAGAATTATATATAGAAGAATAAACAAAATATTAATAGTACTAATACAATTTTAAAAAGCGAATCTTCTTTATAAAGTGTACGATCTCTTGCTTGCAAGATTTTTTTTTTTTTGATAAAAGACCTCACTCAAAAACTGATCAACTTTTGGTGACCAACTTTAGTGACTGTATCATTCCGTAATATTGTTTTAATCCAATTCGTACCACATCATTTATAAGCACTCTTTTTTTTTTTCTCTTTTTTTTTCTTGAGTAAAAAGATACACTTTTAAATAACAAAGATAAAGGGAAAGAGGAAGAAAGAGAGAGAGAGGGAAAGAAAAGGGTAAAGAAGAAGAAAAGAAGGCATGTATTCTAAAAAAAAAAAGATAAAAAAGAACATCATCTGATGTTAAAATAACTGAGTTTATTTGAGGAAAATTAATGTGTGTGCATTGCTTGACTGCAAGCGTGGTTTTTTCTCTTTTTGTTTATCTCTTTTTTTTTATTTTTTTTCATACACATATTTTTTATTTTTTTATACGCGCTTTTTTTCTGTATTTACCATTAAACTCATTTATATAACAAGATGCGTCAACAAGGACGAACAGAATATACACCTGGTACAACTGTATTCGCAAAGTTAAAAGGATATCCGTGGTGGCCAGCAAGGGTAAAAAACGAAAAAAAAAAAGTACATTTTTTTTTTTATTTTCCATTATATATTAAAATGCAATCAACCCTCTTTTCTTTTTAAAAAGATTGAACCTGATCAAGCAGTGCCTGCTAAAGTATTAAAACAAAAAACTAGGGCAAAAGGTGCTCTCTATACCGTGTTTTTTTTTGGTTCAAGAGACTAGTAAGTTTATATTTTTAAAAAGAGTGGGAAAAAAAAAATTATATTTATTTATTATAAAAAAAAAAATAGTGGTTTTTTTGGACCAGATGCTATTCGACCATTTGATCCTCAAGAAGTTGAAAACGATTTAAATGCAAAAAAGTATAAAACAAAAGATTTAGAAATGGCAATTCGTCAAGCACTAAATCCTTCTCTACTAACCGAGTTGGAAGAAGAAGAAGAAGGAGAAGAGGAGGAGGAACAAAAAGAGGAATCAGAAGAACCAGTAGTAGAAAAGAAGGAAAGCACAGCATCTAAAAAACTAAAAGGTAAAAAGAAACCAACACCTGAACCAAAGAAAAAGGTTGCTGCGACAACAAACGGTAAGCCTACTACACCAGCGAAAAAAGGAAAAGAGAATGCTACAGCAACAAAGAGACGAAGTCGTAATTTACAAAAACTTGAGGATGAGGATGAAAAGATGGTAGATGACACTGCTGTGAGTGAAAATGTCGATAGCAGAAAGAAGAGAGTGAGTACTTTGCAAACTCTCTGTGTGTGTGTGTGAGTAAAATATCAGTGATATTGATTTCTTAATTTCTAGCGCAAGTCCATGTCGATTGAAAAGGAGGACGAAGGCCGTGATTCACCTATTGCTCAAGGTCATGTTGGAAATAATAATAGAGAGGATTATAAAAAGTCTCCAGAATATAAAAAGGTATACCATATTCGACACAGATTACAGCGTTTGGTATATAACAAAAAGGAGGTAAGGTTTTTTGTTTTGTTTCTTTGTTAACAAAAAAAAAAAGAGCAATTGGCTAATGTGGATTGCTTTAGGGTGAGATTCCAAAAGAAGATTACGCTAAAATTTTGCAAGTTGTCAAAGAGATTGAAGAAGCACCAATGACATATAACCTTTTAAAAGTAAGTAGTTTGGAGCAAAAAAAAAAAAAAATGAAAACAGAGTGAAGGGTTACCATGGTGAAACTAAAAAAAGGGGTTCTTTTTTCTCCTAGGATACCAAGATTGGAAAAGTTGTTAAAGCAGCTTGTTGCTATCCATTTGAAAATGACACTAGCATTAAGGATCGTTGTCAACAATTGATGAGAAACTGGAAGAACATCTTTATCGTACCTCAAACTGACAATAAGCAAGAGGATACAACTATGCAAGAAGTTTGAAAAAAAAGGAAAAAAAAAAGGGAAAAAAACACTATTTAAGAAATTTATGAAAAATGAATAATAATAAAATAAAAAAAGGGTAAAAAAAAAATATAATGTGTATACGCTTATATACACTTTTGGAGGGAAAGAGTGAGGCAGCTGTATTACTCTTTTTTTTTTTGCAGTAGTTGAAAAAGCTTAAAAGTTGCTATTTCAGATGCACACCATAACATAACAAATATCCAAAAAAAGACGTGTAATACGAAAATCGATTTTCCTATTTAAGGATTCTATTTTGTTGTTGTTGTTGTTGTTGTTCTTCAATCGTCTTTCTTTCTTTTTTCTTTATTCTTTATTTTCTCTGTATACACGTTTATTATGTCTAAACTAAATATTAATTTGACATATTTAATGTTGACGTCTTTAATAATCGTAGCACAATTAGCTAGTGCATTACCTGCAGCAGTCGATTTATCAAAACGTGCAGACGGTGTATTATATTTACCTGATAAAGCGATCGCACTAGGTAATATTAAAGAAAAATCCCTTTTTTTCTAGTTTTTTAATATCAATAGATTTCGTTGTCTGTACTTGATAGATGATGGATATCAATTAAGTATTCAAGGTGTTTTGGGTGGTATAGTATTAATGGTGTGTGGTATCATGATCGGTATACATAGTATGTGGGATCGAACTGTCGCAGGTAGAAACGTCCAGAGTTTAACAGGTTTCATCACCTTTGGCTTTATCACTTGGGTCATGTTGGCTAATTTTGAGCCTGAGCAAACATATGGTCAAAACCGTCTTACTATTTACTTTATTGTTCCATTTATGGTTGGATTGGTTTCCATCTGTTTCATGGCTGTTACTATTCAGCTGTATTTAATGTTAATTGGCGGTATGGGTGCACTGGCCTTTGGCTTATGGATCTTGGGTTGGAAAGAGGGTCTAAGTATTGGTTCGGATTATGGAAGAGCCATCTTGCTTACTGTTCTAGTGGTTGTCTTTATGGTGTTATCGCTATATTCATGCTTTTGGGTAAAATTAGGTGCCTCTTTAGCCGGTCCATATATTTTCTTTATGGGCTTGGATATTTATTTTCACACTGGATTCTTGTATTGCTTTACAACTACAATTGATGTCAATCCAAGTCACGGTAAGAAACTTTTTAACTAATATTGCAAAGTTGTCATTATTTACATCTTCTTATTTTTTTTTAGCGCATCATTATGAACTTCATCGAGGCGTGTATATTATGCAATCCTGTTTAATTATTGCAAATATCGTAACCTTCGTAATTCAAAACATTAATCATGTAAGTTATTTTATCAGTGCAAAAAAAAAGATAAAACGAGCCTGATCTAAACATACTCTTTTTGTTGTAGCAACATATTATAGCACAGCATAATTATGTCATGTACACTTCAAAACGACCAGAATATCAATACAAGAGTAACCTTAGGAGAGGATACTTTCCTCAATTTAATACATTTATACCACCTTTTTTTCATAGAGGAGCTGCAGCTATTGTTAACCCTAACCCACCGCCTCCTCCTCTTACTGCCGTAGTCTAAAAAAAGAAATAATAATTATTAAAATATCTGTATACCTCCTCTTCCTCCTCGACCGCTTAAAGTCTTTGCCTAAATCGCCCGTGTTTTCCTTACCAATAAATAATCTTTTTTATTCTCTATGCACGATTACGTGTAGGAATTGTACCTTATTATTGTATGCGTGAGTACGTAAATGTTTTTTTTTAACTGTGTATCAAGTTCTTACTTGCATATAGATCAGCTACTTTTTTAAAATAAAATTCCTAATCTATTAAACGACGTAATAAAAAGTATTATACCATGAGGCAAAGGAAGGAAAAGGGTCGGTTGAATCCGAGGATCAAAAAAAAATTGGTTTTTTTTTGTCCAATCAGGGAAATGTACGGGAGCTTCGGATAACAGTTTTGTCTGTTTCAAAAAAAGTATATAAAGAGGGGGTGGTAAAACCCAATTATTTTATTATTATTATTTACATTCGCAACACTTTTTTTATATTACACTATGGGCATCTCTATTCGCTTTCCTAAATTCTTAAAGAACGCTTTCTCTCATAAGGAAGAATCATCTACGTCTACCCGTACCGTTTCTATTACAAGTGCAAGTTATACTCGAGATCCTATGCGCTGTGGTAACCATCCTGATGTTGTAGGCTATTATTACGATCCTATGGGCGGCAAATATAGTAGCCACAAGGGATACGACTGTACTAATACCGGTGCTTAAAGAAAATATATCTCCTTACAACGGATTCAAAAATCTCTTCTTATACCATCATCGCCTCAAAGCTTTCCGGTCATTTTGTCAAAAACCTTTTTTTTTAAAAATTACATTATCTATTATCATTTCTACATACATATAATATTCATTTACACATAAATAAAATCTATTACATCTCATTTTAACAAGAACAATTTTTTTTTTTGCGTTCCATGGCATGTGTTTACGACCTGAAATCAAACACCATTTTCGCGTATTGTCGGAGTGCCTTCAAAATATTTTATCCCCATCTACGTAGATCTTTTTGACACTATGACTAAAAAGGAACTTGTCAATGAGTCTTTTATGCTCCGGCAAGAGAGCTTAACACAGCATCTGGTCTTTCATTTTACGAAGAGGAGGGTGCACGTTCTATTTACACGCTCAGAAAGTAAACTGTGGTGTTGACACTTTATAAAGGCGATCAAATCCAAGTAGAACAAGAAGCTGCCCAGTCCTCAAAAAACGACCCGAATATAAACAAGAATTGAGTCATTATGAATCAATATCAAAATAGATATGGAGCTTTGGATTGCAGGATTATTATTTCGCAGTTATGGAACACGAGAAAGTGCTAAGACAGCATATTGTCCAGCAAAAGCTAAGAAACGTCCCTGATTTATTATGTGCTTACCACTCCATTCAAAAATATGAAATTCGCCGTTTTTAAGCTATGACTTTTGCATAATACATATTGTATTAAATCATGTAAAAAGTGTTAGACATTAGCAGATAACAAAGATTAATATAGAAATATTAAACTAATTTTTTAAGTGTATTAGAGAAACAGGGATCATCCTTAATTGGTATTACAGTAAATTGGATTATTAGGATACCCGTATATAGGCCCTTTTATTTTAATAAGCTTAAAATAGAAAAGGCATGAGAAAAAAAAAATCGCCAAGAAATAGTGACCACACGATGGGAAAATAGGAAACTGTGGAAGAAAAATGGGGGAGAATCCTACGATATTTTATACAGTTGTTAAAAGAAAATAGAGGCTGTTAAAAGTTGGGTTGTTGAACGTTCACCCAACCACACGTTTGACACTCGTAAAGCGATTTTGTACCTTCACAAGGTATCAGCGGTATAAAGCAAAATGTAAAACATTTATTGCCTTTTATAAGGTAAACATCTTTAGCTTGGCAATTAGGACAATGCCAAACATTATTACCAGACTTGCGTTTGAAGCGTTCAATTCCAACTAAGCAGTTAAAAAAATATTTACGTTAAAAAACAAAACTAACAAAAAAAGGTAATCATATCTTACAAGTAAAACAAAAGAACATATTAAAAAAAAGGAAAGTAAAAAGGTATAAAGAGTAGGTTTTTTTTATTTTAGGTAAAAAAAAAAAGAACTAAATATACCCGAGGTGCAAAAAGTACGTCATTTCGTTCCTGGTAACGCATTTACCATTTGCCTTTTTTGTGCTTTAATCAAAACCGCACTTTTTATTTTTATTTTTGTACTTGGGCAATAAGTTTAAAACAAAGACCCCTTTTTACATTTATTTAATTAATACTACCAATGTAACTGTTAACTTGTATTTACAATAGTGGCCCTACTTACGGGAACAGTAGTTGCTGCTTAAGAAAAAAAAGCTCACTGAGATACCTGAGTTTAAATAATCGCTCATAACAAATCTGGTAATTTCAGCAGTTATAATAAATATTGGTTTTTATTTTTTAAAGAAACAGGAAATGCTTTTTGGGCCCAAGTTTTATAATATAAAATCGTTGTTTTAAATATATCTTCGATGCAAAAAATTAAAAACGAACTTTTTTGTTTTTTTTTCGATTTTCATTTTTTGGGGTCAACCCCTTTTGTGTTTCTGTAGTATTTTTACAATTACTTCTAATACAATTTGCCTATCTTTGTGGAAAAAAAATGGATGGTATAAAACTTGTTTAGACGCTTCTAATCCATTTTAAATCATATTTTTAATGCAAAAACTGAAAGAGTAATCACTGTTTTTAAATATCTATATTCGGTCGTATAACCAAACACGGCAATGAAAAGCTACTTTTTATGTAAAGAATTTGCTAATTTAAGGACCGCTTAACTAAAATTTTAGCGAAAAAAAAACGTCTAAAACAGTGATTACTTGGTCAATATGTTTTGTAAAAATATAATTTTTTATGGATAAAATGGATTAAATGCGCCTAAACTAGCGCTTAATTATTGTTGTTTTTTCACAAAAAAATTCAAATCGGATCGAGAGCAATTGCAAAAATACTACTAAAACACAAAACGGGCTGACCCCACAGAATGACCAAAAATCATCAAAAATGATCGACTGAAGAAAAATATAAAAAATCGAGAAAAATTTAAAAAACAAGCGGTTTTTAATATTATTATTAAAGATAACATCCTAAAGACTAACTTTTACTAAGTAACTTGAACAAAAGAATCATTTCCTGATGTTTAATCATACAATGAAAACATCATATTGCGATCACCGAAAAATGTCCTTTTTTTAGAAGTTACTTCTAAACCTTCACTTAAAAACACGCGTTTTTAAGAGAATAAAAAATGAACAATAATGGGTTATAACACTTGAAGGAGTTCTTGAGCTCACCTAAGTTATTGTACAAGAAAATATGTTGCGTATCGTTTTTTGCAAGAACTCAAACGTTAAAATTATGGCAAATTCTATTAATTTCTTTATTGGTGTCAATTAGTACAAAGCTATTTATTGGAATACCACATAAAAATACATTTAAAAACTACTAGTTATGATATATAGGACTAAAAAGTATCTTTGTGTTCACTTTATTTGGCTTACACTGCATTCCTTTCCAAACTTTTATTACTTAGCAACAGTCTGTATTTAATTACTTTTCCTAATTAAATTTTTAAAGATTTATTGCTGATACGCACTCCCTTCTAGTCTAAAAGTATTGTCTTCGTATTTTAATCACTTTGTAAGATTTATTCCATTATCCTCTCCCTATCAGTTTGATTAGTATGTTATGTTTACGCATACATCGGAACATTCACCCGCAAAAAGGAACAAATTTGACAGCCGTCATTTTCATGCATTTTTCTGATTCATAAAAGCGCAACTTTCGCCGTTATATAATATAGACCTCTTGTTTGACAAGAGTCAGTCTTTCTTTAAACAAGTCGCGGCTTATCCGTGTAACTTGGTTTGCTTCTAATCACTAGATCCTGAAATGAGTATCACATCTACATCTTTCCTTTTCTCTTTATCCCATTGAAAAAAAAACATGGTCTTGAAAGATAAAAAGTATGTTATGGGAATAGGTAAGCATTTACTTTTTTAAAAAAAAGACTACAGATGAAGATCTAAAAGTGTTATTTAGATTTTGGTGTCATCTTTTCTGGTCTCTCGATTGCTCATGTAGACAAACCTCATTCAAAATTTACATTAAATACATGGTTAGTTTAGCCCTATTTTAAGCCAAATATCTCTTCTGGAATAAAATAATATTTTAGGAAATTTAGACAATATTGTGATCCCACACAGGAGCATACGTCTATCTTATATAAAGCTAATGGGGAAATACGAATTGGACTTTCTAAGACCGCAATGGATACATTTTCTAGAGACCAGATAGAGGAAGGAGATGTTTATATTGACAATATTAAACAATACATTCTTAATATCGATCAAGCAAACAAAGAACTTGAACAAAAGTTGAAAGGATTAACCATTCAAAAGGTCGTTACTGATTACTTGAAAATATTTCATGCATTGGCTATAGAGTGTTTAAAGAAACAAGAAGTCTTTTGCAATAGTTACAACTTTGAACAAGATTTTAAGCTCGGAAATCTCAGCTATTGTTTTATCTTTTCCTACCTCTTTAAATGATTTTTTTGCTGACTGTTTTGTTGAGGCTGGAATTACTGAAAAAGACAATCTCGTTTTTGTATCCGAAGCTGAAGCTACTGCATTTCATTGTCTTAGTCTAGATAGATGGATGACCAAAATAGTTCTAGTTCAAATTTATCTTGTCTTCCATATTGGCCATAGTTCCTTTGGCGTTCCAAAGATTAAAGTCGATTCAACAGAAAACTTTAGTAAAGTAAAATTGATCTCCGAAGAACTAGGAAAAGGCTCAATAGTGCTAGACAGTATCTTTAGAGATTACTTAATTGAAATGAGTCCCAGTTGAATTTAAACGAAAGCATTATTAGCAGTTTAGTCGAAGCGTTTGTGAACAAAATTAAGGTAATCGATTACTGTTTTTATACATACGTGTATGTAACTCGTACTAACCGGCACCTCAGTTTTCTTTTGACTTTCCGCCATATAGAGATGAAATTATTAATGAAAACTACGACAAAAGCAGTTCTGAAGAGGACTTTGATGAAGATAATAAATATAACAAAGGTTTAGTCTTTAAATTACGAGAAGATTCCACTGACGTTGGACAGGATCAGGAAGAAGAAATTATATCACTTTTCAATATTACCAATGTTAACGGCGATCCTATTGAAATCACTATTGATGATTTAGAAAAACATGTATTCTCATCGTATATTGATTACCTCATTAATTATATTATGAAAGTTCATCAGGAAAATAATGGTGAATCAAAAAAAAATTTGTATGGGAAATACAGTTCAGATGCAAATTTCTATGAAAAATTATGCGCCAAAAATAATGGGACATTTGAACAATTTATTTCTATTATTGAAGATACCAATGTAGATGCTGTCTCTCTGGGTGCTGTTTCTTTTGGATTAAAAATTAAGAATGTGCAGATCCCTTTTTTCCATGGCACAAACTCCAATCTCGCTAGCTCAGAACCGCAAAAGAATGTGGGAAGTAGTGAAAAGTTCAAAACCGAACACAAGTCTAAAGAGTTTGACTTTATTGTCGGTATTGGTAGGCGATTAAAATATGAGGGTGGTCATTGTATATTAATTTTTACCATTAGATTTTGGCGTAACTTTTACTGGGTGTTCATATGCTAATCCAAGAGATTCTCAGGTTGACGATCTTAAAGCTATTCACACTATCGAAATAGGCTGGTAATATTAGCTGTTTTTACTTGTTTATATAATACATCTAATGTTTTTTTAATAATGATGATAGGCCTGGAGGAAATGCTATTGCGTATGGGAAAACGCCTACATTGCTAATGTATGATAAAAATATGAAGACGAAGTTCTGGGGTCAAGAAGCCAAACGAAATATTGACCGTTGTAAAGACCTTAGTCTTTTGGGTAACTTCAGACTTCTCCTACATCCCGAAGCTGTTGAAGCACAGTATGCTGTAGGAAATCCGGAAATTGCTAGAATACAAGAGGCCAATAAGTACATTTTTAATCCAGTTAGTGATACAAGCCAAGGTCGATATAAACTTAAAAAAGAGAGCGCTCTTAAAAGAATAGATCCACTTCAAGTCTGTGCTGATTACTTTAAAGAGGTTAAAGAACACTTAATCCGACGTATTGTTGCTGATACTAAATCCAAGAAAGGTAAAAAAGGCTATAGTCTGTTCTCAAAATCGTCTGAAAATGAGTCCAAGATCCAATTTGTTCTTACTGTCCCTGACATATGGAATGAATCAGAAAGAGAAAGTATGGCGCAAATTGCTATCAAAGCTACTATGATTAAAGAAGATGAGTTAGGTGATCTTCTTATTATCAGCGAGCTTGAAGCGGTAACTTTCTTTTACGAAAAGTAGTACCCCTGTCTTTTTCGAGACCCTGAAAACCCTAATTCTGATTCTAATTTTATCATTTTTGATGCTGGTGGGGAAACAGTAGATTTGTCTACTTTTCATCTGACGCATAATCAAGAGAATGGTGATCCAATGATTCGTCAAATCGGTAATGGTATTGGTGATACTTGTGGATCGACCTATCTAGATAGAGCATTCAAGGAATACTTGTTGAAATTTTATAGAGGTATTGGCACAGAAGCTAATAACAACGATCCAAGTTTTGACTCTGTTATGGACGACTTTGTTTCTAACGTAAAGGTAATCAGTATATATTTACATTTATATACATATGAAAGACGTTTATTCATAAGCTTTTAAATTGATAGTATGACTTCAAGCCAGATTCTACCGACGTTAGTTTCTGTAAAATCAAGTTACCTTCTGAGCGCAGAATACTCATTATTCCTAACACAAAAGAAGCAAAACAAAATAACTTGATAGAAGCAAATACAAAACTCAAAATTAAACATGCAGATATACAGAAAAAATTCTTTGATCTTATTATTGCAAGAATTCTGACACTTATTCAGCGACAACTGAACCAAGCTTCTGGAAGTAATACTAGAATCAATGCCACCATGTTAGTCGGCGGTTTTTCACGTAATCCATATTTGCAACAGCGTATCCAAGACGAGTATAGAAATGTTTATAATGTAAAATTTCCCGAGGAAGGTACTGCTGCTATATCCAGAGGTGCCGTCTCTTATGGTTTAAAGCCCCGTTTGATTTCTAGAAAACTTGCTGGTCGGTCTGTTGCTTTAGAAGTACGAACACCTTTCGAAAAATTAAAAATTAAAAATGGACCGTTTGGATAAGATAGTAGACCGGTTTGATAAGAGAGTGAATGACCGTTTTAATATAAAAGTAGATGAAGAGGTGTACTCTAAAAATCGCTTAGAATATTTTGTCCGCCAATCTGACTATTTGCGAAGTGAAAGTCTTAGACTCTTCCATAGAACAGTGACTGTAGATTATCCCAGCAGTGCCCTGATAGGTAATACATGTTTTAAATTACTTATTATATACATATATGTACATATATACCTAATTATCAAAATTATCTATACTTCAGCTGTTTTTGCGTATGATTTTAAGGAAGAAGATGATAAAGAAAACTGGAGATATGTAAGCAAAAGACATACCAAGATCCTGGAAGAAATAATTAAATTGCCAGAAGTTGAAGAAATTAACGAGGGTGGTCCAGTCCATTTTAATGTTGGTCTTAAAATGGATGTTATTGGTGCTACCATTACTATTGAATGTAGAAACAGATTTATCAATAGAAAGACCAGAGAAATGACTAATGGCAATGAAGCATCTTTGAAGGTAGTTCGTAAATGTGAACTCCATGCAGTGAAAAACAAAGAATATTTGGTAGAATATTCTTTAGCAAAAAATTTGTTCACGTCAAGATAAATAAAACTTTTTTTTGAGCTTTCGAAATAGACATCGTTAACCTTTAATAATAACGATGAGACCCCGGATATTTATTTTACTTATGCTGACTATCGATTAAGATATTCATTATATTTACTTTTTTAAAATGCGAATAAATAAACATATAGTGGCGTAGATTATGTAACTCTCGCTTGAACTCTCTCTCTTGATGTATCATTTTATTAACAAACAAATAAAATACTACTGGCACTTTGTTTCTTCGTATTCTTTCTTTGAAATATATAACTGATTGACTGTACCTAAATAACCTACGGTAGAACCACCTAACCAACTACTACTCGTACTACCAGTAGCATGTACCTTAACCTTACTCTGTTATTAGTAAGAAAATAATCAATTACAAAAAGATAAACTTACACCAGATACCATCGTAGATAAATCGTTGCTTAATATTTCGGTAAATTCAGGGAAAACAGTATTTCCATCAGTAACAATGACATTAAAGAGTGAAGGGCCAAAGTCGATATCACACGCACTAATACTATTGAAAACTGATTGAGAGACGCCGACAGTAGAAGCTATATTTAAAGACGGTCGAAATCAGGAAGAAATCCACCCTTAAATCGAACAGTGGTATATAGTGGCGGTAAAGCGGAGGACCCAAGACGTCCTGGAGAAATACGCCCTTAAATAGAGTGTACCCTTAAATCGAGCACCCTTAAATAGAGCCGTTACTGTAGCTGTTTATTCTTAACTGCGATAAGTAATATACTAACATATTGTTTTTTATTAGTACCAATTATTTCATGCAATTAAGATTAAATGACTGTAAAAAACATGTAATAAACACGTATGTAACGGTAATACTAATAAAAAGAAAAGGAGGCTTTGTTTAAGCAAAAGCACTTATACTTATCGTATTGTTACTAATTCAAAAAATAAAAATTAATATAAAGTCTCCAGCTAGTAAGTAGCAAGTATAAACTAATACTAATGCTGCAACCATAAAGAAACTGATCTGTTAAATAATTAAGGAGGCGCTGCTGTTGAAGCCCGAAATTCCGGGAAAATGTTTCCAACGAAACAATGAACTTTTTTTTATGGTTCACAAATTTTATAAAGACCGAGTGTTATGTCTTTTATTTCCCGTTCGGGTTGTAATAGATGGCATTTACATATATTAACATATCTGAAACAAAGTACATAGTCTAGGTGTTTGGAGGACAAGAAGATAGATTTATGACGGAATTAGAACTCGTAACACACTTCGATTTGTTTCTGAGGCACATTTCTTTTTTTAAGATGTAACACACATCTTTGAGACTGTGTGAAAAAAAAAAAAGTTCATCTAAAAAGTAGGTTTTTCTTTCCATTACATCTGTGTTTATCAAAAAAGACGCGTACAAATAAATGTTACAAAAAAAACAAATAAATACAAAAGTAATAAACATGGACAGAACACAGATCTTTTAATCCAAACATATTTGAGTAATTTAGGTAACGACGAAATAAAGTTACAAAAGCATACAGCGAACAACTGTACGTGATAGTTTTTTTATTTTATTTTTAATTCTATATGATGAGGGAGAGATTAGTGTATATGTATATATTATTTTGATTTAGAACAAGTAAGTAGAATGTGTCATCGGTAATGTATCCACAGGATCACACACACAATCAACACCATCGGCAGTTACGGCATAGGTTTCTGGGTCAACTGCAATCTTTGGCATCGCGTCATTCCATTTCATATCCTTTTTAGACACGTTACGACAATTCTTTACAGGCTCAACTCGTTTTCTTAATTTATAAGAATCAATTGAACCATTATCAACTGAGATTTGCGATACAAAAATCATACAACTCTTGGAAAGCGCAGAAGGGAATGAACCAAACATTGGTCTGGACACAATAGGTTCCGTTGTGGAAATAGATCCGTTTGCATCACCTAAATAATCCGGAGTTTTTTTTTTTTAAATATACATGATTATACCTAAATTAAGTTTAATTTATACTATACCCATTTGGCCCCATACAATTATACCACCCTTTAAAATAAGGTCTGGCTTGCTGCCGAAAAATGCAGGTGTCCATGCCACAAGATCAGCGATCTTACCTACTTCAATTGAACCAACCAAATGACTAACACCATGAGCAAGGGCGCTATAGATAGATAGTGTCAATAGAATGAAAATATGAAGGGGGGGGGGAGAGAAAATAATACTTACACATTAATGGTATACTTTGAAATATATCGCTTAATTCTGACATTATCATCTGCGCGACCTTCATCTTCAGGTAGTTTACCACGCTGGAGTTTCATTTTATGTGCTGTTTTCCACGTACGTAACACGACTTCGCCAACTCTTCCCATGGCTTGACAATCAGAACTAATCATACTAATAGCACCAATGTCGTGCAACACATCTTCAGCTGCAATTGTTTCTGCTCTAATACGACTTTCGGCAAACGCAACATCTTCTGGAATTGACTTGGATAAATGGTGACATACCATTAACATATCAATATGTTCATCTAAGGTATTGGCTGTGAAGGGACGTGTTGGATTGGTAGAAGATGGTAACACATTAGGCTCACTACAGACGGTAATAACTGCGCATGTAATTTTTTAGTATCACTTTCTTTCTTTTTAGTTCAACGTTACACTTACTGTCAGGAGCGTGACCACCGCCAGCACCTTCACTATGATAAGTGTGAATAGTTCTTCCCTTAAAAGCTTCAATTGTAGTTTCAACAAATCCACCTTCGTTTAAAGTATCTGTATGAATAGTAGTCTAAAAAAAAAGAGTAGTACGAAAAAAAAAGGTAAAAAATAAAATAAAAAAGAGAAAGATTCCATGGGTTGGGTTAGTAACTTCTTAGTCATCTTGTAACCAAATTATACCTGAATATCTAATTCGTCACTAATGGTCAAACATGTGTCAATTGCCTTGGAATTCGCACCATAATCTTCGTGTACCTTCAAAGCCATACACCCAGCCTCGACTTGTTCTCTTAAAGGTTCCAAAGCTGAGCAACTACCCCTGCCAGAAAATCCAAAATTAAGGGGAAGGTCATCTGTAGCTTGCATCATAGTTTCTAAATGATATTTGCCTGGTGTACAAGTAGTAGCATTTGTACCTGTATTTGGACCAGTACCTCCACCGATCAAAGTTGTAATTCCACTTGCTAAAGCCTTTGAGGAGGAAAAAAAAAATACCCAAAAATGTATTAATTTTAACTCTTTTAGAGAATTGTTACACAAAATCATTTCTTACCTCATAACACATTTGGGGACAAATATAATGAACATGAGAATCGATCGCACCAGCTGTAAAAATCATACCTTCTCCCGCCAAAACCTCAGTACTAGCACCAAAAATCATACCTGGCGTAACACCATCCATAATATCAGGATTTCCTGACTTTCCTATTCCAACAATGATTCCCTTCTTGATACCAATATCCGCCTTATAAATGCCCGAGTAATCAAAGATCATAGCATTCGTAATCAATAAATCCAAAACATCTGCATCACAATCGTATGTAGATTGACCCATACCTTCACGAAGTACTTTACCGCCACCAAATTTACATTCATCACCATATATCGTATAATCCTTTTCAATTCTTGCCCATAAGTTCGTGTCGCCTAATCTAACCAAATCGCCAGTAGTAGGACCAAAGTGATCAATATAATAGTCGCGTTCAAAAGTGTAAGGGGGAGCGTTGGGTAAAAGAGGAGCGTTGGAATCGTGCATAAAACCAAGCGATACAAGGTTCTCGATAATACTAGGTAATTTAATCATATCTACAGGTCCTGTTGCTAAACCGTTACCACCAGAAATAATCTTTTTACCAGAAATTTCTACTAGCGTAATTGTTTTAAAATCTCCGGGCTCGAAACGCGTGGCTGAACCTGCTGGAATATCAAGTCGCATACCATAAGCAAGTGCACGATTGAAGTTTAAGTGTTTGTTTGTTTCAATAAAATGGAAATGAGACCCAACCTAAAATTTAAATTATTGTTATTTTTAGAAGCATAATATATAAACATGAACAATGCAAATGCAATACCTGAATGGCTCGATCTCCATGGTTTGTCACAGTAAGTGATAATCTTTTTCTACCAACATTCAAATGAATTGGTTGAGGCATAGCAATGATCGCACCAGGAGCGTCTTCTTTGTTTCTAGGGCCATGGAGTTTAAACTTTGACTGATCTGGGATTGGATAAAAAGACCCGTAGAGTGCCATCTCGAGGTTACCATTATCCGTACAGATGGGTTCTTGTACAGTAACCATGTAAGTACCGTCTGGAAACGTACCTTCTACTTGGATTTCCCTTACGATATCTATCGCTTCAGGTAGTACGTGACGCCGCCCCAGCATTTGCTTACCCAAATCCATAAGTTGAGAAACAGAGTAACAACCATCTCTCATAAACTCAAGTAGTTGAGAGGAAATCAACGCGATTACTTCAGCATAGTTAAGCTGTACACCTCGCGCTAAACGCTTTTGTGCAAGTGCACCAACTATAGTATTTTTAGCAAACAGAAAAAAAAAAAAAAAAAAAAAGGATAGAAAAAATGGGAAAAGCGGCATTATTGTTAGGAACAAACTAGGCTATTTTTAGGCAGAATTTTTTTTTTTATAATTTTTTTTTTTAAAAAATCCCCAAAAATGAACTTTTTGAAGGGTTATCATTGCTTTTTTTTAAAACTTTTTTTATTTATTTACCTTGATGTACCAAGAGTTTATCTAATTCACGAGGAACTAAACGCATGTCAATATATTTTTAAAACAAGAAAAAAAAAGAAGAAGAATTTTCTTTTGATTGGATTTACAGAAATTTTAAAAAAAAAGAAAAAAGGAAAGAAAAGATGAAAAAAAAAAGATGTATTATTAAAAGAACCAGAAATATTTATCGGAGAGGGGAAAGGGAGAGTGGGTTTAGTACCACTGAATACAAATATACCCTTAATAAGATTTCCAAGAAGTTCCTGTCAAAATAATAATAATAAAAAAAAAAACTCATTACCCGTCACGTAGAAACAGTCCCCACCTTGATATGGTTACAAGCTTTAAAAAAAAGGAGAATAAAAATGTCATCTATAGTAATTCCCCTTTTCTATCTCTTTACCTTTTTTTCTACCCTATCTAAACAATGTCTGATACCTGCCGTTTCGAGGAACACGCTTCTTCTGCCCAAAAGCCTCATGATAACTCTGAAGGAGGCCATCAACATAGCCATGCTGGCCATGATGCCCGCGACCACGGTCATACTCATGAACAAATGGACTCTCCCGGTTTGTACCAAGAACGTCCTAAGGCAATCTATGATCACCGTGATTGGACTGAAAGAGCTTTCACTGTTGGTATTGGCGGGTAAGTTTATACAATAGCGAAAAAAAACGCGTAAAAAGTGTGATCCTGTTACTAATCCCATCTTTTTTTTTTTCAGACCTGTTGGTTCCGGAAAGACTGCATTGATGTTGGCATTATGTCAACGTCTTCGTGACAAGTTCTCTCTTGCCGCTGTTACCAATGATATCTTTACCAAGGAGGATACTGAATTCTTGGTACGTAACGCTGCTTTGCCCGAAGACCGTATTGCTGCTATTGAAACTGGTGGCTGTCCTCATGCCGTAAGTTTGTTTTGTTTCATGTAACGTATATTTACTTATTTTTAAATCTAAACCTTGTTTCTCTTTTCAGGCTATTCGGTAACACAAATATAAAATAAATAAAAAATAGTGTACAATAGAAACGCGAAACTAACCCGTTATCTATTTTAGTGAAGATGTTTCTGCAAACTTGAACGCTTTGGAAACCCTTCACAGCAAATTCAATACTCAAATCTTGTTGATTGAATCTGGTGGTGATAATTTAGCCGCCAATTATAGGTACGCAGAAAAGAATAATACCAATGCCAAAAATATAGAATAATAGCTAATCTCTCCTTTTTACTTTTTGTGTAGCCGTGAATTGGGTAACATACATATTTTTTTTAAACTACATATAACCTTTATTAATGCCGCAGCGTATTTCTAACTTTACTATTATTATAGCTGATTACATTATTTATGTTATTGATGTTGCAGGTGGTGATAAAGTCCCCAGAAAAGGAGGTAAAAAATTATTTATATATAATTGTAGCGTGCTTTCTAAACATACTGGTATTATTATTTTTCAGGACCTGGTATCACTCAAAGTGATTTATTAGTGGTCAACAAGACCGACTTGGCTGAAATTATTGGTGCTGATCTTAGTGTTATGGCCCGTGATGCAAAGAAAATGAGAGGCGATGGCCCTACTGTCTTTGCTCAAGTCAAGAACGGTGTTGGTATGGAAGAAATTATTTCTCTCATTTTAGGTGAATGGCGCGCTAGTGGTGCTGCTAAAGGCTGTTAAATAATAATAAAAAACATTTGTAAACTGTATTTTTATCTGCACGTGTAAATAGAACCCAATTATTGGGTGTTGAATTATTCGTTGTAAGCTCTCAACGCCTCTATTTCCTATAAACATAATTAATAGAAGTTTATTTCTTGATCTTCCGCTATGTATTTTAGTTTCACGACTTTCGCTTTTCTTGTTTCATGCTTAAGATAGTAAAAGTCCCGGAATTGCTATTAAACAATAGGTACTCTAATGCATTACAATTTAGTTAGCATAAATTTATTTAATCCCGCCCAGAAAAAAAAATGGAGTATCATATTATAGCGTTTTATTTTTTATTCTTTTTATAAAAGTAACTATGAAAAGCGAAACGAGGATGCTTAAAGTATATATGTATATAGAAAAGATTGTTATTCAGTAGTTTATTCTAAGTTTTTGATTTCGCCTTCCTTGCAACGGATTTCCGCTCGTAAAAAGTGTATTTCTGCCTCATGCTTGTGGATTTTACTCTCCAAATCATCAATATCTGTTTCCAGCAAGATAACTCTGACTTTATTATTGTCAGAATTTGATATTGGTACGGGTGAGTTTGACACCGGTGACTTGGTACTGGTGGTGTTGAGCTTGATACTGAGTTTAAGGGAATTTCATAGCATATTGGTCTTCTATTCCAATCTATTGGACCCAGTACCCTCGTGTTTTTACCCTCGTCAAGCTTTTTATTACCGTATCGGTGGAAGAACCTGCATGCATCCCCTTCGTAGCCAAATGTAAAAACCCATACCTAGAACAATATACGACAAAAGAGATAAGTACAATGAAATTCCGTGATTTTGAATACTTACGGTTTATCTTAGTTCTTAAAATGTTCGAATGGTTCATCAAGATTCAGAGACCTAAGCCAAGATTCAATGGTATCCGCCGTATCAGTACAATCAATTTCGGTTAAAGTAACCGAAAGGTTACGATCAGTACAGCAATTTTTCATTGTGGAAGGCATGCTTAAAAGTAGGGGAAAATCTTGACGCACAGTCAATTTACACGGTCGATTAAAAAAAGCGCGCCATATTACTTTTTCACTTACCTTTAAAGATGACCCTTACTCTAAGAAGAACAGTATCCGTTCGTACAAAAATGAAAAAAAAAAACGAAAAGAAAAGTAATAAGTGAAGAAGAAAGAAGAAAAGGAAAAAGACACCCGTTGAAAAAAAATATATTCTATTTTACTGATGTAATATATTTACTATTTATTTCATACTGTATTTCCAGTTCCAGTTCATGTCCTCCGTGGCAGCCTTCCCCTGTCCTCTGTGACAGCCTTCTTACCTTAACGATAATGAAAATGAAAAAAAAAATGAATATTATATTATAGCTAGCTTGAAAGATCTGGGGAAAAAGGGAATATCATTATTTTTTATTATATATTATCTGAAAATAAAGCGTGGCTCAGAGAGCTTGTACCACTTCTTCTTCCTTCGCTTCAGTAACTGTAGTATTTATTTTTAGTCTTGCATGTAAAAGAGCGGCATATTTAAAATATATTAGACAACGTTTATTGATCGGTTAAATAGTCGCCACGAACAAGTTACAAGACAAAGTTACTTTTTACTCAAACAGACACAGCTTTAGTATGAGATAACGCCCGTGATTTAAAAGGGTATTCTTCCCCAACAAATGAGACGGAGTATTAATCATAAAACAAATAAATATTTTTTCTTTTTCTTTTTTTTCTTTCTGTACGTTTTGTACTTTAACAACTTTCATTTTTCGGTCATGGTCGAGTGTTCTTCTGTTACTGTTTTCGCCGCTATTGGTGCTGCCTTTATTGGTTACAAAGTATTGACCCTTTTAAAGGCTCTTTTTGACAGCTATGTCGCCACTGGTATCTCTGTAAGTATATATGAAACGTGGAATCACCTTGTCACAATGTTGGTTACTTTACATTGCTAACTCAATTGTAACAATAGCTCAAGAAGTTCGGTGCCGGTGAAGGCGCATGGGCAGGTAATATATAAATATTTAAAATCGAAACCAAAAAAACCTAATTATATCCCCCCTCCCTTTTTTTATAGTCGTTACTGGTGCTACTGACGGTATTGGTAAAGAGTTCGCTTTACAACTCGCCAAGAAGAAGTTTAACGTATTATTGATTTCTCGTACTGCTTCCAAGTTGGAAGTAGCAGCCAAGGAAATTTGTAAGTAAATCTTTTTTAAGGGCGCATAATATCAAAAAAGCTAATTATTATTAAGCTGAACAATTTGGTGTTGAGACAAAGACTTATGCAATGGATTTCACAAAGGGTGATGCTCAAGATTTTAAAAATGTCGCAGAGATTATTAACTCAATTCGTGTTGGTGTTTTGGTAAACAATGTTGGTGTTAACCACAGCATCCCCACTCCTTTCGCTGAAGAAGATGATGATGTTATTAACAATATTATTGAAGTCAACGTTAAGGGTCTTATGAAGATGACCAAGCTTGTTCTTCCTCAAATGAAAGAAAAGTAAGTATTATAAAAATTATGTGATGGATATGTTTAATGAGGCTCCTAATATTTCTTTCTTTTAAAAAAAAAGCCATAAAGGTCTTATTTTCAACATGGGTTCTTTCGCTGGTTTGGTTGCCACTCCTTATTTATCTGTTTACTCTGCTGGTAAGGCCTTTTTATCTACTTGGTCTCAAGCTTTAGGTACCGAGGTTGCCAAGGATGGTATTGTTGTTGAGCATGTCAACACTTACTTTGTTGTCTCTGCCATGAGTAAGATCCGTAAGCCTTCTCTCTTAATCCCTAATCCCGATAAGTATGTTGCCAGTGTCTTGAGTAAGGTTGGTGTTCCTTGCGGTGCTAATGTTCCCTTCACCTCTACTCCTTATCCTATGCATGGTGTTGTCAACTGGGCTATTAACAACTTGTTCACAAACCAATTCTGGATTACCCAAAACGATAGTAAGTTTTTTTTTCTACTGTTTGCAGAGTAAGAATATTAACATTTTTATCATTATTTTTACAGACATTCAAAAGGATATTCGTAAGAGAGCTTTGCGTAAGCGTGAACGTGAAGCTGCTGCTCGTAAGACCGAGTAAACGAAACAAAGACAAAATATCAATCACTGCAAATAAAAAAAAACTGTTAAATATACGAAATGCATATTGAAAAAGTGTATTTTTTTATTAGAGAAAAAAAAGTTAAAAATACATAATGGCCTTTATACACTCTCATGTAACCAAGCATAAAGTGTCTGATACTGCTGTTTAAACACATTTACAAGATAATGTGGTGTATCTTTAGTTATTTCTGCAACATTCTATTATTTTTTATACAAAAATTTAGTATAGTTTCTTTTTTCATTTTTTTTTTTTTTGCGTACTTACAAAACAATGTGTTGCTCCAGGAATGATAATTGATTTAGAATAGTCTGTATCAAATTTTCGATCCATTTTTAAATTATTAACACTCAATTCTCTCAAGCTATCCCATTCGCCATCAATCCAAATAGCTCGATTCAATTCAATATCCCATCCTTTGTACAAATTATTAATACTAGCTGCATTGGGGATGGATGGCACTCCATCTTTGCTAAACAGAATATGACACTGATCAATAAAAGTCTTGTAACTAAACTTTCTTGAAATAATTGATGGCAACCCGACAGGCGGTGAGGCTTGAAAGAAACCGAATTCAGTACACGATTGCCACATCCAAGCCGCAGTATCATCGGAAAACTCTGAAGCAAGATCTTTAGCGGTTTGATTAGTTTCAACTAGACATTTCTAAAGTGCTTCGTTTTTTTTATTGCAAAGAGTTTTTCTTGAATATAAGTTGATATATTTTGAATACGATATCAAGTTGGCATTTGTATTGTTTGCTTCGATTTCAGGGAATAATTTACATATGGCTTCTTCAAATTCATTGTACGTGGAGTTAATTCCGTATTGCCAAGCGCCAGCAATATTGCCCATCAAAACTAATTTTACAAGAGCTTAGTATTTCTGTTACACGCACATATATATTTATAAGTTACTTTGACCAAATGTAACATCTAAAAGGTTCTGGGAATAGAATATTTTTTTCAAATCCGTTACTTCACTTGTTGAACCGTTAAATAAAATATTGTCGACGTAAGAAATTACACCTTGTAAAGAAGAGATGCAATGTTTGGAACCATAATTAATGATGGGGTCAAAATATTTGTAAAAATCAATGTCTGCTCGAACTGGGGCTGATGAAGATACAGCTGCAAAGAACAAATTAGGATATATGTCTTTAGCCCAAGCGGCAAGAACACCACTATAACTGCACCCATAGACGATGACTTTTGTTTGTGGTACGGGCGGTACAGTAATGTTATGAAACTGTGTTATAGAAAGAAAAATAAAAGTTAATAAAAATAAAATATTAGATTTACTTGGAAAACCACCTTAATATTTGAAACCATGTACGCCATGTCTGCCAGTGCCTGTTTAGCATTGAATGTTTCTAAATCTTCTTTTGTGTGACTCTTTTAAATAAAGTTAGGTATACAGAAATGTATATATGTATGCCGGGGATCTACTTACAAAAAAGGTGGTTACGTTTGGTCCTGAAGATCCATAGAATCTATGTTCCATAATAATTATAATTCCTTTCAATTTTTCAGCTAATTGCGCCATAGTAGAATTTGTAACTAAAATAGCGGATTCATCAGCAGCTGATTTTCCTACATTATACACTGGCAAAAAAGAAAGGATGTTACTTTTACATTATAAAAATTGGAAGCATGTATATAATTTAACTTACAAATCATGGGTCCATTTGGATTATAATGATCTGTATTCACCCAATACTTATTATAAAATGTTTTATTATCGCCAGTATCTTTAAAGTGATCCAAAGACATCTTCATAAAGAAACCACCATACTTTTCATTAGGAACAGGATGAGAAATTCCACCCTCTGCTTGAGCATAAATATCTTTAGAATGTATCTGGAACCGATTTTTGAGAATATGTTTATCTATCAAGCGCTTTTGAAGAGACGAGGCGGCTACCAAGCAATTGATGTATACTACCAGCAGTAAAAAAAAGAGCAATTGCAGATTTCATAATATACAAAAAAAAAGTATTCACCAAGTATCTTTTTGTGGTATATAAAAAAAAGGTTGTAATAATCAAAATCGCAAAAAAAAAATCTTCTTATACTTTCTGAACTGTTAATTTCAGGTACAAATACGGGAAATCTATTTTTTATTTATTTGTATGCCGAGGTTTTTAAGTCTTTGTTGTGTCTGTGGATTCAATGCAAAGAGAGAAAAGCCGAGTATTTTATGGGCTCGGCTACGCTTTATTTATATTATATTTTTATATACACATATACTTCTTTAAACCTGCAATCTTACTTTCACCTTCATTTCAAGTATTGAATATCAATATTAATCTAAAGAGATATGGTAATTATTTAATTATAAATAAACATATTAGTAAGAAAAATATGTCAAACGGATTATCAGAGAGAGAAACGTTTACCATTTTATTTTGTAAACAAAACACGAAGATCACTTTATAGATTATTTTTTTTTTCTCTTATGATCAATAAGTTTTCGTGGGTCCATGGGTACTAATTGATCACATGAGGGAATCTTAATATGAGATAGGAATTATCGTAAATAATATAAATAAATCAATATAAACGGCGGTTTCATATTAGCTAAAATATGCAAGGTAGACTGTATACAGATAATCCTTCAAAATATTTTTGTATGATTTGACAGCCGCTACAACAAAAACAAATAGATCTTGATTACTTGAAAAGAAAAACTTGTTTCCGTGGCTATCTCGATCTATTACCAATTAAGAAGGTCATGTTTAATTATTACTTTTGGTGGGCTACTTATAGTATGTGTCATTTAGCCTAAAGAGAGAGAGAGTTCACTAATCTATTGATTCCTTCCGATTGTCGCCCTTTGCTTATTTAATCATAAGAAATAATATGTATTAATCTCGACATATATCACTTGGAGATTACACAAGCAAAACACGAGCGAGGATATAATAAAAAAAATTATTGGAAGGTTTAATCTCGTTTTCTTCTGTATAGAATCGTACTATTGAGACAAAAACCTCATGTACTGCATGCCTTGGAAAATTAAATGTTACTTTGATGCTTTGTAATTAATTATTATATCTCATTTTTTTGTGACCAGTAAGAACTTGTATAAAAGTGTCTAGTCTTCAACAGTGTATTATCAATCGATGTTATTCATAAACAAAGGGATAATAATCAAGCAGATAGAGAGAATGTAATGCAATAAACCTTACAAAATAATTAAATCTGAATCTTTAGGAAAAGTAAGGTGGCAATAAATTAATTATTCTGAAAATTATTTTTATTTGACTTTGAGCATGCACCTACTATATGTACCGTATAACTCGAACCAGTTATGAAAACTCAGTAATAATAAAAACACTCCAAAGGAACAAGAGAGTGATAATTACTTCTAAAAAAAAGCTCACTGAGATACCCGAGTTTAACATCGCTCACATTAGAAATTATTGCTAAAATTAGCAGTTAAATATTGGTTTTTATTTTTTAAAGAAACAGGAAATGCGTTTTGGACCCACGTTTTATAAGAAAAAATAGTTGTTTTAAATATGTCTTTGATAAAAAAAATTAAAAACGAACTTTTTTGTTTTTTTTTTCAATTTTCATTTTTGAGGTCAACCCCTTTTGTGCTTTTGAGATTATTTTACAATTACTCCTGATCCAATTTTTTTATCTTTGTAAAAAAAAATGGATGGTATAGAGCTCTTTTAGACGCTTCTAATCCATTTTAAATCATACTTTTAATGCAAAAACTGAAAGAGTAATCGCTGTTTTCGACACATTTTTAGTGTAACATCGTGTAACCATTTTCAGAGCTTCGCGATTACGTAAACTGTAGTTTTTATTACCGTGTTTGATTACAGCACCGAATGTAGATATTCAAAAACTATATACTGGATGTTTATGAATAAAAGTGCTACATCTAAAACTGGGCGAGAAAACGCGCTTTAGGTTGTTCTCAAGTAGAAAAAAAATTCTCGTCTCGTCTCGTCTCGTCTCATCTCATCTCATCTTCGGAGTTCCCTTATAAGTAAATAAACTCATCTCAGAGAAGAGTCGACTTTTTTCGTCTCATCTCGATTGAACTAAACTCTTCTAAATATGGAAAAATTACACGTTTACTAATTTCACAATAATATATGACATTAATATATGACATTAATAAAAATTTGAAGTTTGTTATATTTTTCTTTCCAACTTCTTTGTTTAATAATATGCAAGAGCAACTCATTGAATACGTTACTGAATCCAAAACGTACTCAAAATACAGCCAAGATAATGAGCAGCATATCGCTGAGTTATGCGAAATGTATTATATTAAAACCAACACTAGATCAAATGTATTGTCTCCTCAAAGGGTCCAAATCAATAAACGATACTTTAAAAATACAACTGAAGAGTATAACATACACCAAAGAGCCCTTCCCGACGGTTGTGAAAGATCAGAGAAGGCTCTGTATTAGAAGTGGACTAAAATGCGTGATGTCTACCAAAGTAAGAAGAAGGACATCAAGTCAACCGGATCAGGAGGTGGTCCAATCGATGGTTACTTGAAAAAAATGCATCAATACTTGCACGATGATCCTCAGTTCCATCCCAAAACTACGTACAGTTCTTTCAAAAGGGCTTTCCAACACAGATAGGAAGTGGAGGAAGTCGATGACGGTGAGCAGAGCGTGGAAGTAGATGAGAATGTTCCCGAGCTCTTACGTGTTGAGGAGCCTCCTCCTGTAGCTCGATCTTCCGCTACAGAGCAGTTGAGTGCCGAAGAGCTTCTTGTAGTCCCTTCTTCTGCCAAAAAGCAGAAGACCTTGTCAGCAGCCGCAAAGAAGGAAGCTGCTAGGGTCAAGGCAAGAGACGAAGCCCTCGACACGATGAAAGATCTCGCCGCCTCGTGAAGAGCAATTGCCGAGAAGTCGGACAAGCCATTTGTTCACCATCATGAATCTGAGGTGAAGAAAGAGTTTTACGACAGACTTCTTGCAATCATCGAAAAAGGATTGGAATGACATTTTTAACAAATAAATAGAATCAATTTTTTATTCGCTTATTATATAAAACAACATGCAGTTTTCAATTTTGGTATTAAAGAAAACACCTAAGGACTAGCTTTCACTAAGAAATGTTGGTAAATTAATTATTTCCTGACGTTTAATCATACAAAGAAAACACGTTATTTCGATCACCGAAAAATGACTTTTTTAGAAGTTACTTCTAAACCTTTACTTAAAAACACGCGTTTTTAAGTGCTTTTTGAACTAATCCAAGCTACTGTACAAAAAATATACTGCGTATCGTTTTTTGCAAGAGTTCAAACATTAGAATTATTTTAAATTCTATTAAAAAAATTTTGTTCCCAATTAAAATTTTGTTAGGAAAAACAGACGTATGGTTACTTACATAAAGAATAAAAAATTAACAGGACAACAGGCAGTTCTACAAAGACAATTTATCTGGTCTAGCCGTTAGGCACCCGCAGATGAAGCAGGCAGAGGAGAGCAATACGATCATAGCCATAACGGTACACTCAAACGTACCGAGCAACCACGTTGCCTTTTTTTTAAAAAAAAATACTTGTCGACATAGCTAATACTGCCCTTAAGAGTATTCAACTCTATCGCGTCTGACTTAGTTACATGGTGAACGCAGATTATTATTTTTTCAGATTCCAAATTCTTGTTATATCAAAGGCGGTCGAGGTACTGACTCGGACGATAATACTGTTTCATAACTTTAATAAAACTTTTAGTTGATACAGATTGTTGTTGACTACAACGCTTAACTTGCAGACCGAAAAATATAAACTTAGAGAAGTGAAAGCATTTTTATAAATATTGAGAATCTACTACATTTTAAGGATAATGGGGAATTGTGGTACAAAAGGAGAAAGAGTTGATAAGAGTCACACCGTTCACTCAACAGTGGTCACCAGGAGCTAAAAAATTGCCTTTGTTAGAAAAATATGTAACAAGTAAAAGCTTTTACTGTACAAAAACAAACAATGGTTTCCGGTAAACGGAACAGAAAAGAAAAAAATAAAGACTATAAATAGAATACGCGTGAAAAAAGAAAGTATAAGTTAAAATACCAACAACTTGTATAATTTGTTTATACATACGATGTGAAGTAAAAAAAAAAAAGCGTTACTGTTATCGCCAAAGTTAATCTGATAAAAATATAAAGTAAAAAAAAAGGGGGGTAGAAGACACAACAGTACACCACCAGCGCAGTCATAAAGGATACACGCATACAAAAAAAACAAGGGGCATCAATTATTTACTTGACATTTCGAAAAAAAAGGAGAAAGTGTTTCTTTTTCTTGTTCTTCTTCTTTTTACTTTTTTAAAAATAATAATGGAATTTGTAGGACAATCATCTCAACCAGACGGTTCTGAAATTGCAGCAAAAATTGTTTCAATGTCTTCTATTACCTTGATTTCATTACTATTTGGCATAAAAACATACAATGTTCACTTTAGATATCTTACTTATTCTCGATGGTTAATATTAACTCTATATTTATTTTCTTGGTCTTTTTCGACGCTCAGTATGGTATTAGTAACCACCAACAATCGTAAAGTGAAGCATATCTACAAGTTTATATAATAATTATGCTCATATCACCATCGTTTCATATAGGAAACTTTACGTCTTGCTTTTTATCAATTATGGTGTGCGATATATTTTACTCTGGAACTAAAATCGCTATTTTTGCTTGGTACATATATTGACGATATACAAATATGTCACTTCCCGCGTGCATAATCACTAAACTATTTAAACTATGTAGGCTGATCGAGAAAGTCTACGTTGTATCGTCTATTCGAACCACAAGATGGAAATCAAAGGCATATAAGTTTCATCTTTTACTTATGACACCATATATTGCTATATTCACACTTATGGTACGAAGAAGATCTACAATACTAATACTACTCCCTTTTCTTAATATTCTTTCTCCGTTATAGATGGTTTTCCATATAGCTGAAATCGATGATTCTGGTATCTGCATTATTGGTCTTAAATCAATTGCTTCATTACCCCTTTTGGTAAGTTTTTTTTGCCACGAAAGTATATGCAGGATTTAATTATTAATCTTACTTTTTAGATCTATGATTTTGTAAGTAAATGATTGTACAACGCAAACACTCCTTTTTTTTTTCTTTACTAACATGAAGTTGTAGTTTATCAATCTTTATATGACTATATTTTTTATTCGTCCATTATTAAAACTTAGTTCCGGTGCTAAAAAAATTGATTGGAAGGCTTCAAGGTTAAATGAAGTCGCCTTACGTACATTGGTTGCCTCAGTTGTTTGTTTACTAGCCTCTTTCGCCAATGTATTCTCTCTAGTCATGTTTGATGGCAGAGAAAGAGGTTTAGTATGTTTAACATGCTGTACCGTAGATGTAACCATTAATGTTACCACGATTCATTGGGTAATTATTATCATACTATTATTATTATTATTTTTCTCTCCCTTAGTTGACATTCCATTTTTAGGTAACCTCTCATTCACCCAGTAAAAGAGTTAAAGATAACATGGAATATTCTACAAACCAACGCGATTCCAATCCTGAATTTTCTGCTAGTCAGAGAAGTCAGACAAAGAACGATGATTTTAATCAACGTGACGACAATCATAGCGACATTGACATGATAGCTGCAACCGACCTTCAACACCGTGGGCATACATTTAGTGCTAAATTTAAAGATACTAATAGTCCAAAAACGGCGCCTCCCTATGAGCCAAACTCTAATACAGGAACAATCGCAAAACGTGATGACCGACCATCGTCAGATAGTAATTTTTTTTCTCCTTCTCTTCAAGAATCCCATAATAGCCGCAAATCATTAACAAAAACATAATTTTACTTTCCCCTTTTTTTTGGAGACCACTCATTTAATCACTAATATATACATGACTGATATACTTGTATTTATATGTAAATTGTAACAGCATATCTTTTTTATTATAACTACCCAACAACAGCTACACTAAATAAATTCAGTACCTCTATAATATAAAACATATTCCTTAAAATCTCTTTTAAAAAAATGTGAGTGCTCAATCAAGTAGGTTATTAGTTTTTTAAATAAACTAGGAGTGAACCCACTTTTATATGTAAACAAAAACATTTATTGCTAATAGCAATCATTTTTATGTGTGACAAAATAAATTAACACTAAGCTATTCATTTGTTAACTGCGTATTATTGACCGAGGATAACAATCAATAACAACAAAGAAAAAGAAAAAACAGTAATAGATAAATAAATCTTTGTAGTAGCATCCACATTTTATTTTATTTTTTTTCGTGAGAAATTTATTAGATAAGCATATTAAATAAATAGTATAATAGTAGCCTACTACATTATTTTCCGAAATTATTAGTTCACTTATCGAAAAAAAATAGGCACAAAATTTTTAAAAAAAATTAGGTTCACAACATGAAAAAATTTAGGTTCATTATGCATTTGGTTAAAACTTACTCTGTATCTTGATGGGTTACAGCGATAACTGCACGGGAAAATTACTTTTTGTTTTGAGTGCCAGGGATGGAGGAAGAAGCTGATGCTTTTCTTTTGAGGTTTGGTCTTGTTGTTGAAAGTGATTGGTTGTTTGTCTTGCGTACAAAACTTTCAGGCCTAATACCGTTTTCCCGCAAACTAAACAAAATATGTCTAAAATTCAATGTTGCAGCCATATCTCTGTTGTAAAAACGACGACGAACTAGAGATTCCTTGCTATATTGTAGACAGTTTTCATTGGTACATCTACAAGTTTCAAACTGGTTGTCAGTTTCATAGTATTTTAGATATTAACATATTGTGTTTAACCTTAGCAAACCACGACATATTACAGTAGGATTTTTAGTTCGTCTAAACGGCCTAGGGTTTTTAACTTCTTTAAATTTCTCTAAGGTAGTACCATCTTTGCAAGAAGGACATAATGAGGAAGTTTTGAACTCGTCCAACAAATAGACCTTGAATCCTTCTTTTCTGAGCATGTTTCTTATTCCGACTCCTTTGGTGGGTTCGTGGTACTTCACATTTGCTGCGGTCCAGTTGCCTATGATAATTACAGAGGCTTGTCCGAACTTTTGTCTAAGCTTTTTAGCTAATCGCTGTTCTGATTGCTTCATGTTAATAATACTTGAAAGCTTCATTTTGCGAAAAGGTAAACGATCAGCAGCTCTGACTCCTGGAGGTATATCTTCATTGCCGTAGTAGTTGCTTAAGCCTTCAGACACATTTGCTCTAGCTTCCAGATATTTTACAAAATTTTCCTTGTTGACAGAAGTGGCATGATGGTAAGAAAGAGAAAGTTCAGCAGCAAACACTTCATCAGGCTTAAAACGGTTACGGAGCTTTCTAAACTTTCTGGACTTTGCTTCAACTCCTTTCTGGTTACTTGTGTATCTGTAGACCATTTTGGTTTGGGAAGTGCTATTTTCATGCATACAATATAGTAGGTCTCTTCGACCTGGATCAACCAAAACGCATTTACCAACATCAGCAAGAAGGTCTTCTTTTTTTAGATCTTCTATATATTTGAAGGAATCCTTGTCCTCTAATTGTTTTTTACTCTTCTTATCACCTCTTTTCCTTGGATCATAGTTTTGTTTAAGAATAGACACGCCTACGCCGTCAGTATAAATCATTCCTTTGAACTTCATTTGTTTATCAGAACCTTGTGGTTCCATTCCTTTTGAATTGAGATTAATAGCTCTACTCCAAACTACTTGCTTGTCCAGATGCGTCGAGACCATGTTTTTAAAAATTTGAGTATTCAAAATTAAGGTGCCGATTGTCATATAGCAGGGAGTAAACGTAGTTCTTATAGGAAAGCAGTTTATAGAATTTTCACCTTGCAAAGCTTCACACGTTTTAGCGGTTTGGTAATAAGCCCTTAAATACTTTACAGAATTTGCCTTGCAATCATAAAAGATGGAGCCTTTCTCGAACTTGCAATCTTCAGAGTAACAACCAATAAAACTTCTAATAGCGTTCATACCATTTTGACCTAAAAATTCTGAAGTAGCATCCTCTAATTTTTTTGAAGATACAGCTAACTTGACTTTGTTCATTTGGCTGTAAACGTTCTGTCTATCTTCTTTGGACATGTCAGCTTCCTGTAACCTATCCTTTTTTTTTCATTATTAAGTTTAACATCTTCCTCAAATTGTTTCCAAAATTAGAAGTAACATTGTTGATATAAGCAGTACGGATTTTGGTTACTTCGTAGTTCGCTATCTGTTGTCCGTACCTTAGATTGATAGGTTTGTAGGATGTACGTTCAAGAAAAGTTTCTCTATGCTCGTTTATAATTGTTTTGAATGTTTCCAGTTTCTCGCTTTTTTATCTTGTACGCACTTAATAACGACATAAAGACTTCTCTGAAAAAATCCTCATTGATGAGAGCTTCCAAATTGAATACATTATCGGTATTATCATCCTCCAGCTCGCTAACAAATATAAACTTCAAAAATAAGTATGTGTGTGTCACAATGATATTAACATTCTTCACCAGTTCCATAAGACGCTGCTTGTATGCATCCTTCCAACCTATACCAGTAGTTGAGCTTTTAATCACTACTAATTTCTGTGGTGGCTCCATCGTAAGAAAACAATAATGAAAAGAAAAAGAGGGATTTGACATCATTATAGCCTTTGCAAGTCACTGATGTATTTTTTGTTTAAGCCTTTTTGGCTGATTAATTTTTTGATCCCATCGTTGTAAAAAGACCAGTTAAAGTCATTGTCGTACTGTAGTATGATTACACTAATAAATATAATAGTACTACGCTATAAAATACTCATAAAGGAAATCCAACCCTTTTTAAAAGACATTGCATGGTAAGACTTGGAGGGGAGGGTTGTTGTTTTTGACTTTTAGCGTGTCTCAATCAATGAAATCCCCTTATTTATGTCTGGCTAATGTTTGAAACACAGGCAAAACGTAATGTAAAAAAGAGAATCAGATTGTTAGGTGAAACACCAAGTGTACGTTCAGCGAGTATAACTGACATATGCTGCTTGTGTATCCCAAGTTGAACGATATTATATCCTCGGCTTGATATGCGTAGCACAAATGTATTAATAAGTGAGTGCTGTTATTGATACAAGCCAAACTATTTGACAAATAACCCAGCTAGCAACATGATTCAAGCAGCTTATAGCTACAAGACTACCGGTAGATAATTTTGTATTAGATTAGGGCCCTGTTTACAATCTTTCTTTTAAAACTCTTCTCCCTGTTGTTTTGACTGGATATTCTCCTGCTGATTACCAGTCATGAATAGCAACAATCAGGGACTTTTTACTCGTCTATAAAATTGTGATATGACTGCTTGTCTGAACATGCTTCACATTGTTCGTTCATTTCGTATGCCGCCAAGGTTTGGACGTGGTGAAGCCCCTCGATAACAACACAGAAGAGCAAGGTCTCAATAAATGATCAACAAACCCTAAGAAGCGTCAGGCAACGACGCAATTAAAGATTTTCAGACCTGCTAATACACTACCTTTTTAATTATGTTTAAACGTAGTACTCAAAGAGCATGTATTGCATATTCATCAACTACAGGATCTTCAGCTCCCAGAGGGTGTCTCATTAGAATTCAGGTTTTAACAAGAACGACAAACAATTATAAACTATATTTTTAGTCAAGATCCTATCATGATTATTCTAACAATTTGGTGCATTTGGTCAACCCTTGGTTTGCGCCAATTTATAAATAATTTTCGGGCCATCTATTTTTTTTCAAAAAGTGCGTCAATATTTTCGGGAAATAGTATATAAAAAATCATTTTGTACTTGATTTAATTTTTTTTAAAAAAGTCAGTTTTAGCACGTAAAGTTGGTTTATTATATAGACTTTATCACTACCTAAATAATTTATCTTTTAGCATGAACAACTTGCCATTTTTCAACGAAAGTACAACCCTATAAGTAACTACTAATTTTTTAGCGGCTTGTTAGAAGGATTCTGATTGGTTGACTCACGTGACATTCACGTGATTTTTAAATATTACATTTTTGATTTATATAAAATTTTAAATCAATTAACAAGTGTGGGAGATTGGCTCAATTGGTAGAGCGTCAGATTCCAAATCTGAAGGTCAAGAGTTCGATTCTCTTATTTCTCATTAACTTTTTGCTTTTTGAACGTCGAAAGCGGAGTTGGGAATCCGTATCATTCTTTTTTTTTTTTTGTATCGTATTCGAAAGGAAGATCATTTACAGCGTTTTACGGGTGTCGGTGGCTCTTGTCTGGCAGATTTTAAGCTAACGTAATTATTTTTGACTTAACTTGCCTGCGTAAATCCAATCGCTGGAGCTAGGAGGAATGAAGAACGTAGATGTAATTAGTATTTTTTTTGATGAAATAAATAATTTAAAAGTGCACTTTTGTTGCTATTGTGTATTGGTTTCAAATAATTTTATTAAAAGCAATATACATATTTTTTTTTACAAAGTGATTGATTTATCATTTTTATTGAGTGTATTTTAAAGCACAAATACCGAAAAAAGGGGGAGAAAAGAACAATTTAATGACTACGTTTAAAGAACATGAGAACGACAAAGAAAATAGCAGCAAAAGTAATAGCAAAACTTGAAGGGTGTAAAGTGGAAGCAGCGCCGGTAACATAATATTCGCTGGGGAGACCACGAGCAACAAGATTAGTAGTAGCAGTAGGAGTAAAAGCACATGAAATATAGCATTCGTCTTCTGGATTTTCATGTTCGGTAGTAGCCACGATAATGTCACAGGTAGACTCCGCTGTAACTTCCATACCATCATAGGTAGGACATAAATACTCGGTAGCACTTGTAGCTGTGAGAGGGATACAGGCACCAGCAAATCTCAAAGTGCCTCCGTTGACCTCATAAGAATTAGCGGGACAGTTGTGAACACTAGCATATATGACAACTTCAGTAGTATTGAAAGCAGACATGATTTTTATATTCTAATAAGATGGGTAAGTAAGAGATATGTAGGTCAAGTGTAAGTAGATTTTTTTTCTTGTTTGTATTGATGAAATATAATTTTTTTTTACAAATGAGAAGGAAATATTGTTTGCTTTTATATGGTTTTTTGCTTAGATTTTTTGAGTACTTTTTAGATATTATTTTCTTCAACAGCCAAAGGCTTGTTTTTGTTTATAAACAGTTTTTTTTTTACTAGGAAGAATCATAGTATAGATATATCACGAGGAACTAAGCCAGAGGCTTAAAGAAAAGTATCGTTCTGTTTACTTTATTCGACTTTGCCAATGGTAAATATGTTGCATAAATTTGATCTCAACTATCAAAAATTTTGTGCTGTGAAACCTTTGATGCACTTTTATTTTGCTAGCAATTTTTTTTTTATGTGTAGATATTAGTATTCAGGGCTCATTTGATACAGTTACTTGGGTAACATGTAGTCATATATTTCTTCTATTTCTAAACAAATGAATGACTCAATGCAAGCCTGAAAAAAAGTACGTGAAGATAGATGATACCCAAGATCATTAAAAAAATCCCATGTTTTTATTTACGACACTTGCGGGCGCAACACTATATTACAATGGGACGTAATCGATACGTCTTGATATTGCGCTACATTCACATCTACCGGGTGTATACAACGCGAAAAAAAAGGTATTTAACAATGTTTTTTTTTTATTATGTATATATATTTTTTATTTAAACATCAATAACTCTGCTCAACTTTTGGACTCTATTCAATAAAAGATCACCTTGCTTAATGACGGATTGGTATTGAGCGTTCTTTGCATCAGGTCTGTTTGTTTCAATGATACCATTGACTTTATCGATAACACAGTTGAGACGTCCAGCAGCAATGAACTTATAAAGATCCCTAAAATAAAAAAGAATTACATTAGAACAACTTAATAAAAACATCTCTATAAATAAAAAAAAACTTACTGGTCAATATATTCTTCACTCATACCGAATGCTTGTGCCATACTTGTCACAGTCAAAGATCTGTAACTCTCTAGCAGTTGAGCATAAGCAGAGATACGCATTTCACGAGTATAGAAACGCATATGAGGTAAAAGGTAACGAGATGTACGTAAATGAGCTTGTTCGATCGCAGCTAATGAACGGAAGAATTGAGCATATTTACAGTTGTGCAAACTTGTCATAAAATCTTCGAGGTGAGGAATTTCAGAGATGACTTCCAAAATTTCAGGAGCATCCAAAACCTAAAGTTGAGTAAGTATACAATAAAAATAAAATAAAATAAAATAAAATAATAATGACGCTTACTCTCTTTTTAATATCTACACGCTTCATACTAATTAAACTGGTCAAGACAGCATACTTTACGAAATCTTGATAAGACATGATTTCAGTACTGGTGAAAGTACTAAGTGTATCCAAAAATAACGCAGAAGCGCCCTTAAAGTCACGGATGGACATACGATATACACCCTCATAGACCTTCAATCTATTACGACGATCCCAATCACCACCTTGATCAATTAACTCTCTAAGCTTTTCAATATTGGGTCTAACCAAACTATTATCACCAAAGAAGAAACCGATACGAACAAATGTAAAGACAATATCAATACGAGTACCTAATGTAATTGATCTCTTTAACAAATTCTCATAAGCGATCAAGGCGTTTTCTTTATCACCAATTTCAGCATAGTAATCGGCCTTTGATAAAAAGGCTTCATTGATTTCAGTTTCGCCTTGGTTTAATTCAGCGTCCACTGCTTTAGCGTCAAACTTTTTTAATTCCTCTTCATTCTTTGATACCATGGTATCATATAAACCTTGATCAAAAGGTGCTTGAAGTTCTTCTACCATAATCTTATAAAAAGGTGCCATATCTAGCAAAAAAAGTAATTTTGTTTATTATCACTCCGTACTTTTTTTTTTAAAGTGGTTGTAGAATATACAACTTACTCTTTTCTTTAATAGTAACAAAGAGTTGGTTCTTTGCATCTTCCTTTAACTCGACAGGACCTTGACTGATAATGAAACGGTGATGCTAATAATAAAAAAAAAGATGAATAACATTAAACAACTGTGTGCCGCGTATTTTTAAATATATATTATTTACAGCGAGAGAAAGATCAGGAATCTTGGGAACTTGATTATCATCAATAATGGCTGACATTGTTTAAAAAAATAATAATGTTAAATTTGTTAGAGAAAAGAGAGAAGAATAAAAAAAAAAGTGCACGCGTGTACCATTGTAGATTTTTTTTCGTAGCCAGCATTAACAGGCAGGCAGAACAGGCGTCATTCTCCCCCTCCCAAATTTACAGGTCCGTGACTGTGAACGCGTAATCCTTTTTTCACTTACAAAGTCGTTTTTCTCCCCTAAAATCAAACAAATCTGAGTTGGATACGTTTTTTTTTTAAATATCTTTTTCAATAAATACAATAATGGTTGCAGCACCCTCCAGCAGATTACAACAAGCAGACGACTTGAAATTAGCAAAGAAGTTTGAAGAAACTATTAGTTCTTATAAAGCCATCTTGGCTGAAGAAGGAACTTCTGAAGACTTGTTGAGAGAGAAAGAATATGCTCTCTCTCAGTTGGGTCAACTTTACCGAGATCTCCAGTAAATACTACTACAAAAAGAAAAAAAAAACAAATGTATATTGTTACTTATACATTCTATTAGTCTTTCTCAAGAACTTGCAGACTTGATTCGTTCTTCTCGTCCTTTTATGTTGACCATTGCTAAAGCAAAGACAGCTAAATTGAGTAAATATATTTTTTTTTTATAAAATGACATGTTCAAAATGCCATCATTTTTAATATTAACCTCAATTTTAAATTTATTGTGTAGCTCGTTCACTTATTGATTACTTTGGAGCTATTCCCAACTGTCTCCCACTTCAAATTGAACTTTGTAAAGAAAATATTGAATGGTGTGTACAAGAAAAGCGTTTGTTTTTAAAGCAAGCACTTGAAACTCGTTTAGTTGCACTTTACTTGGATAATAAGATGTATCATGAATCTTTGAGTTTAATCTCTATGCTCTTGAAGGAATTAAAGCGTTTAGATGATAAGATGGTACTTGTTGAAGTTCAATTACTTGAAAGTCGCGTCTGTCATGCTCTTAGAAATTTCCCCAAGGCTAGAGCTGCATTAACTTCTGCTCGTACCTCTGCTAACTCAATTTATTGTCCTCCCTTGTTACAAGCTGCTTTAGATATGCAATCTGGTATTCTTCATGCGGAAGAAAAGGATTACAAGACTGCCTATTCTTACTTTTATGAAACCTTTGAAGGTTTCTCTAGTCAAGAAGATCCCAAGGCTATTTTGGCTTTAAAATATATGTTGTTGTGTAAGATTATGTTGAATTTGGTAAGTTAAAAAAAAACACATAAAAAAAGAGAAAAAAAAAAGTTGACAATTATATTAGACAGAGGATGTTCACTCTATTGTTGGTGGAAAGGTTGCATTAAAATATGCTGGTGTAGAAATTGATGCTATGAAGGCAGTTGCACACGCTCACAAAAACAGAAACCTTCAAGAATTTGAAACAACATTAGCCACTTATACTAATGAATTGAACAATGATCCTATTATTCGTACTCAACTTGCAGCATTATATGATACTTTGTTGGAACAAAACTTGGTTCGTATTATTGAACCATTTTCTCGTGTTGAAATCTCTCATATTGCAGATATGGTTAAACTTCCTACACAACAAGTTGAAGCCAAGTTGTCTCAAATGATTTTGGATAAAAAGTTCCACGGTATTCTTGATCAAGGTGCTGGGTGTTTGATTGTTTTTGAGGAACTTGAGGAAGATAAGACTTATGAAGCTGCTGTTGAAACATTGAAGCAAGTTGATAAGGTTGTTTCTAGTTTGTATCAAAAGGCTGCAAAGCTTTCTTAAAATTAAAATTAAAAAAGAAAACTAAAATATATATACACACACACACACACGCACACCACAATTTTATACATTTATAAACAATAAAAATATTTTTTTATATACAAACTGTGCTTTTTTTTTTGTAATAATGATAAATATATAAAAAATAAGTTTATTTTTTCATGCAGAATGATAATAAAATATGGAGAAAGAAAAATTATATATATTTTTTGAAAAAAAAAAAAGATCTAAAACAAGTATCTATTTTCCTTTTTTTTTAGTTTGTAGTTTTTCTTTATTGCTGAGCACATTGAACACCAGGTCCAGCACCGTGGTGATCTTCTTCATCCTCATAACCATCATCCATATGAGCACCATGAGAACGAGAGTTGGATTGATAAGAAGCAGCATCAGCCATAACGACTTCTTCAATATGCTTATCACCAAAAGATTCAACGGCAGGACGAGGAGGTAAAATATTTTCAAGTTGACCAATATTTTCTTGAGAAGTCCAGTTAGGCTCAGGGAAATCAATAGTGAATTTAACAAAGAGGTGGCCATGAGTATGAGTACGGTAAGCAGGCATACCTTCATTAGGAATGACCTTTAATTCGTTAGGCTTGATAGCCTCACCAGGGAGAATATTAACCATGAGGACGCGATCATCAAGGTGGGGTATAGCGAACTTTCCACCGGCAAGAGCGGTTAAGAGATCAATCTTTGCTTCATAGATCAAATCATCACCTTGACGCTTGAAGTGAGCATGAGGCTTTTCATCAATAACGATAATGATATCACCAGGAATAATGTTAGGTGCTTGATCACCTTCACCAGCAAATGTAATCTTTTGACCATCACGCATTCCCTTGTCAATATGAACTTCAAGAATCTTCTTTTCACCAATCACCTTCTTGCCGCGACAACCTTGACAGCGATCCTTTTCATCAATGACTTCACCAGTAGCTTGACAATCACCACAAGGTTGTTGCATTTGTTGTAACATGGGTCCCATTTGACGAGTAATAAGGCGAATACCTTGACCATTACATGTCTTACATTTACGAACAGCACCTTCTTTACCTCCCTTACCCTCACACTTGGCACAGAGAACATGCTTTTGAAGTGCAAGTTTACTGGTTTTACCGTTATAAAGGTCTTCAAGACTAACCTTGAGAGCGTGAACCATATCCTTACCACGGCGAGGTCCAGATGGTCCTCTACGTCCACCACCACCACCAAACATACCTCCTCCTCCACCAAAGAGTTGAGAGAAGAGATCTTCTGCGTCCATACCACCCATACCACCGGCTCCACCATTTAAGCCTTCTTCACCATATTGATCGTACAATTGACGTCTCTCAGGATCAGAAAGAATTTCGTAAGCATGAGAAATTTCCTTGAACTTGTCTCCGGCATCAGGGTTCTTTTTTGTTGTTGTAATTATGATTAGTTTTTTTTATTTCTTTGTTTTTTATAAGCACGCTAAAAATAAAAATTTACCTTATCAGGGTGATACTTTAAAGCTAACTTTCTATAACTCTTCTTGAGTTCACTTTCAGAAGCATCAGGGCTAACACCCAAAACGTCATAAAACTTTGTTTCTCTAACCATTTTTTTTTAACTGCAAAAAAATAAAAAGACCAAGATGAAAGAAAAAAAAAAAAAAAAGAAGGAGAGTTTGATAATTATAGGCTTGTTTGCGGATTATTAAAAAAAAAAAATTTCTTTCCACAAGATTCTTCAAAAAGGTACAAAGGCAATGATTGGCTAAATTCGAAAAATCGAAATTTCATTTTTACTACAATAACACAACTAGAATCTGCTCGAAACTTGTCAGTGGTTTTCAAAAAAAAAAGAAACAAATTAAGCAAATGCAGTGAAACCCTGACAAAAGGGATTTTTTTCAACTCTTTTTTTTTTTTTTCGAGTACCACATGGGTGGTTACACTGATCTTTTCTGAGATTGGGTAAAATCAATGCCAAAAAAACCACTGGTTACAATTGATATTTTCTAAAATATCGGCATATAATCAAACGGGAATATATATTAGCAAGATGAAAGATATATAGCGGATATTTACTAGTCTTTCTATATCATTAAACTGCAAAAAAAAAAAAACGAAAAAAAAGGTTTTTTAAACTGATGTCAAACCCAGTTATGCGTAGTATTGCTACTTATTCAACCATAGTCGAATATGTGTGCGGCTGCTCATGACATTAAGTTGTATACGGAGGCCATGACATTTTGACAGAAAGTAGGCAACCACGAATTAAATTTAAAAGGACGAGTAGGTTGACTCTTAAAAAAAAAAAACTATCTCCTCTTTTGATATCTAATAAAAACATTTCAACATATATTTCAACATGATGGCGTCAAGCTTTTTTTCTATTTTTCGCGTGTTTGTACCAGACATGTACTACTTACTAGAACAAGACATGCCATAACAAAACTAAAAAAAGTAGTATTTTATATACTATGGCGAATGTTTTTCTTAAGGGTCCATCATTAGCATATAAAATATTCTGACTAGTAGTCCTATTTTTTTTAACAGCTAAAAAAAAAAAAAGGTTTAGAATAGTCAGCAAACAATTAGATTGGTAATAGTGATGTTATAGTTATTTGTTTATATGTCAGGAACATGACGCGATGTTATAGGATATTAAGGTGCGCACGCGTGCCCAGTATTTTTTTTTTTTAAATGTAATAAAACCATGCATTGTAGGTTTATTGTTCTAAAAAAGTGTCACAATTGTGTTTTTCTGTACTACCGGAATAGCATACGTAATACACACATGCTCTCTTTAATATCCAAACTATTATAATCCTATTTGCAAAAATGACATGATGTTTTAGACTGCGTGTATAAGATTATGCGATAGGAACAGCGAAAAAAAATTTTTTTTAACCGAAATCTGGACTTTTTCTAATTTGTTTCGTTTTTGGTGTTTATTTGTTTGTTCCGAATACGTAATTTAAGCTTTTTTTTTTTTTTTTTTTTTTTTACTATCTCCTATTGTAGTTCGGTAGTTTTTTTTTATTCTTGTATCCATTGACAGAAACTTGGAGTACTGATACAAAGCTTTTTTGCTTTTGTTTTTGACAAGTAAGGTGACGTCGTCTCAAACATAGCCAATGGAAGCAGAAAAGAAAGATGCAATTTGTATAAGTGCCAAAGTAAAAAGAAAGATATAGCATGTCATTTTTTCAATCTGTTTTGTTTTTGTTTGTTCTGGTATAGAAATACGAATGTATTTTTACGTGATAAAAAAGGCTACTTGATCGAATATAGAAAAAAAAAAAAAGTCGGAAATAGATGAAGAAGCAAATCTTTGATTGGACATGTAGCGTAAATTGAAAGAACGTCCCTAAACAAGACAGTTTACACTTGAAGAAATTGATGCCTCTCATTCACTATGTTTCTCACTACCGAGCCTCTTTTTTTTTTTTTTTTTTTTATTATTTTTTTCTAATTTTTTTTTTAAGTTAAACCCTCCTTCGCATGTTTTAAATTTTTCTTTTTCCCTCCCTCTTTACACATTTTTTTTATACGCACACACCCTCTAATTTTTTTTTTCTTTTTTTTTCTAAAAAAATAAACACGCGCGGATACCAAACCTTACAAATATAACACACAATAATTAAAAATATATATGGCTGTGCTGTCATTTTGCTACGCACCACCTTTATCGGGTCAGTACACTCAGTACGTCACAGAAGACGAAGAAACAGTATTATCCAACCTTCAAGAAACATGTCAAAATATCATGACTTCCACTGGCTGCCAAATATCAGTTTTAACTACAAAATCAAAAAATCCTCAATTATCACTTCATACTGATTATAACCTTTCCTTAACTGGACCAGCTCAAGCTTTGATGGACGCTCGCGGTGATTTGCTTCGAAACTGTCCACTAGAGGTTTGATTTTTTTTTTTTTTAATATTATTAGAACAATAACGCTAATTTTCTCTCTCTCTCTCTCTCTTTCTTTCTTCTCTTTCTTATATAAATTATTCGCTCTACACTCATGATTATTCTATTTATTAACAACTCATTGGCATTAACAATTAAAAAAAAATATTACATTAATCTAGATCAAATTGACACTTCAGATTCCACCAACCATTAACTTATCAATCATGTCTGATCAATTCGAAAAGTTAGAAAAAGAATTAAAAACAAAGATAGCTGTAGTTCCTGAGAAGGCTGATTACTCTTCGCTTATTTCTGATAATACGGCAACAATTGAGATCGTGGGTAATCCTATACAGGTAGAACAGTGCCGCGTGCGTGTTCTCGTGCTCCTTGACGAAATGGTAAGTGTAAAAAAAAAAAAAAAAAAAAAAAAATCCTCGCTAATTCGAGAACCGACAACAACAAAAAAAAATTCCCGTTTGTATAATAACACTATTCTTTTTTTTTTTTTAGAAATCATTCAAAACTGAAATAGTTCGATTACCTTTAAAGTTACAATACTTAATTTGTGGTAGGAAGAGAGCGGGACTTTTACCAATTATTGAAGAAACTTCAACAAATATTTACTTTCCCTCTCCTTTTGCCGATACAAATAATACTGATAACTCTGATTTGAATGAAGAAGATGAATTACAACCTGCAATTTATATTTCGGGCGAACCTTCTAATGTTTCGCGCGTTAAAGATATGTTGAATAAATTGGCTGTTCAAAAAGTAAGTATCTATCTGTAAAAAAATAAAAATAAGGTTTTTTTCTCACACAAAGCAATTTTTTTTTTTTTTTTTGACAGGCAAAGTCAATGTACCACAAAGATACTGCACTTTATGCGAGAAAAATAGATTGGCTCTTATTACATCGTCGCGACGAATTGCGTAAAATTATGCATGACAATGGTAAGTACTCTCGAAAAATAAAATAAAAAAATAGTTTATTGTAAATTAACTCATTTTTATTCGTAATAGGTGCTTTTATTCAGTTTCCTCCTATTGGGTCTGGTGATAATCGAGTTACTGTTTATGCCGAAAATAGAGTCAATGCAGAACGTACGTTAAGAGCTCTCAACTTCCAAGCATGTAATATTTATGAAGCATGCTTCTACTTTAACAACAGAGATGGAGCCATCTACGACTCTACTGGTACACACACGTTTTTCGATTCTACTGCTAATCTTGCCAGCCTTGTATCTCAACTCTCACAAGTCTCTGGATCCGAAGTCATTTACAAGAGCGACCCAGGTTGTATCGAAGTACTAGGCGCCGAACGTGCTATTCGTAATGTCTACCAACGTCTACAAGAGATGCAATTCCTCCAAGTCTTTCACCAGTATACAATTTTCCGTGTTGAATCATCAAATGAACAAAGAGATTTTATTTCTGGAAAAAAGAATGGAAAAATCAACAAGATTATGAAAACGTCCGGAGCAAAGATTAGGTTTATGCCATTTATTAACGACTATAATTTTATCATTGAAGTTGAAAGTACAAGTTTTACCAAGGCTTTAGATGGTCTTACTTTATTACAAGAAGAATTACCTGCCGAGATCTCCTTTTACGTACCAGAATCTTATCATAAACGCATAATCGGTGTCGGTGGAAAAAACATTCAGAGAATTATGAAAAAGTACGGTGTCTATGTAAAGTTTTCAAATACGGAAGAGTTTGCTTCACTTGGTGGTTATTATAATAACGAAGATAATGTTGTTGCTCGTACTCCCATGAAAAATCAAATCAATTTAGATAATCTACGTCATGCCGTCATGGAATTAATTCATCCTAAAGATCGTGATTATGTCGTAGAAACCATTCGTATTCCTTTTGGATACCATCGTGATATGATTCATGAGTATCAAGATACTTTTATTGCTGAAGAACTTATCAAAAAGACAAATACGCATGTACTTTGGCCCGATGCTGAACTTGCTAATAATAATGTTGAGCTTTTGGGTCCTGAAGCGCATATGGCTCTTGCCTTCAAAATGATGGAAAGTATCGTACCCGAATCTTATGATTTGCATCTTCCTCTCAGTACCGAATTGACTGCTGCTATTCGTTCCGATCAATTTAAGCAAGAAGTAGTTGAGTTTATTGCGCAAGAATACGATATTAAGGTGGAAGCTGTATCCTTTATTCAAGATGAGTCAAATAAAAAAGATGGTGTGATTCGTCTAAGTATGACAAAGGATAAGGTACATTCTCGTTTACACAGTGCTTTAAAGATCGTAATTGATTATTTGACTACACATAACGTCGAATTGTATGACAAGACAACAGCAGATGAATTATTTGATCGAGTCAACAAGAACCAATCCTTGTCTATTGGCAACAATAGCCAACACCATTTATTAGATGCAACCTTACTAAAACAACAAACACAATCATTAATTAGTAACCCATCTTCAGTATCAATGATGCGATCCTCCAGCGACGCAATTTATAACGGCAATAATATCAACTCTAATAATAACCCTAGTCCAACTCAGGCATATCAATTCTTTAATTTCCACAATAACGATACAAATATTAAACCACTTAATAATCCCCATCTTAACCTTACTAATACACATAATACACCTAATAATAATCCTCTTGATGGTAACAATAGTTGGAACCCTCCCTATATGCAGCTTCATCAACAGGCACCTATACCATCTGTTTCAACTTCGGGGCAGTCAAATGGCAGTAGTAAAAATGGTGATCATCTTCGTGCAATTTTTGATGCCCCCATGGAGTTAACCGATCAAGAACGGGTTGTTCTCTCCAATTACAGGTATCAAAGAATGAGTATTCCTCCCGCTACCAATTTTGGTTTCTCTCAAGCAGTTCCTACTGCTCCTACAGGTGATATTTGGTCTACCCCGTCTCAAATTCCGGGCAGTAATAGAAGACCTGCCGCTTTTACTTCAACTATGGCTAGTCCTCCTGCCAATGGACGTAGAAGTGCTGCAAATTATTCTTCAAATACGTCAAATGATGGCATGCAAATGAGAGTAAGTTCTTTTTTTCTTTTTTAGTTTATTTATTTATTAAATTGTGTCATCATAGATGTTTAATGAAGCAAGTAATTCTGGATTTTACCCTGGTATGATGCAAACTGGAAGTGAATTCAATCCTTACAATGATACAACCCCTTCACTCAAATCAAGTCAATCGATGCCTGAACCTATGCTTGAATCTCACTTTAACGCAGGCCAAGGCAACTTTCAAACGTCTCCAAATTCCTTTCATCATAATAACCAACAAAGTCAATTCAATCAATTAAATCTCGGTAATTTCAGTAGACAATCTAACCCTGGTGGTGGTTTTGTTAATAGTAATCTTAATTCTCCTCCTGAACATAATCAACCACACCAATTTTATCCTATTGAGGATGAAATGAATGGTAAAGTGAATGCTTTTTTTTTTTGTTTCTTGTATATAAAATACTAACTTTTTTTTTATATGTATAGTTGTACATAGTATTTTGGAAAATCTCCCCACTGTATCAGGCTCGTCAGGTTACGATCCTCGTCGTCAACCTACGTCTGATCAAGATAACAAAGGTTCAAGACCTCCCCCAGGAATAGATATTTGAAAATATATATATATAAATACATATACATATACATAAACTTGTAAAGAGTAAAAAAAAACTCCCAAAAAAACCCCCAAATAAATATATAAAAAAAAAAAGACTATATAGTCTTATTGCTCTTTTCCTCCCGCGTCCTTTCGCTTTAATAAATTAAGAAGTTTTTATTATAGCAGAAATATAAGATAAATAAATTATTAGGAAGCAACACCAAATGTATCTACTAGCATTGAATTGATTGTATTCACCCACTCTTGTGCATGTTTACGATCTTCAAATGTATACGATTTTTCAGGCGTATGAATACAAAATATAGATTTTCCTTTTAGTTCTGGTAACAGTTTTGAAGTCCAAGGTATTTCACACCTCAAGTTACCATCGAATTTATCCTTGCCACTCCCTTCGTCTAAATACAATAATCTAGGTCTATTAGTCAATACCAAGTTTCGTTTTTTTGAAATAAATGCTCTACGCCGTGTCACTCTACCCGACTTGATAACTGATTCATTTGGATACAAGTGAGGAATCCTTTTTTTTTTCAGGGGAGTTTTTTTTAAATAATCTTTTTTATTATTAATCTATTAAAAAGAAAAAAAAAGAAAAGAAAAAAAAAATTATTTACCATGTTGGATGAGGTCCTATTCTTTCTGGAATACTTTGAACAGAAGAAGCTACACTGCTTAATTGGCTCATGCCCTTTGTACTTTCTTCTCGCTGCAAAACTGAGGCACGGTTTAAAAAAGAACTTGTAGGGTTCAATTCTGGTGAGTCTGCGGCCAATTCTTCATGTTTAACGGGATCTAAAGGAGATACATCAGCGGAAGATAATGGTGATATACTTTCATGAACGACAGGAGTACGATCTCTGAACGGATCCTTTTGGGAATTGCCACGGTTATTATGAAACCAAATATCCTCATCATCCTCATCATCTTCAACGCCATCAAAATCAAATTTAGGTTGAACAATTGGATGTTTTTTTGCTTCTTCCTCTAACCTCTCCTTTAATGGTGGTGCAGTCAAATTAAATATATTCTCCCAATCTACACCGTCAAAAAACGGGTGGTCTTTCATTGCTTGAATACCACCTAATGTTTGCGATCCAAATCGTTGTTCAGGATCTGAAGTTAATAACTTTTGAATAATGTCTTTGGCCGCAGACGGAAATTCATCTGGCATAACGTATTCTAAATTCTTGATCTTTTGAAAAATCAAGTAGTCTGTGGGTGCTTTAAATGGTGATTTGCCGGATAACATTTGATAAATGACACAACCAAATGCCCACATGTCTGCTTCCTTAGAAACACGGTCACTGCGAAGTAATTCGGGTGAAACGTATTCAGCTGTACCTACAAAGGATCGAGTACCTGCTGTATCTTCTCCTTCTTGTTGGTTATTCTCATCAATAATTTTAGCTGATCCAAAATCTGTTACTTTGATATGCATGCTATCATCTAGTAAAATGCTATTTTTTTTTTCAAGTCAGTTTTTTTTTGTTTTTAAAAAAAAAGCTTCTTTAAAATATATGTAATTTACTTTTCTGGTTTGATATCTCTATGAATGACACCTCGTTCATGAATATGTTCAATTGCTAATAGAATTTCTGCAGCATAAAACTTAGCGGTTTCTAAATCAAACGGTGCGAGCTATAAATCATATAAGTTTCAAAACCAAAAAAAGAGGTGTTTTTTTAACACTTACTCTTCTAACATAAGTATATAATTCTCCACTTCTAGCTAAATCTAATACAAAGTCTAACGCATAAAAACATGTTAAAAAAGGGTTTGTCTCGCTTTTTTTTTACAAAAAAAAAAAAAGTTCACTCATTTACATAAACTACGATTGTCTTTATAAGTCCAATATAATTTAACAATGCCAGGATGATTCATTCGACTAAGTGCATCACGTTCAATCATGACATATTTAACCTTGTTGTTTTTGACAATATGTGCTTTGTCTAATCGTTTAACTGCATATTGCTTTCCCGTTCTTTTATCTTTACCAATCAATACCTATAATATATATATATAATAGTTAGCTTTAGTGTATAATAAAGAAGACGAAAAAAAAAAAGTATAGCTTTACGGTGGAATAAGAACCTTCGCCTAAAATATCCCCATAGTCGAAATCACTAACAATACGTCGATGATGATACAATGGATGAGAGGGATCATCTACTTCTGTACTTAATGTAGGCTCAGAACCTCCTGTAGTATGAGTTAAAGAAGTAGTCGACTTTGAGTTATGTGAAAGTCTTGGCGAAGAAGGTGCTTCATCCATAGTATTGTTTATTGTAAAAAAGAAAAAAAAGGAACGGATTTCCCAAATAGGAGTTTTTTCTTTTTTTTTTTGAGCTTAATTTCAATATTCGTATTAAAGCTTATTGTCCTCTTAAAAATGATACTTACAATGATACGATGTAAATATGGAAACAAAGTGCTCGTTGGATAATATACTATGTAATGAGATACTCGAGTTAAAAAAGAAATACAGCGAGATTTTTTTTAAGGTTGAAGGCTATCATATCGAATAATAAAATACGTGCAATTATAATATGCAATAAGTAACCAATACAGCAGATACCGTTACATATATATTAATTCATAATATAAGGAATTGATACCATACCACGTATCGGTATCAGCGAGGAATTGCAAGTCGATTCCTACTAATAATGTGTAGTCTCTTTTATTACCCCTGTCCTTACAAACAAAAAAACTATATTAGATGTATACACTGTTCTTTTCCTTCGACATTTCTCGTTTATTCCACTGATATATACGCAATTGATCCAAATAAAATATGATGCTCTATTTCGTTTACTCACAAAAAAAAGGGCTTACTACATGAAGTTAAATAAGTACTTTAATTGCATGTAAAAACAAGTTTTTCTCTTGTAATAAATGCGAGTGCGAGAGAATAATAATAATTGTGATGACTATATTAATCTTTTTGTTTTATCAGTAAACTCGTATACAGTAGCGGCTCTATTTAAGAGTGACCGAAATGCGGAAGAAAATCCACCCTTATTATCGTGCAGTGGATAACTACTTCTAAAGGAAAAAGCCCACTGAGATACCTGACTCTAAATAATCGCTCACATAAGAAATCACTGCTAAAATTAGCAGTTATAATAAATATTGGTTTTTATTTTTTAAAGAAACAAGAAATGCGTTTTGGACCCAAGTTTTATAATAAAAAAAAGTTGTTTTAAATATATCTTGTTTTCGATTTTCATTTTTGGGGGTCAACCCCTTTTGTGGTTTTGCGGTTATTTTACCATTACTCCTAATCCAATTTGCCTATCCTTGTGGAAAAAACTTGCATAATTTAGAACTCGTTTAGACGCTTCCAATCCATTTTAAATCATATTTTTAATGCATAAACTGAAGGAGTAATCGCTGTTTTTGACGTTTTTTTTTTTGAGTGAAAAAATACACTTTTTTAGTGTAACATCGTGTAACCATTTTCAGAGCTTCGCCATTACGTAAAATATAGTTTTTTATTACCGTGTTTAATTATAGCACCGAATGTAGATATTCAAAAACTATATATTGGATGTTTATAAAAGAAAGTGCTACATCCAAAATTGAGCGAGAAAACGCGATTTAAAGAATTCGTTAATTTAAGGACTGCTTAACTCAAATTTTAGCAAAAAAAAAAAACGTCTAAAACAGTGATTACGCGGTCAGTGTTTTTATTAAAAATATGATTTTAAATGGATTCAATGCACAAAAAAAAGCTCTTTATTATAATTAATTTTTCCACAGCAAAAGTTAAATTGGATCTGGAGTAACCTTAAAATAACCGCTAAAACACAAAAGGGTTTGACCCCCCAAAATGATCAAGAATGATCAAAATGACCGACCGACAAAAAAATCAAAAAAATCAAAAAGGTATAAAACAACGAGCATTTTTTATAATTGATATTAAAGACAACATCCTAAGGAGTAACTTTCATTAAGTAACTTGAAAAAAAGAAACATTTCCTGACGTTTAATGACACACACAAAACACCTTATTTCGATCACCGAAAAATGACCTTTTTTAGAAGTTACTTCTAAACCTTTACTTAAAAACACGCGTTTTTAAGAGAATAACGGATGAGCAATGATAGATTATAGCGCTTTAAAAAGTTTTGAACTCGTCCAAGTTATTGTACAAAAAAATTTGCTGTGTATCATTTTCTGCAAGAGCTCAAACATTAACATTATGTTAAATTCTATTAAATTTTTTATTGATGTCAGTTAAAATAGTACTTTATTTTCTCTTTCAGTTATAAACTAAAAAATGGGAGTAAGCATTAGGAGTGCTTCGTACTAAGCGTGAATCCTTAATGCCGCCAGCCGTAAACCTTGTGGGATTAGGTCGTCCGTTTGTCACCGTTGTGCCAATTGACAGATGGCGAGCAAGGAAGCAAGTGTCTGCTGTTTACATTTTGCTAAAGTCATGCCAGGGTATTACCTCGTATGATTGGAGATGGTAATTCGTGCTTAATGTAGTATTAGATGTGTTCAATATAATCGTTCAAAGTTTGTCAAGAGTTACACGTAAAAATATCAAGGTAAAAGCACTTTACGCTAACTAGTTTTTTTTTATGGATAAGAGTTGATCTTTTTGTTTCTTGGAAAACAAATTAAAACAAAACATGCTGATGTAGCATTTGTTAGCCTTGTGGAAATATCTAGCCGAGTAGCCACTTTAGTGCCAAACGACGAAAAGTTAGAATGGAAGCAAGCATTAGGAATGCTTTGTACTAAGCATGAATTTGTTTGATTATTTCTTACAGTTCGTGTTATGGAGATGGTAATTTGTTCGAGCACCGCATCAGCTCTAAGCGGAAACCAAGAAACCAAGTGTCTGATACTTACAATTTGCTAAAGTCATATCAAGATACGTTTTTACGTGATTGGAAATGGCATTCTACGCTTTACATAGTATTAGATATTTCCGTTTGTTTTACTCTATCGAGCGCCTATAGTTTCTAAAAAAAAAAAAATTGTTTATCAACTATACAGATATTCACTAAAAATAAATGCTCACAGGGAGATGTTGAAACTTGAAGAAAGATCTTTTTGCAATACTAATTTCTATAAAGTTTTCTCTGAAAAGCGACTCAAAGATATTTAAAGCAATCAAGCCTGTACGTATACCAGAGATCAGCGACGAGCTGGTTGATTATTTGAATAAGTTTAATAATGTGAAAAATACAAGTGGCTTAAGGCAGCTGCTAATGGTAAGAAGCTTTTACCAGTGTTATGACCCCAAGGAGCATGCCGATATGGACTGGATTTGTCGAACATTAGACAACTTACTCCCACTCTATGAAATCGAAGGTACGTTTAAGCGGACTAATAATGAAAGATGGTACCAAAACAGAATTTGGACAATGGTTGATAAACTTCTTGAAGCTGTTCAAGATATTGGCGTTGTGAGGTATGCAATAACTTGTAATATCGAAATTTATACTTATTGGTTTCTTTTTTAGAGGTGAAGTTAGCTCCAATGCTAGTAACATAAGAAGAAACAAAGATCGTTTACCTTCCTCCTTAGAAAAGCTCACTAATAAAAAATGGGACACAGACAAGATCTTATCATTACGAGGAATGAAACTTTGGAACTTGGAGTTGGAGAGGAGAAATCATATGACAATAATACGAAAACGATACTTGAAAGAGGAATAAAGTGTCGTAAAGCAATGAAAGACACCCTCCTACAATTGTTTGAGAATGTTAATTATGATAGTAATTTAAGGAAGAGCTTGAATGTTATAGGACTTCTGACTTTTGGTAAGCATAAGATAGTTTCATGTTCCTTCTTTTACTTACTTTCTCCTTTTAGGTCTTACGTTGTATATCGACATATTAGATAATCCTGTAAACTACACCTGTCGTATAACTCGCTCCAGTGATTTTACTGTTCCGTACAAAATTGAAGATTTATCTGAAAATATTTTGCCTTTACTATCTGCACTTTTGAGCTTAAAATCAATAGTTGCAAACAATTCAATTATGCTCAGTCCTTCTCAAAGCGCAAGGAAAAAATTGAAATCATCTTTAAAAAGAGCACTTAGTGATACAGAGGACTCTTGTGTTGTATCAAAAATTAGCTGTGCAACAACTCCGGAAGACAATGGTCGATTTGTGTCTGTCGCAAGAAAGAATCAAAAGAGAAGAGAAAATTAGGCACTTTATGTATAAACCAGTGTCCCCCCCAAAAAAAAACGATTGCTTTTATTTAATATTATAATTGAAGTAGTTTTTTACTTGATGACTAAATAAAGGCTGTTCTTATTTTTTATTCGCTATAAAACGCTAACAAAAAAAAAGTTTCCAAAGTGAAAGTTTCCCAAGTCTAATCACAAGGAAGTATACCACACATTTTATATAATTCTTCAAATTTTTTTTCAAGACTTGAAAGATTAAATACAAATTTACTTCCTGGCGAAGATTTTATGCTTCATCCACCGCCGAGTCGCTTACATCTTTGGTCAGTACCTCTTCTTCTAATTTTCTTTTGTACTTTGTTTTCCAAGCGTTTTTTTTTATGACTGGTAGGGCCAGTGCACCATTAATTACATTGATAACCTTTTCTTTTCCAATATCGGTTATTTTTTTGCTGACTTCTTGCTTGTATATTTGGCCCAATTCTTTTATTTCGTCCTTATATAGAAAAGGTGTCTCATTCTAATACAGACGCACCTTAGAAAAGTATTAGTTCTAAGATAAAAGACAAAAAACACTACGGAAAATCGGGATGTTAACTTATGTTGAAAAATGTCGACATAAAACAACATATTTTCCATGTTGAAAGTTGCTAAATTTTGAGTTAAGTGGTCCTTAAATTGATGATTTCTTTAAAGCGCGTTTTCTCGCCCAATTTTAGATGTAGCACTTTTATTCATCAAAGATATAGTTAAAACAACTATTTTTTACTATAAAACTTGGGTCTAAAACACGTTTCTTATTTCTTTAAAAAATAAAAACCAATATTTATTATAGCTGCTAAAATTAGCAGTAATTTCTAATGCGAGCGATCTTTTAGACTCAGGTATCTCAGTGAGCTTTTTCTTTCGCTGTAATTAAAAAAAGGCATATTCCCAAAGATATGGGCCATCATCTTCCTTCTTGCGTGACTTGGAAGCTTTGGTTTGGGCTCCATTCCATACACTATTCTAAAAAGAAATTCATTGCTGATGTTTTTTTTAGGTTTTTTCTTTAGGAAGTCTGCTTATGTAGAGTGCATCCACTTTTAAACCTTCAACTTTTAGCTCCGATTTCCCCCCTTTTTTTCTTATTGATAAAACACGACGGCAAACCCTTTTAAGCATAAAACAATCAGATGGAATTGGTTATGAACGGTCCAAGTACCTCGCCGTACAACGATATCAAGGAAAAAGTACTTGAATGGTTTCGATCAGTACCAAAGTTCCAAAGAAACATTCCTACTTTACAGAACGAACTTCGAACTGTGATCCTTCCTGCAGCTATTGAAAACCATACGTTGAATGTTGAAGTTGATGATAGCGGGGCCATTACCGATCCTTTGTCTATCGAATGCAATAGAAATAAGCTTATATAATGGAGTTTCCACTTTAAACGTGTGGGTAAATCATTTACGCCAGAATGAAAAAAAAACAGATAATACTTAGTTAATAACCTCTCATATTTAAAAGGTAAGGTAGTTTATTTCGACGGTCTCGAAAGAGAGGACGTAGTGACCTATAGAAAGGAATGGTCTCAAATATTCCTTCTTCAAAACATAGATTCTTCTAATTCTAATACTCGAATTTTCACCATTTGCAAGCTGCCTTTTTCTTGTAAATGGTGGGTAGAATACCACTCTGGAAATCATCTCCTTGCCTTCTATAACCGCTCTCATTGTTCCATGGCACGGGCATTGGAATTCTGAGATCATAATGGATCTCCCTTGTGATTTGGGCATTATGAAACTCAGTCGATTCCAACCAAGCATACTGTTGATGATCGTTGGCATAGAATGTACTCTCATCGTGAGTTACAAAAACGTGCTGTTTAATATTATCAGGCAAGGCAGGAGGAATAGCGACACTAACGTCTTCATAACCATATGTCTCTGCATAACGTTGGTATTCCATGATTCTTTAGTTAAAGTTATGAATTAAATGTGAGAAAATGATTTATTGTTTAACTTCTCTTTAAGATGGTATCGTCAAGGCCACCGTTGATTTCATTCCAAACTATCAGAAACATATAAAAAGCTTGAAGGAACAGAGATTTTCAATTATTGGTTATGTTAGAAAATTACCAGGTAACGGAGAGGAGAAGACAAGATTCAAACTTCTTCAAAAAATGGTGAATTGCTTAAGCAACAGAGCACTTGTTGACAAAGTGTTTGTATCATCTTGTTGCTTCGCATGATTTAAAAGATAATCCACAAATCTTGGACAAAATAAGCAATGTCACAGGAAACACTCAAGTTTAGTATGTGAGGGACAGTATATGTGTATGATATAGCTTGCAATATTAATGAAGTGTATACGCCTTTCAGATTTGATAAACTATTTAAATACCACAGATGAAGATGTTTGTTTAGTTGCAGGGTTGTCTACTAGCGTAGATGATTTATATCAGTTTGTTAAGTATGTATATTATTGATTCTAATAATTAACAGAACTAACAAGTTATTATCATCAGAATATATGATAAACCGAAAAAAATAATCATTGACAGATTGCAACTGGTGTCCCAAAAAAAGTTTGGCTGTAAGACTATGATGTCTGTATAATTACATTTTTCAATGAACTCAGTACACACTTGGTACGCTTTTTATTGAACTCGTACAACCGCATTTACTTCGAATATATATCGAACTGATATTACACTGCAAGAACCTTTCGGTCACCTCTCAGTATCTCGCATAACCGCTACCACCTGGCGTAAATTCTGGAAAACAAAATTGACGTTTAAAGTCAAAAATATATGGTATAAACTAATGCACAACAAAATAAATACTCGTGTAGTCACCCACCGGCTAATGCCCGATATCGTTCAATCTCCTTTCTGCCTACTCTGCACTACCGAATCGTTTCAACATCCTGAACACATGTTTATCAACTGCCAAAGGATATGGCAAATATGGAAAATATCCTTTCAATATCTTTTTCCTCGCCAACCTCAACTACACCTCCTCTCAGCTAAACAAGTCTCGTCTATTCTGTATACTTTCCGATTCCCGAAATTTTTTGAATCAAATTTGCCTTTTTGTTTGGATCAATTCTCGAAGCTGTTTGGATTCATTACTGGCGTTTTGTGTTCGATGAGATCCCTTTCATCCCGAATCAAGTCGTCTGTACGGCCATCAAAATTTACCATCAATACACTGATCAAACCAACTTGGATTCGCCAACCTTAATACCTTAACTACTCAATCTCCTCCACACCCAATAATACCTTAATTTCTCAGTCAAAAGTCATACGATGTTACTGCTTTCTTCTACTTTTCCACTGCACATCCCTCTTTTGACATGTGACTTTTAATAAAAAATTGGATTTATACAAAAAAGAGAAGGTCCGAAAACCAAGTTAAAAAGCTGTACTAAGCTATTTGTTGGAATGCCACATAACAATACACTTAAAAATTATTAGCTATGATATAAAGGACTAAAAGGTGTCTTTGCGTTCACTTTATTTGGCTTACACTGCATTCCTTTTCAATCTTTCATCATTTAGCAACAGTGTATTTAGTTACTTTTCCTAGTTAAATTTCTAAAGGTTCACTGCTGATACGCGCCCCATTCAAGTATATATTGACTGTCTTTATAATTTAATTACTTTTTAAGGTTTATGTTACTATCCTCGCTCTACCCATCATTTTGATTATTATCCCTTTGTTTTAATAATATCAATTAATCATTTTAAAAAATTCTTTATACACGGTCGATCCGCACGGTCGCTTATATAATTATCCCACACAAAAAAGTATAACTGGAATAGATCGCGGGTTTCACACAAACCACCACAGAGTAGTTTAAAGACCCGTATGTGACTATTGTCTTGAAAAAAAAAATGGCAGATAAGACAACTGATCATCCTGCACCCTTTTTCTTCTGTAACTCGAGAGAAAAAAAATGAAACCAGCTTCTAATAATATTTCTTGCACTGCACTAACAGATGCTTTAACGACATTAGCACACAACACTTCTCCAGATAGACCGCAAACTATTGAGGCAGTTTCTCGAAAACATACTTGTCGTTTAGCAGATACAGCAGAAGCTGTAAGAGAAGTAGCGAGAAAAATGAGCAAGTATTTTTAAAAAAATCCGTATAATTTTTTTTTTAATCCTTTATATTAGGTAAAACTCGAGTCAAGTGGGACGTTGTTAAATCAGTTATGTTGATCACCAAGCCTGGTGATGCTTCACTTATCGGGATGACTAGAGATATTGCCTTGTTTTTAATCGAGACGCCTCGTAATGGATTGGAGAATGGCATAACTGTGTAACCATCATTTTTTTTAATATGTACAAACTTATATTCTTACTTTTTTTTTTAAAAAAAATAATAGTTATGTTGATGAAAAACTTAAAAGTTCAAAGCGGTTTCATTATGATAAAATCCTTCAAAAGCATCCACTGGCTAATGAAAAGCTAAAATTCTGGAATCCCGAGTTATGCGCTTCTAAACCAAAATCATTCGATTTTATTGTTACAGTAAGTTTTTTTTTCTTCAATCCGAAAAAAAAATAGAATAAACTAAATAACGTTTTTTTTTTTAAAAAAAAGTTGGGAGGAGATGGCACAGTATTATTTTCATCCTGGTTGTTCCAAAGTTATGTTCCTCCTGTCATTCCTTTTCATTTGGGGTCACTTGGATTTTTGACGCCATTTGATTTCGATAGGTTTAGACAGCATCTTTTTAATGCTATGGACCGCGGTGTTCGTATTAACCTTCGTGGTCGTTTAACATGTACCGTGTATCGACGCGTACCTCATACAGATGACGAAACCAAATCTGTTCAATTAAGAAACGTTGTACGTGACCCAGTTACTGGAAAGTTCAGTGTCGGTGGCTGGTGTCAAGAGCTTAAAAAACGTCAACAACAAGCCGCGGCAGACGGAAAACCAAAGAAGTTTGGTGAAGTTGATGGCGATGACGTCGAGGAAGGTATCTGTCCTGAGGAACAACTGATAGAACCTTTGGGCGAAGAACGTCAAGTACCTTGCTTTACTACTGTTCCTGCCGAGAAGTACCATGTCATTAATGATTTGGTTGTTGATAGAGGTCCAAGTCCTTTTGTTTCTTTGTTGGAATTATTTGGGGATGACAAACATTTAACTACAGTACAAGCAGATGGCTTAGCTATTTCTACTCCTACCGGAAGTACCGCTTACTCGGTAAGAAAAAAAAACCAGAAAATCGAAAATAGAGTATAAATCGTATTTAACTTTCGAATTATTTTAGCTTTCGGCTGGAGGATCGCTTACTCATCCCGATATCCATGCAATTCTTATCACCCCCATTTGTCCTCATACCCTTTCATTCCGTCCTACGTTAGTACCAGACTCTATGGAGCTTCGTATCTGTGTTCCTTTCAATTCTAGAAATACAGCTTGGGTTAGCTTCGATGGGCGTGGACGAGTAGAGATCAAACGTAAGTTTTTTTTAAAAAAAAATAATTTTCCGCCATCAATATTAACGACTTTAATATGATAGAGGGTGATCATATCAAAGTAACTGCTTCCAGATACCCATTCCCTACTGTTTGTAAAGAAGATCAAGCTACCGACTGGTTTAATTCGCTTCAAAATTGTCTTCATTGGAATCGACGCGAGCGTCAAAAGTCATTTGCTGTCGTCGAATCGCATCCTACTCATTCTTCATCAAAGAGTTTATCTTCTTCTTCGCGAAGTGCAAGTAGCCAACATATTCCGCTCACCAGATCAGGATTTCCTCCAGTTACTCGTGGCGGTACTCAGTCACCACCACCACCATCAACGCCCCACATGCATCATAATAATACTCGAAAATCATCCGGATCTTCAACAACTTCGGGATCTTCTGATGCAGGTCACGACGAGGTATTTGGTATGTTTTACGACGACGATTCTCAAAAAGGTCGTTATCGAGGAGAAAAAGGAACCGGTCGTCGTTGTAGTAATTGCGGCGAGGATAATATTAATGACACCGGTTCAAATTACGAATCAACTGATTCGTTTGAAAGTGATGATGATTCTGATGATTCTGCTCCCGAAGTATTTAATGGATGGTCTGATGAAGAGATTATTAAGGCTAGGTATACGGCACGCATTGCAAAAGAATTGGAAAAGGTTTCTATAAAGGATAAAGTTCACCCAATTATTGAGTAATAAAACATTCTTTTTTTTTAAAAAAAAAAGATAAATATCGAAATCATATTATTTTAGTACTATTAAATATTTTTTTTTTTCAGTTTATAATGAACCTATTTATTAAGGAAATATTGTACAAAAATGGTTGATATATGAAGGTACACAAAAAATTATATTATTGCAATGAGAGGGGAAATTAAATAGTGGAAAAAGCGCTGTCAACGGGGGCGACAGGTTGAGCAACGGCATCAGCAGTAACATCGGTATCATCGATAGGAACAGTGGCATCAGTAGGAGCAATGGGATCAGTAGCAACAGTGACGTTGGTAGAGGGTGTCTCAACAGCAACAGTACCGTTACCAACGTACTTGAAGTAACCAGAGTACGTGTAAAGATCCATGGCACCACCATTTTGACCAAGACGAACAAAGTAATCACCAGCAGCATAATCGGGAAGATGGTTAAACTATATCAGTTTAAAAAAAAAATCAAAACTATGCACAGTTATATAATTGAACTAAATAAACTTACGTTAACTCTGGTATAGTTACAAGGAACTAAGTTACCGTTGCTGGTCAAGTTGGCGACAAAACTAAATAGATAAAAGGTTTAGAAAAGTCTTTCTGATATAAAACAAAAAATCAATTGCACTTACGTAGCAGCAATAGCCTCACCGGTCAATAAGTGGATTTCACATAACTTTCCAACTTCTTCAACGGTAGAATTCCAAGTAACGGAACCGTTACCACCAGCAGTCCAAGTGGTTTGTGCCCAAGGCTCGTTAATCTAATTATTTTATGACATCTGTTTAGTTACAAGATAATTAATTTTGTATAGTGTAGATACATACAGTGAGTGTGGCAGAGGCAGTAGCAGCAACAGTAGCTAAAGCAGCGATAGAAACGGTGGAGAATTTCATTTTTTTGTTGTGGTTGTTGTATATGTAGTTGAGTAGTTTGAAGGGAAAAAAAAGAAGCGACGTATTTATAATAAATTTGATTTCTATTTTCAGGTCAATAAATTGATACTCCAACACACGTGTAAACAAAAAGAAAACTCCACTTCATTTAAACTTTTTTTTTTATATCAAGTCGATTGATAAGAGTATATATTCTCGTTTTATTAGACTAAGAAAAAAAAGCTAGCTTGTATACGGTTACATAAATATGGCATATAATTGACATGTATGGTTTACGAATAAGAATAAAAGTAGAAAACATATTCACATATTCTTTTTTTGCTTTCCGACAAAAAAAGAAATAACTATTTTTAACAAAGCATTACAATTTTATTCACTGGAAAAGTTCGCAAGTTTTTAGTATAAAATAATCAAGCATTTACTTTATCCCAAAAATAACTTGGCAATATAGAAACTTCTGCATTCTCTTTCAATTAGAGAGCGCGAAAACAGTATCCTCTTTCACTCTCGCTGTTTGAAAAAAAATGTAGAACTAGCTAAAACTTGTTTCTAAAAATACGGCACTGACTTTTATTATTTTAAATTACCATCTTTATCTTTTTCTTTTTTTTTTGCCTCGTTTACTGCATCTTCGCGGTTTTATACGCTCATTAATTAATCGGACGAAATTATACTGATACATATATATTATCTCGTTCTGTATAATATATATAGAAGGCACTTTCGCGTATTTGACCCACAAGTACGCCTAGATATGAAGTTTGTACGACTTTTTTAATGCATTGTATGTTACAGTAATGAATATCATTAACTTGCTCATCCGAATAAAACGAAAAGATGCTCATATCAACCTCTCGCTTAAAAATAAGTTTTTGTTTTCTGTATTACCGACAGATGTGATCTTCCTATTCCAAATTAATAGGGACAATAGCATTGACCACCATCTATCGGCGTTGGATAATTTAATTGTGTTTTTTAGTGGTAAATATTTACAGTTAATAAAAATGAGAAGCCGTGCATGTAAAAGAGAATAACGGCAAAAGTCACGTTTTTTTTTTTACGAATCAGAAAACGTGCATGAGAATGACTGTTGTCAAATTTACTCCTTTTCTTTTTGCAGATGAATGTACCCTGCTATTATAAATAACTGATGGTATACATTTTACGCAATCGATCCAAAACAAATATGACGTTCTATTTAGTTACAATAAAAACAAGTTTTTCTTTTATTAGCGTGAGTTTTTTTTTAACTTATGATAAAATAGTTATTTTTTATCATTTCTTTTTTTTTTCTTTTCCCTTTTTTAACTATGAATTCTTACAAACAAAGTATCTTTTTACACGTATGGTATGCGTACATCTTTACAAAGAGATTGTTACTTGTAAATATGGTGGTGTCAGTGCAAACGGATATTTGTAATGGGTCATATTTTTTTTTACTCAAAAATAAACAAGCATTTGCTCTACAAAGCTGTCTGGGAAGAAATAGTCACTGTTTGTGAAAGGATTTAAGTTTATGTGCGTACTTTCATCCTTCAATAATTGTGCCGTTTCTTTGATTACTAAAGTACAGTTATAGACCAAAGCCAAGATTGGAGGAAGGAGAGCGGGTACTTGACTAATATTTTCGGGCATCTTCAAGCGAGGAGAGGAAAACAAAATACCAACGGAACCTTTGGTGAATGTCATAACTTGAGCTGTGATAAAAGAACCTATTGCAAGGTTAGCATAAGATGATAATGATCTCATAATGATAATTTACTGATAGTTTTGTTTTTGGCTTACCATTCATAATGAATGACATAGTTTTGATTTTGTCCGCTTTGATCTTATATTGTTCAATCATCTGTTTGCAAAAGCTTCGCATCATTTTAGGACTTTTCAGCTTCGATTCTTGCAATTCCTTTGTTCCGTTTACTTCATGGTCAACCAAACCAATCTCTACACAACCTAACTCCGAAGAAAGGTACTTAAACGTGAGATCGGAACAATCACCGTTGGCTTGACGTATTAATCGTTGGTTGGTACCAAGCCCTCGTTGAGAATTTTTGTTGCTACTGGAAGCACTACTTTGACAATCACTGTAGAGAAGCCATATTAGTATTCAGAAGCTGAAAAGAATATTTGTAAGAACTTATCTTTCTGTTGTGGTTCTGCTGATGTTTTTGGTACTTTTTAAAAATCCATACATATCATTTAGAAGATCCTTCTCAGTGACAAAAGGAGTAAAATTATCACTTTCAATAAATAAATCCAAATAGTTTAAAATGCTGTTGCAGCACCAGTATTCTGCAGGCTGAGTTCTTCGGTCATAGCGCATTTCTTGAAAAGTTCGATCTATTGATTGGAAATCATTCTATACAAGAAGATTAATTTCATGAAGTTAAAACATTAAAATATATGCCTATTACCTTCCCTTTTAATTTAATTAAGATATTGGCAAGTGATTCAGGTAAACTTTTGCTCATATCAGTAAATCCACTTTCCTTTTCAATTTCTTAAATTTCATCTGCAGTAAACATAGAATCCAACTGATCATCAACACTAAGAACATATGAGTGGAGAGGGCTATTATTTGTTAACTAAAAAAAAAAAGGTTCTGCTACTGCATAGGTAGTTACTTACTGTTCGACTTTAAAATCCTTTGCATGTTTATAAATTACATCTTCTACTACAGTGCCCGAACTTAAGACCCACTTGTGATTGATATTTCGATGAACGCTGCTTATTAGTTTTTTGTCGTTTTCGCTTAATAAACGTTGATAAGTTAATGAAGATGTTGATGAAGTATGAGAACTGCTTTTTGAAGCAGTTGTGTTTTTGAATAAGTGAGGGGTAATTTTCTCAGTCCAAACATCCTCTTGTTTTTCGCCACGAAGTATGTTAAGTCCTAACTTCTTAGAAACGTCTTTGAATTTTTTTTCCCAGTTTGAGCAATAAGTTGTTTTATGATCACCATTGTAACTGTCTATAATACGCGATGACATTTGTTCGACGAAGCTGTTCCACAGGACTTGTTTTGCTTATCCTGCCGAATCAAGTAGTTACGACGCGATTTCTAATTGCAAACACATTATGTTAATTAAGTTTGGTTGATAAATGACATTAGTGACTTACCATCATTCAGACTTTCTAAGCTCATTCTAACAAAGTATATTACCATAGTGGAAAGAACGGTAATTGTAGACATTTGTTTGCCTTCGCGTTAAGCTGTCCCTCTTAGTAATAGTCACGTTGTTCTTATTAGGTTCGATGACGTTTAAAAGAAGAAAATTTCCCCGTTTTTTTTTTCTCTCTTTCCGTTAAGTCTCAATTGCCTGATTCCTAGTGTACCGTTTTCGCTTGATTCCGCTTTCTCTAACCGTAGAGCAATAGTCTGATTGTTAGATGTATCGCGTTTTCTTGGGTTACTCTCCTAGCCGTAGGGTAATTTAGCAACTGTCTGATTCCTAGATGTATCGTATATCCTCTACTGGGTTTTCTTTCCTAGCCGTAGGACAGTTTAGTTATGTTTGAAAAGTTAAGCGCGTGATTCCTAGTGTACCGTTTTCACTTGGATATATCTCTCTCTCTAGTCGTAGGGCAATAGCCTGAGACCTAGATGCACCGTATGTTCCTGAGTTACTCTCCTAGCCGTAGCGCGTGAGGACAATAGCCTGATTCCTAGATGTATCGTATTTCCTCTACTGGGTTTTCTTTCCTAGCCGTAGGGCTATCGGTCTGGGGGATAAACATAACTCTTTTTGGGAGTAGAAGCATCTTTACCTTCTCATGGTTACTCCTGTTAGTAAAAGTTGTTCAACTTTGAAGCTAAAAGAGATGCGTTAATTATAAATAAAATCAATAAATTTTTTATATCCAATCTTAATTATAAATTTAGATGTTAGATGTTTGTCAATGAGTTGTTTGTTTGCTACTTTAAAGTATTGCTACTACTGATGTAGGGATCGCTTCTATTATTTGTCATTAACGTTAGTAAGGGTTGCATAACTAGAAAATAATTATAATACTGTGAACTTAAGCGAACATTATTTTTTACTTCTTTGTTTACGTGAAGACGGTTCCGGTAACTCTACGAACGAAGATGGAACAACCCGTAGCTTGTTTTTTTTTACTTGGAGACTTCAAAAAGGCTTATCTGTCCGAGCTGCGGCATCCAGAGCCAATGTGAGTCATAGTACCGCAAACAACTAGTACCAGAAGTATCTAAGCGACTTCGATAATTAAGAAATGGAAAAAAAGACCAATCGTAATAGCAGACCAGCTTCTAAACTTCAGGAACCTCACAAACAATATTTGATTGACTTTTTTGATGAAAATTTTTTTGCTGTTATAACTGACGCTGTTGATAGCTTGACTGCAGCTTTTGAAGGACTTGGTGTCAAAAAGTTTAGAGTACATAGGTTTATGAAAGACGAATGTAATCTTTCTTTAAAAGTTGACACGCTGTATCCAGGACCTCGTAACGACGAAAAAAAAAAAGATTAAAAGGGATGACTACAGACATGGACTTTACAACAACAACAAAAAAACTGTGTTTTTATTGACGAGTCCGGTTTCAATATAAACATGAGACGCAGTAGAGCACGGTCTAAAAAAGGGTACCGAAGCTGTAATCCCTACGGCAAGTACCAGGGTAGTATCACATACTGTAATTGGAGCAATCTCGGCCGTAGATGTTATTAATACTACTACGAGAGTACCTCTGTCTCCTAAAGATCCAAGGTGGTAAAAAAAAAGTAATCCTCCACCCAAAGCCCCACAAGCTAAAGGTACAATAGCTGGCCACTACCTTAAATTTATCAGGGAGACATTGAATATTATGGATATATATCCTGAAATGAAAGATTTTTTGCCTTACCATGGACAGTGTCCCAATCCATTCATCAAATGAAGTAAACCAGATGGTAGAGAATAGAAAAAAAAAAGGATTATAAATGCGTATATCTCCCTCCTTACTCTCCAGAATTGAATCAAATCGACTATAGTTAAGCATAAATTAAAGCGTAAATCAGCTTATGGAGTCGGAAACGCTGGTATAAAGAATAACTGAGGCATATAATCTTGTTCCTTTATCTCACCTCGTCAACATTACGCAGCACTCAAAAAAGACGATTTCCATTTAAACTTATAGAAATAGTGCTAATAACGCTATATTATGGTAGATTAATTAGCACATTATTCTATCAATTGAATTTATTAGTATTGGTTGCTATGAGTTTAACGTATACAGGATCACTACGAAAACACCCCGCATTATGCGAAAAGAAAATAAACATTTTATGCTACTAACGTAAACATTACCATACGCGCCGCTTATTATTTTCAGCGTTTTATTGTTTCCCGTTTTATTCATAATCGGACGCAAGCTTGTAATGTTTATTTCTTCTTTTTACTATCTATTACCTCATATTATTTATATTTTGAAACGATATTTTCTCTCTAAGCAATATAAGGACAAATTAGGGAACTTGTTTACATTTTACCTTTTTTACGAAAAAACCTTTTTACTTCTAATGAAAACTTCCCCCAACCATATTGTTTAGTTGTATAACAAAGCGTAAGCAAATCAGTCCAAGTACTACCGCAAAAAAAAAAAAAAAAAAAAAAAGCTAAGCCGTGTCTGAGTAACCAGCCTACAGACTTCATTGTTTGTCACTTTTTTACGATCAGACCTTTTTTTTCTTTTCTTTCCAGACATTATAGTCTATTTAATATAGCACGGTACTACAATATACAAATTATGTAATAGTCTATATCGTATCAAAAGACTAATCATTACAAGCATAAGCTCCTAGTATTCCCCTCTTAGCAAAAACAAACGATCACTGCAAGTTACACATATTGACAAAATGATATTTTGCACTCAGAAACCACGCCCCTTTTTCTCTGCTGTGCGACGGTCAAGAAACCTTCTTTTTTTTTTTTCGAAAAAGTAGTTTGAGAGTTTAATACTCATACCCGCGGTAGCCCTCTGTGAGACCATAATGACGCCAAGTTCCAGTTCCTGTCTAAAGAGTGATTCCGTGCAACGCAACAAAAAAGAAGAGACAGTGATGCATAATTAAAGTATTCATCATAGCGTTATACCGAGATATACATGATGTATATGTGCATGATGAGAAGCACGCACATGTAAGCAGATACACATATTAAATACAATGATGTATAACTAGTGTTGATGTTGTTGTGTTACATATTTAGAGCTAAAAAGAATTATAATTCTTGTATTTTAGACCTGTTAGTATATTAAATTCATTTACACGTAAAATAATATTTTTTTAGAAATACAATGATGGGAGGGAATTCATTTTTGTTGTTTTTATATAAAGTAATAAATCAATTGAAAAAAGAAACCCGTCTGTTTTTCTTCTGACAGCAGTGCTGTTCATGTGAGAATAAAAGAAAAAAAAAAGGATATGTTACCACTAATAGTATGGTCTCAGGCAATGTACTCAGGATCAGGTATCTGTAAAATCTACCCCACAAAAAAAAAAAAAAAAAAAAAAAAAGAAGGTAAGGATTTAGTTCACTACATGTGTTTTTGCAAATGGAAACCCACGGTAAAAAGAAAAAAGAAACCAGTAATTGACCGGATACCAGAATTTAACTATTTTAGATGGCACAAGGATCCCAAGTTTTTTTTTTTCTGGTATTAGAAAAAAAGAATATACAGCAACACGTAATAAAAAAGATCTACAAACAAAAAAAGAACACGTTGCACTAAAATAAAAGAAAGAAAAAAAAGATATTATAGATATTTTTATTGTTACTTTTTTACGACATATCATAACAACAATTTTCTTTATTCAGTGAACAATAGATAATACAAAAAGATTGAACTAATTTTTTGTTTAACAAACAAAACGGTTTTCTTATTAATCACAAAAAAACCTAATTCGGCCTTTTCAAAAACCGCCCCAAAAGTATAATAGATATAACCAAAGCATTTTATTGGTTTCGTCCAAATTATTTCCTTGTTAAGTATATTACAATACGAACAAAAAAAAAAAAACAAACGTTCTTGTTAATAAGAAACAAGAATGGGTCACATATACATGAATAAATAAATAAATAGTAAACTAAAGTTGAAACAATAAACATGTTTATTGTAAAAATGTAAATAAGTCAAATAAGGAATAAGTATAATGATGGAATAAAATAAAAATGTACAAACATAATAATATGCTAAAAATATTATGTAAAACTTACTACGAAAGTAATAAAGTGGGGGTTTGGAATAAAAAGAAGGAATTACAAATAATATACGGGTTGTACATTAAAAAAAAAAAAGTTGTGGGCTGCAAAATATAAGTGTGTAAAAAAAAAGAAAAGAAGAAAACAATTAAGGGCTTATGTTGTGGATTTGATGATACCATGATGTCGCTTTGTTGTAGTAGGCTTTGCAGATAACTTTGGACTATTTTCTTCGGATGAAGAAGAGGAAGATACCGAAAATGACGAATTTGTTACCCAAGAAGAACAATTCTTTTCATATGAATAATACGGCTTGTTGCTGCTGCTGCTGCTGGTGGGGGATATCATGAGATCACTCAGGGTAATGCAGTCAGATTTCCTTTCACAAAGATCCGAGAGGTATCTCAACACTTTCTTTGTCACACTCTGACATCCAATTAAATTCAAGTAAGTTAAACAATGACTATGAATTGAAAGTAAATGTACAGCTTTATCGTTCAAGCAAGACCAGTGCGATAAGTTTAAATGTTGCAAGTTCTTTAGATTCAAAGCGATTAGTTCTACAGTCTGGTTTGATACTGGATCTCTACTTCTTTGTTGATCCATCAAGAACTGTTGATGCTGTAATGAACCATCTGTAAGCGTGGGCTGAATATTGAACTGATGTAGTAAATCAATTAACTCATTTAATGGGTTATTTTCATTGTTGCTTGTAATACTAGTAGTAGATTGAATTAACTCTTGCAAGTCTTGTTCTTCAGTGGCGAGTCTATTAAATTGCCTCGTAGTAAAAGACAATTGGTTCCTTAATTCATGCAGTGATTTTGGCTTTTTCATTGACACGTTCAATCTTGTAATATTGGGGCAGCGACGGATGATGTACTCTAAATCAGTATGGCGGATAGTTTTTGTGCGTGCAATATCCAACCATTCAAGCCTGGGCCCACAAATGTTGGCTATCGCGTGAAGCGAGGATCCAGTCACGCGGCTACAATCACTCATGTTAATACGTCGGATGGTAGTTCCGGATGCAGTCACGAGCGCAATAATACCAATATCCGTTATACGAGTACATCCACCTACATGTAAACTATCCAGAGTATGACAGCTTTCTTTCAAGTAGGATAAACCAACATCGGTGATTTGTCGGCAATTTTGTAATACCAGTACCTTTAAATTGGTTGAATTTCCGCCCAAGCACCGAAGTCCCTCGTTCGTTATTAATCGGCAATGAGATAGATTCAAATTAGTCAGATGAGGGCAAGAACGTACAATATGCCGAATAGTACAATCAGTAACATGAGCTGCAATTAAACTGAGATCAAGGGATTTTACAGCATGTCCATACCGTGACAAGTGTAAAGGAAATCCAGGGTAAATATGTGATTTTTGGTGATGGTGATGAAGGTGGTGGTGAGGATTGATCTTGTTATTATCCATTACTACTGCTGCAAAAGAAGGTAAACAGCTAAGAATAGGTTGATTAGGTACAGCAGATCTCCATAAAATAGGCGTTAATAGTTCATTCCAATGTTTTGTCACTGTAGAACAATGGTATAAATCTGATTGTTCCATTGATTCAAATATTATCATCAGTAATTCATTTGGAATTTTTTTAAAATTACTAGGCTTATTATTGACCACTTGACGACGACGATGACGATAAATTAATTGTGGCTTTACTGCCGCTGTTGTCGATTTTGATGCAGCTACTACACTACCACTAGCAGTAGCAGTAGTACGGTATTTTTGTTCGGTCGTCGTACCTTTATTTCTTTTTGCAACAAGTATAACTGCATTTACTGTAGATATAAGATGAATGTAAATATGTATTAAACAATCAATCCAACTAAATAAGTATCTAATCAATTTGTTCATTTTAAAAGGGCAAAAAATAAATAAAAAAAAGAGTTATAAAAGAGAAAGAAGAGCGTATAAATAAAATTATCAAGATGAGGGGGTAAAAAATGCTGATGAATGTTTCACTAAAATATTGGTTTACCCCAAAAAAAAAACTTTTATTTTTTTCCCTCATTTTTTGACATGCAGGTCATTGTCACGGAAGCGTGAATTCCGAGTTTGTTCTACTCAGTCAATGTAACACATTATTGCTCAACAGTACCAATCATCCCATATATTCTTTTTGTACATATATTAATATATATACGTATACAATAAAAAAAGAAAAAAAATGGTTGAATACGTAATACATTATATATAAATATGTATACGTTTATTTACCGTCTTATATACATATAAAACACTCTCACACTTTGAAACAGTATATTTTTTGAAAAAAAAATAATTAAAAAAGAGCTGTTTCGAAAATGTACAATAAATAACAAAAAAAAAAAACCAGCCTCACCAAAGTTTACGGCTTTATTATTTTGTTTTTTTTAAAAAAAAAACTCAAAAACCAACATGTCCATTCCACAGCATCTTTCAACACAATTAGTAGAGTTAAAAAGCGATGAAGAAATAAAAGTGATTCTAAAAGATCAAGATGAATGGTAAAGTTGTTATTTATGAAAAACAAAACAAATAAATAAATAAAAAAAAAAAAAGCTTAGAAATATATAAAGATACACAACAAAAACTAGACGCCTTTAACAAGTTTAGTAAGGCACGGTATCAACAAGTTCATAAACACTTTGAGATTCACACAAAGTTATTAAAGCAAGTGAAAGGTGATTTAGACACAGTGTTTCTAAAGCTAAGAAAGATTAAAAACCAACTAGCTTTAAAATACCCAAATGAATTCGAAACAGTTTTACAAAAGTATCCTCCACCTCAAGTTGAAGATGATTGAATAAAAAATATATATTTTTTTTTATTATAGTTGTAAAACAGAAGAATGTTTTATTTTGATCCATTCTTTTAACCCAATAAGCAAATCAATTTTGTTCTTTGATCCTGCTACAAACGCACTTTTAAAATCTGCTATAGATTTAGCCGAATTCAGTCCTGTTGTTTGAGTAACAAGCGATTGCTCCCAAACAATAGAACTTTCAATCAAATTGACAATCGAGTCAACATGCGCATTGAGTATATCCGGTGTCATCAATTGTTCGTTAATATCCTTGATCGTTTCATAATATATTCCAAGTAAATAAGGCGTAGATCGAATCTTGTCCCATAAATACGAATTGACCGGTTGTCCCTCTGACATTTCCAACGGCTTGCCTATAAGGAATCTCGTCTGGTCTGCTTCTACTCCATTACCAAACGTATAATCAAAATCAACTGGCAGTACCACATATCTATTTCTAACCGTATCACGATGAATAATATAATTATTTCCAGCTACATTTGTATATATATATCAGTATATTTCTTTATACGTATATATATATAAATTATTTACCGTATTGATGAGCGTCCCAGTTTCCGGTCATCCATTCCACCGCTAATTGCCGAATATAACTAGTGATATCTAAATGTTCTTCCCAGATTTTAACTGCACGAGCATCATCAGGAATCGCACTAGCATCATACTCTCTTATAAATTTAGTAAACTTGATTAAATCACTAACAGCCGAGGGATGTCCTTTAGGTGATTCCTTTTTAATTTCGTATGTTTCGCTTTCATATAAATCTTCATCTTCGCCAAGATAATTCAAGTTGGCTGTTGTTGAACCTTCGGCTGCGTCTGCCTTTATAATTGCTCCAATATGTAATTTACGGTCTCCACCGTACATTGTCTCGCGAATAAATCTAAACAGAACAAAGATCAGCATCGTACTTTATCTTAAGTTTCTATATATATAATTTACGTTGAGGAGGCAGGATCGTCCACCGTCAAGAATAATCCAATTGGTTTATCATTGATATAAAGTCTAGTCACCTTTTTTTATTAGTATATACTGGGTACAACAACCAAAAAAAAAAAGTGAGATTTACCTAACGTAACCTCCTCGTGCAGCGATTACACCAGTGGATTTTAGTACATCATTATATAACTTTTCTCGAACCATGGTGGGATCAGTAGACTCAGACCTCAACTTTAAATGCCAACGTCTGTACAGTCCATCCGGATAAACTTTACGAGGAATCTTTACCTTGTAAGGAATCTTGGACCATTGTCTACTAGAGTGTCCACTTACTTTAAATGAAACATTTTTAAACTCTTGAATAGAGTTATAACTATTTTTTTTTATATTAGTCCCGTCTTATGCAAAAAGATATATAAACTTACTTTATGTAGGTCAAGTCAGCCAACAAACTTATTTTTTTATCCATCTTTTTTTGATGCATTTCCAAAACTTGTTCGGGTGAAGCAGAGATATGAATTGTAGCAACAGTACCGTCTTCATACAAGTTACTAGCTACTGGGTCGCCCATACCTCCCAGCGGAGAATAACGCTCTCGATCAAAGGCATATAATTGTGGTAGCGGGTTCATGTCGTCAAGCTTACGCCATGACTGACCGTAGACATCATTAAACGATTGTTCTTCTGATAGGTACTCTGCAGATCTTTCAAAAATCTCAGTTTCCATTGGATTCCCGTCTTTTGTAATTGTGTACTGGTACCCAGTTTGACTTTTGGGAGCTGGACCGGTATAGAGCATAGGCACTGTATTGCTTTGCTGTAAGGGGTAATGGGTCCCATCTATCAGCACTGACATTCCTTGACCAGGTGTCAAAAGACTAATGGTAACAACATGATATGTCAACAAGTCATTAGCTAGAGCATAACTAACACAATATACTAGAAAGCACACTAATATTTTGTACATCTTTTTTTACGTTTTCCTTTCAAAAATGTTACAAAAAAAAAAAAAGAGAGATATCAAAGTACAAATATCTTTTTTATTAAATAGTAAAAAAAGGTGGATTATATGTTGGTATGCAGAAATAAGTATTGTTAGTAAAATGAATAATAATAATAAAAAAAAAAAATCTATTGGGGATTCTCTCTCTTTTTTTTTTTTTTTTTAGGAGAATTTGATATTTGAACCAATGGAGAATTAATCTTCGCTACTACCACCTTTCTTATCATAATTCTTACACTTGACTTGCGTACGTAACCCAGTTCTAATATCCATTGCAGTCAAATAATCGCCATACACACAACCACTGTCCAAACCAAATGTATTTGTTTGAATATTTAAGCCTCTACCAGCATCATGACCGTAATAGACGTTCATCTTTTCTGAAGCAGCAGCAGTACTCATTTTGGTGTTCCAGAGTGTTGCCCAAGAGGTTCCTACTCCGCTTTCAGGGCTAGGTCTTCCACTGCTTTCAATATCACGCATATTCATCACCAAATAAGGAACTTGATCTTGTAATGACTCTATCTTGGGATCCAAACCACCATGTGCAACCACTGTATTATTCAAACCAGGTAAATGAAGCATCACTGGGCAACTTGCAAGGTAATCGAAATCAGATTGAGTTAATTGTCTACATGTTTTTTTTTAAAAAAAAAGTTTTAGTTTGAGAAAAAATATATAAAAAAATTAGTTTTACTCTTACGTTGAAATGGCTACATGATAATTCTTGAATTTAATTGGATCCGGCACACCACCTTCATACATAGTGGCAGTAAGTGGAGTCATTGCATTACGCCCCTTTTCAAGTTCAAACGCCTTCAATCGAACTACTTTATCGTCATGATTACCACGCACGCATAACATGCCCAATTCTTGCGCACGTCGAATGACACCGACAGTTGCAGGCCCCTTTGTTGTAATATCGCCCGCAAGAATCATTTGATCCTTGACTGGATCATAATTGATTGTCGTCAGCAATTGATTAAACTCTGTTAAACAACCGTGTATATCGCCCACGACAAAGATTCTTTCCTTTTGTTGAATATCTGCATCATTGACTGTAACAAGCTGTGTCATGTGAGCATACGGTGAAATAGGATACTGTCCTCCACCGCCGTTGCTTTTGTCCTTTTTGTTTTGGGATACAACAACAGCTACTACAATTACGATTACGATCACAATTAGAGCTGTCACGCCAATAGCTATATTTCGCCATAACTTTTTTTGCCGGCTGCTTCGCGGGTTGGTGGGAATGGCGTCAATGTATTCGAAACTACTCACGTCGTCTCTACGAAAATGCGTCATAATAAATAAAATAAAAAGAAGAAAAAGGAAAAAGAAAAAAAACCCGTATGAATTTTACTTTTTCTGATGTATAAAAGGACTGTCTTTCAAAAAAAAAATATAATATATATAAGACAACCGTTTTCCCGAGGTTCACAACCAATAAAGCTTGTATCAGAAAAATTATTAGGTGAGTTTCATTAAAAACATAGAAGTGAAAGAATAAAAAATAAAAAAACCAGGTACAATTTAAGATTAGATCCCATGTCTTTCTTTTTTAGGATGGTAAAAGGGAGGTACAGACCTTTATTTGATCTTTTTGGATTTGGTTTACTTACAATTTTAGGAATTGTATTTATTTTGGTACCTTTGTTGATTATTGAAATTTCGTTCTTCTGGGATTTAAAATCCAAGTATACGTACAGTCTTACTCACAAAAAAAAAAAAAAAACTTCCGAAACAAACACTCCCCCCCGTTTACAATTCCGCATGTATTACGATTTTCAAGACATAACAAACAATGACGTTTTCCTGAAACCATTAGTGTAGCTCTTACTATTACATTTTCAGGTCCGTGTTAACAGTGTCCCGTTACAATATGTACGGTCTAGCGTAGTATATCTTCACAAAGGTGTAAGCACTATTCAGGGCCCATCAAATCGCGTACCATTACAGGACTGTGATATTCGTAAAGAATGGGTTGCTTATCAAGTACACGTAAACTTTTTTACTACGGAGAAAAAAAAAAGAGAGAGGGGCTCTTTTTTTATTTTTAGAAACGCATTTATCGGTTGAAAAGAAAGCCGATTAGTTTCCAAAATCCGATCAAAAACCTCCCCTTTTTTTTTCTAGAAAATTAGCACCCAGAAAACAAAAAGGAACAAAAAAATATGCAAAAAAAAGTAGAAAGCCCGGTACTTTTTGTGCTGGAAACACTGTACACACAAGCGCTAACTTAATTAAGCCCCTCACTCCTTTAACTGTTTTTACTGCTCATATTTAAACTCGCCTAAATATCAGCCAACTGATAATCTAATATCATTCTATCGGGTTTATAGTAAGATCCTTGTTTATACTTGATCAGTTTAATGGCACCCGGCTACTTTAAATTTGTTTAGGCAATAACTTGAAATACCTTACTAAACAACAGAAAATATTTTATAATTACACAAGACCCTATTACACAAAAAAAAAAAAACTGATCGAGCATAATGTCCTCCCCCCCCTTAAAATCAACAAAAAAACCCCATTCTCAAAAACAATATAAAAAAAAGTTTAAATGTATTAGTAGATTGTAAAAAATGTAAAAAATTAAAAATGATATTATTGTTGAGGCTTAGGCTTGGGAGAGATATACAATGAAGTAGCTTCGGTAAAAACAGTTTCACCGTCTAAACTTTGAATAGAAGCAGAGACATAGGCTTTACGGTCTTCGAGTTTATCCAACTTGGCCTTCATGACAACCCATTGATCTGACATGATGGGTCTCTTGTAGTTAATGTTGAGATTAGCAGTGAACCCAATATTGTTGGGTAAAGCGGGGAAAGCAATATAAGCCAAGGCCTCGTCAAGAATAGTAGCAGCTAAACCTCCGTGAATGATACCGTCATGACCACAGATATTTTTACCGAGATGAAGAACACTGGTAAGTTCGGTATATGTCTTGTTATAGAACATAACAGGGTTAACAATAAGCATGCCAGGACCTCTTAAAGCCTTTTTATACAGAAAAATTAATTACAAATTGAACACTTCTTTTTATATACGTAATGTTTCGATGGTACTTACAGAAAAAGTTAATGAATGCTTTTTGGTACTGGCAGAAGAGTGACTATGAGCTTCATATTCAATAATCTCAGGGTCGGCACGGTACTTCTTGACAATATCCAAGTTGTCTCTAATGGATTCAGCCTCTCTAATGGGATCTTGTTCAATATGTTCAGCAGTAGCAACCATGGTAGTATTATATCTATAAAAAGGCTTTTTTGGAAAGACACTTCTTAATACCAATCTGGACAACATTTTTTTATACGAAAGCTAAAAAAAATTGATCTTCCGGTTTTTCTGATATTGTCATCTTTAAATGAAAAACAATCGCCGCTTACTATTACCCGCCCCATTAATTGGGAAAATGATTGGTTTACGGCGAGTATTATAAGAAAAAGGAAAACAATCTTTATTTCGATTTACTTTTTTAATCTGCTTTCGGAAGTGTACGTGCATCCCAATAGATAATTAATTGGAAAACCAAGATACCGTTGAGCACACTAGCTAATAAATTACCTCCCAGCATGACAGGGTCGTCTAATTCGGTCCAAGTAGTAAATGCTCGTGCTGTTGTCCCCGCAAAATAATTCAAAACTGCAAAAACCGAGAGTTGTCCTGTTGAACCATTGATATAGTTTATTCTGATCTGTGGTATTTTACTTGCCAATCCAATCGGTATCTGTGCCGCATACAGCAATGCCATCATCCAACTGGGTATCATAAACAAGAACAGAATTCCACTTGCGAATCCCAAGAGGATCATTCCCATCATCTTTTTGTTATTGTTTTCATAGTTTACTATTAATAAGCAAATAAGGATATTCTGTACCGTCATAAATAAAACCTCTCCGTAGGTACTGAACGGGTTGCTTTGTCTCGTATTATACATCAACACAATCTCATATGCGGTTGTCTCTAATAGAAACGAAGTCAGTGATAGTCCTTTAGCTGATCCGTGACGTATAATTGTGACAATTTGCGGAATCTTGACGATGGCTCCTCCAACTACAATGCCAAGTCCTAATCCCTTGGAAATCGCTAACTTTACACAGGGCACATCTGTCAAATGAAACTCTTCTAATAAACTAACGTAACATGTCTCTCCCAACAACTTGATCAACGGTTTACTAATAACATTGGGTAATCTATATTCGATTTCGACTGTTGCCACTTGGATGGGTAATGAACTTGAAAATGTAATAAATAAAAACAAGATCAAGAATACATATTTATTCATTTTTTTTCCAGTACAAAAAAAGAAGGGGTGGGTTATCTTGAGCAGAATAATGTACAGCACAAAAAAAAAACTCTCTTTCAAAGCCAGTTTTTTTCTGCCATTATTTTAGGTAACAAAAAGAGATTAAAACCAGATTGCGTTTATGTAATACTTTCAAGTTGTAGAGACTATATTTTTTTGAATTGATCCTTGATAAACTACAATGCAAAAAGTACCTCTTTTTTTTTTAAAAAGAGACCAGGAATAATCTTTACATTGTATCGAACAATAGTTCTTCTTAGGACCAAGTCATTTACACGTCTGACCAAAAATATACTCTTAATCGAGTAAGTACACGTACACAAATAAGCTTAAAAAAAAAAATTCCCGCTCAAAACAGTAAAAACCCCAAACTTGGTAACTTGCCTTTTTTTTTTTTTTCTTACTTTCTCCCACATAAAAGAGAAAAAAAAAAACTCCATGGAGAAGGAATCAACACAAACAGCTAAAGTAGCTCTTATACTGTGCTCTTGCTTCTTTGCATACGGTGTAAGTGTCTCAATACAAACTAAAGCAAAAAGAAAAAAAAAGCTAAAAATTATATTTAACCACTGTGTGTAGACATATTGGTCCGACTGGGCCTTTGACTACTATTTACTATGGGCCAATCCTGTAAGCTTACCAGAAACTGTTGCTCGAGCCACTGTAAGTTACAACAAACCGAGAAACTAATAACAAAAACTAACCGAACAATACAGTCTTATTACGCAAACCAAGCAAATATTCCTTCTATATTAAAGTATGTACCCATTGCTAATTTATGCATTGCGACTATTGGCCTCATTACTGGACTATTTTCAATGACGGACGGCAATTTATTATTCGATGGAGCTTCTTTAGGTATGTAATACAATACCAATTTTTTTTTTTTTTTGTGGATTTGTGTATTGATTGAATTTTATATAATAGTGCTTATGTTTTTTGGGTTATCAACCTATTTTAATTCTGTAAGACCAGGTAATAAGATATATTAGAAAAAGGGAGGGTCGTGTGAGCTGTACTGATATATAATTTTTAGCTATCACCACCGTAAGCGAATCAGCTGATGCAAATGAAATAACAATAGCGTTAAAGAATATCGCAGCAGCACATTTTATCATTGTATTAGCAATTACAGGTAAAAAAAAATACAGATTAGTCATTACTTGCGGAAAAAAGGGTTTAATAAGTTATTTTAGGTATAATTGGATTACAAGTGACGCACTACTGTATTATGAAGAAACCATCCAAAGAAGAAGAAGAAGAAGAAGAAGACGAAGAAGATTATAAAAAGGAGTAAAAAAAAATCGCTTCTCTCGTTTATTTTCTTCTTTTTTTTTTACCACGTAATTGATTTCCGGGCAAAATAAAAATTATTTCTTTTCTTTCTTTCTTTTTAATATTGTAATTACTATTCAACATGACTTACGAATCTATTTGTGAAGAGTTGGATACTTTGGCTTTAGACTACCTTACTATACTTAATGAATATACCCATGCATGGAAGAACACTGGTAACGAATTTCAACAGGTAGGTCTTTTATAAAAACCAAAAGGGCAATTGTAACTTAGACCAAAAAAAAAAAAAAAAAGGGGTTCCTGGATTTAGCACATGCAAAATATACGATGGGAGCAAGAACTGTTTCACACTATTCTTATGATGAGCGCATGAAGGCTCTCTTACAAGTGTAAAAAAAAAAAGAAGATGCATATTTTAAATACTCCAAAAACTAATTAGCAAACATAAAATAGAGAGATTGAGGATTCAAATAGTATTCAGATAAAACACGTTCCACCACCTATAAAAGTAGAGAAGAAAAAGGAGGAGCAAGGTTTACGAAAGAGACATGAACCTGAAAAGAAAAAGAATTCAGAATGGGTACAGACAGAAGACAATAGCTTCTCTGATAAAGATGAAATAGAATTGGATGAGAAAAAGAATAAGAAAAAGATTAAAAAGAGTGGAGATCCATTACATTGGTTTGGCTTATTTGTATCTCCTTCTTTACGTACTTCGCAGGATCATTTTAAGACTGGTAAAAATACAAAGTGTTTTTATATACATTTTTTTTTAAAAATTTATTTACTGATTATACATATGTGTGTGTGTGTTTTTTTTTAAAAAAAAATAGCAACTGAACAACTCATTCATCAAGTAAATAGAACGAATGAATTAAAGAGAATAGAAAAAAGATATCATGAATTACAAGAAGAAAAACTTGTGTTCAAGTTAAAGAAAACTACTATAGTTGCATAATAAAAAAAAACTTGGTATATAATATTTTTTTTTCGTTGGAGTCTTAGTGGCTATTTTGTTCACTATGGCGAAGGTTTTCAAAGGTTTGAGAGTCAACAAGCTTAAGCTTTACTTCAGTAACTGTATTGGGCTCTACTTCACTACGAGCAACTTCTTGTACATCAGGGACTTCATCACCTAATACTCCCCAATTACCAGCGCCAGCACCCATCTTTTTAATACCAAAACGGCTTTCGGATTGGCCATTTCTAAATTATTATTATAAGTATACACACACATATTAACAAACATTAAAAAGTGTTTTACCTTGATACATGCTTTTCATGGCGATTGATTCCTTCTTTACTACGTGTCATTGATTTTATTATAATTGATTTTTATACGAAGAGAAGAAAAAAAAAAAAGAAAGCCTTGAGAGGGAAAAAAAAAAGGGTATTTATACTGTTTTAAAAAACATGGGAAAATAAACAATTATAATCGCATGACTGAACAAACATCATGCGCTGATTTGACGTGAACGGAATTGCCGGAAAGGAACGAAAAAAAAAAATGTTGCGCCATTCAAGTTTTTTATAAAGCCAGCTCTCCTTTTTTACAAATATTTTATTTCTACGTTTTTGTAATGGGGCAATAAGGAATTAATACAGTATCAGGACCAAGTGGATGTAAGAAGGAATCAAAGCTAACATACTACAGTAAAAAAAAAAAAAAAAAAAAAGTTAATATAACATTTTTAAAATAAATATGATATAAAATGTTACCAGTGTGAATATCATGACGGCAACGCCAAAAGTAATAAGAGCACAATTTAAAATGACATCCAATCGTTTTTTGGACACCTTGAGATGAAACATGCCGGGGAAGATAAAACATAAGGGAACACAAGCAATGGAACCAACCAACGACACGAACTTGTCAAGGTTCTCACCGCCAATTCCAAAAGCTATTGCTGCGCAGGTGACGCACAGAACAATTCTATATATATTCTTGCTCCATTTAATCATCATACTCTGTCTACCTGACTTCAATTTAAAAAATATACAATTCTCAATAATCTTTAATGCCGGGAAAAGCATCAGTGGTGCAGTTAAACAAATTGCAAGTGAATAAAGTATTTTCACTGTAATTGTAACTGGATTATCTAATGGGAAATTATAAATCACCGCTGCTTGAATCGTGTCTCCATAAGCCAAGTATGAAATTGTACCAATTAGTATGTATATAACACACACTATAATCATTCCCAATGTAAGAACAAATGGAAATCTTTCAGGGCTTTGCATAGATTCGACGATTGGAATAACTATATTATTCTTAATTAAAAAAAAAAAAATATATATATACATACATATGGTTTTTTTTTTTTTTTTTCACTTACTAAGTCCAATACCCTCAAATGAAAAAGTTGCTGTACCTATCATCAATGCAAAATTAGCAGGATTAACTGCTTGTACATTAGGACCAACACCATGTATAGTTAACTGTTCAGCAGTAAAATAAAGAGTGACAATCAAGCCAAACAAAATAAACACATCTGCGACAATTGCTGTAAATGACAATTTGGCGATATGTCGCACCAAGGCAAGCGGGATTAAAATAATCAAAGGCATCCACATGTAATATTTTTGCTCGATACCAGCAGTACAATTTGAAAGTACATCTACCACACTCACGAGGTTACCCGATACAAAAATAAAATAGGAGCATACAAATCCAATTTGTGAAATAATAATAAAAAATAATACGATGACTCGAAGGATACGTCCGTACAGTATACCACCTATATCACCATATGATCCACCAATCACTAGTTGCGTGTTCACTAGTCTTAAAAACGCAAATAAACAAATCGATGCAATGATAATCATCAGGATAGGTGAAAGACCGATACCACCGTGTTGAAACCTATTAGTTATTTTATTTTAGCATGTAATGCAATATGCAAACACCCAAAGAGAACTTACGCTTTTGGTAAGAATAGTACTCCTGAACCTATAAACGCCTTTAGAAACATAAACATGGCTTTTCCTACAGATGCTTTAGGAGGGCCTCCTTCGTCAAAACTCTTATCACTTCCATCTTCTTCCAAACTGATATCACCAGATGACGCTGCGCGCTTCTCCGTCTCCTCCATCGATAGTTTTCTACTGTTTTTTCGTTTCTTGTCGTTATTACTAAACCGTTCTCCTGCAAAATGAGAGTAGAGTGAAAAAGAAGAAACGGACCTAGCAAATGATTTACGGGATTGTATAGAGGGTCGACGTAAAGAATATCCTTCACTGTGTGATACTCCCGTTTTGGTCATGCCTGGTCGAACAATGGAGTTTTCAAAATGTGCGTGAACGCCTTGTTGCTTTCCTCTAGGTAGTTCAAACGATTGTGATCGAACAGTGGGTAAATTTGGTGGCACATCTTCAAATGTGATGGTTGGTATGGCGGTTGTAGGTGATATAAACTCTTCTTCTTTCACTTTCCATTGATCTTGATCTTTTGACATATTTTATATCAAAAAAAAAAAAAAGAATATGATATTTAGCGTTATTTGGTCTATCAATGATTTTAAAAATACAAGAAAAGAAAAAAAAAAAGATATATTACAAGAAGAAGGAAAGAAGAAGGAAAGAAACTAGGACAATTCTTGCTATTTTTTTTTTATTTATACAAATGATGATAACAACAACAAAAGAAACTATTTAAATTTACACTAATACAAACTCCTCGGGATCAATTTGACTATAAAATATATAATTGTATTATAACTAGCCATTGCATATAATACATATGCACTTTCTCTTTACTAAAACAAACATTTTAAACAGCCCAAAAAAAAAAGTCATAACTATTTAATTTTTTTTTTTGATGAATGTATTACTAGAACCGAAATTATCGGCAATTTATTATGTCAAGTTATTTTTCTAATAAGTAGAAACAATCATTTTTTATCAAAGTATACGGTAAAAGTATAAAGGTTTTTTATTTTGCGTGCTAAAAGAGTATTATACAGAAATTAGATTTTTTTTTTTTAGAGTCCAACAACTTGGATTTAACAAATCAATCAAAAACCGTAGTTCCCAATCTTTTTTAAAATAAATAATAACTAAAAAAAAAAAGATGTATATTTTCCAAAGAGAACCGAGTCCATGTATACTAATTGTAATTCAATCTGTTTTCATCGACTTCTTATAATGTTTTCTTACTATAAACAGTCTGGATCTCTTTTTTTTTTAAGAAAGTCGAGCTAGATTAAAAACTTTTTACATAAGAAATATCGTTTCTCTAGTAAAATGTAGCATCTCGTTATCTAACCTTTTTATTCTAACAAAATAAAATATATAAAAAAGTTAAAAAAGAACTTCTTTTTTATAGTATGGATTACGGAAATAATCCTTGAAATTACGGGTAATTTACACGCATGCCTTTTTATTATTATTACTGTATTGACATCATACATTGATATGTCTTCTTTTTTTCTTTTCAGTGATTTTTTTTTCAGGCACCATCTTCCTGTTACTGAACATCGTCATGCGGACTGTATGAAATCATAATAATGGGAGTATTGATAGTTATATTAACCTGACGAACCTCCTGATCTATAATCTATGCAGTACTGAATCATTTTTTTACCCATCAAAAAAAAAGAGACAAAACCCTTTTTATAAGCCATCCATTTTAGATCCGGGGAATACGGATTACACAACACAGCTGTAATAGAGACTAAAAAAAAAGGGTGTCAATGACGCTCATACTTACCGAAAAGAAATATGCAAAAAGTCGGAACTTTTTGTTTTTGTTTCTGCGTATGTTCCATGCAAGCTACTATTTGATTAACGAGTTTTCGTAAGCATACATTATAAGTAGCTAACTAGAAAGAAAAAAGAGGGACCTTTTTACCTGGCATGGTTCTTTTGTTATACCCTGCAGAATGGACTTTTTTTTTTTTTTTTTTTTTTTTTTTTTTCATTCTTTAATGTTCTTATATCAGAATACCTACTATCAAAATAAATTTTATAACGACAAAACAATGAAAATGTAACTACTCCAACTATAATTTTTTTTTTTATTCTTATGTATAAATGTATCGATACTATCAAAGCGTTTTTTAGATCAAAGATTTAAACTAATTATAAAATCTGCAAACAAATACACATACAAAAAAATATTAAGGCAGATCTCATTGTAGCTGATTTGAAGCTGTAATGACCTACTACGTATATATTTAACGATTAACTGGTACATAAAAAAAAAATGTTATTTTTATCCCCGCGTTTTAAAATTAAAATGTTCAAGTAACATTAAGATATCCGGAAACACCATTTTTTCAAGGTTGGAAGCCCATAAAAAGTCCATATGCTCCCACCCATGAACATTCTTGACATACGCTAGATGAGACAGCTCATTCTTTAACACATCAAAATCCACAAGTGTATCGTCTGACCCATAAAACACAGCGATCGGCGTCGTTATTTGTTTGATAGGGAATTTAGGCGGTAAATGATCAACCGTCTGCGTAAAAAAACTTGATCCCTCATCGTACATTTGAAACCTACCTGATCCAATAATTTGAAACCAATGCTACAAAGAACAAAAACTGAGTATAAATAAAGGGGAAGAAGGGGAGGTGGGCTTTTTTCTTTACCACAATTGATTTGACACTTGTTAAACTAAACAAATGTTGATACCCAACAATCTTTTGTTCAATATCAATGTTTTGACAATGCCATCCAAATAAAAATCCAACGGCTGCATCAATAATCTTGACAAATAGTGCAGGACTAAATACACTTTGCCAAAACAAGACTGGTTTTAAAAAGACCTTGCGACCCAATAAACTGTAAATAACGGTAGGCGCTGCTTTTATAAATCCATCAAATAATGGATGCGAAAACCCTTTGGGTGTAGCAGCTGGGGCTAGAGCAATAAACAAATTCACCGTTTTGTTTAGTTCCAAGTCCATTGAAAGTCCTGCAAATGCTTGTGTTGTGCCTTGAGAAAATCCAATGTAGGTTAAGCTGGGTGCACCTGTCACTTTTAATATATACTATAAATGTATAAGTACACAAAACACACATATTTATATATATATATGTATATCTTTTTAAAGTTTACATCAATTGTATCTGGCATATCAATCATTGCAAACTCATTGATTGAAAATTGCCAAAAATCAGCATCCTTTGGGTCTTTTGTTAAATGAGATTGACTATACTTATTACCGCGAGCGTTTCCCATCCACACATCATACCCTTGATCCGATAAATACAATGCCAAATTACGTCTGTGCTTAATATTCGATACCCAAACCTCTGAAGTTAAAGTTAAGCCGTGATAGAGTAGCACAACAGGTTTTCCGTTGTGATTGGTAGGCTTTTTAAAATCATTGATGTGATTTACAATGGTAGTACCTGATTCAATAATACAATCTATTTTTGTATTCTTACGTCCTTGTGGTATACGATGAATACATAATACATAGTGGTCTCTAGTCTCTGTAAAATGCTCTTCATAGTCATACTTCCTATTTTCGTTTTCCTTTTTTTTTTTAATTTCTTTTTTTATACATGTAATAAAAACAAAATATGCGTTACCAATATTTCATCATATCCTTAAACGTCGCTGCATGCTGTAAAGGGTTCACTGTATAAGATGTCCACGGAAATAAACTAGGATGAAACAAGATTAGAACATAAATGAGACATTCGACCATTACAAAAGTTACAATTGTATAATAGAATCAGCTAAACGGATGATAAACTTTGGTGTTAAAACAACAATAAACCGAGCAACTGACTCAGTCCAGAATATAACAATAGTAAGCAAGAAGTTATAAACTGAAGTAAGTGGACGAATAAACATTATATGTGCACACAGAAGAAGAAGAAAAGAAGAAGAAAAGAAGGAAGGTATGAACAATGCTTTTTTTTTTTATTTCTTTGTTGATTTTTTTTTAAATATCTTTTTTAGCTTCGGAAGTACTCAAAGTTCTTTCCAATTTGTTATGTTCTTCAGCCAATCTACCATATTCCTTTGCTTGCTGATCACTTTGCTTCTTTAAAGTATCGAAATCAAGCTTTTGACGCTTCAATTCCTTGATTTGAACGTTTAATGCATCGACCTTGTGCTTATAATCATCTTCCATATTAATTAAATGTTGTTGTCCCTTAGTAACATCAGCAGTCTTTATATATCAATTAGAACACGTTATATCATACTTTTTTTTTAATAATTATAATGTATACCTCAATCTGTGCCTTCTTTAATTCTTCTTCACGTTGCACCAAAGTCAATACAAGTGCGCTAGTTCTCTCCAAGATCCTAAATAATTAACACGTGAATACTCTTGGGCAGGTTAAATATATGTACACATGTATAACTTACAAAGACAAGAAGAGAGTAAAGCCAGTAAGGTAGAGATTTCTTTGAGAATAAAATTTCTTTGCCTTGATACTAGTCTCATAACTAAAATCATGATGATGTTGTTGGTCTCCTTCTACTTCAGATTCAATACGTTGAAGACGATTGACGGTATCTACACGCATTTCAAAAAAAAAAGTTTAGTATATTGTGCCCTTATTTTCTTCCCTTTTTTCTTCTTTTTTACCAATAAATAAAACGAGAATAAATCTAATAGATAACATTTAGTTTTTTAGTCCCCTTTTATAAAACCGAAAAATATATACTTTACCCGAATATGATCTTGAAGAAATACATTGCCTTTGCCATCTAAAAGAAAAAAAAGGGGGGAAAAATATATATACTTGTTTAATTCCTGCAAATCAATATACAATCTCGGTTATACTTTACTGCTGGGGATTCCAAGGTAAACTTGAGCATAGCATGACGCCAGCGGGAAGGTAAAGGAAGCTATAAAAAAAAAAGTTTATACATCAAACCCAAAACTTCCCAAAAAAAAACCACTTGTTACTTACAACGAGAACGCCAAAGGCGATCATCTAAATAAAAAGGTATTAGTTACAACCACTACTAGAGAAAAAAAAATTTTCAAAAAAAAAAACTACCTCAGTGACGAGAATACCAAACGTAAGTGAGTAATAAATAGCCATTGTTTTATTTGTAAAGTATATAAAGAAAAGAAAGGAAAAGAAACAAAAACAACGAGTTTTCTTATTTCGCCAAGAAAAGCCTAGCGATTTTAAACAACCGAACAAGGGATTTTTCTTTCATCATCTACGTGTTCCTTTTTAAATACACCACACCATAAACCTCTTTTAAGAATAACATCCTATACTTTTTTCTTTGCTGTGGTTCAGCTTATTACTTGTAATTATTACCGGTCTCGGTTTTTATTTTATCACAGATTAAGTGATTTAGATATCCTCCGTGTATTTTTTTGGAATAAAGCCTATTTCAATTGACACATAATAAACCATAAAATCGATTAATTATTTATCATGTAAGCCACCCCCTTTTTATTGTACACAGTAGCTGCGTATCTTTATACCTCTGCCAAATTTTTCTCCAAAAAAAAAAGCGGCTAAACACTTTTGTTTCTTCACCTTTAAATTCAGGGGTTAACCTTTTTTAATTTATTGTCGTATTATTAATAGTTTTCTCGTTTTTAACAACAACAGAGACAAGACTGGCAGTAGTAATCGATTATTTTCTTTAGACAATAAACAGGTGCTAAAGAGAAATGCTTAGAGAAAAAAGTTCATTGAGATACTTGACTTTAAATAATCGCTCACATAAGAAATCACTGCGGTGATAATAAATGTCGGTTTTTATTTTTTAAAGAAACAGGAAACGCTTTTTGGACCCTACGTTTTTAATACAAAATAGTTGTTTTAACTATATCTTTGATAAAAAAAAATTAAAAACTGCCTTTTTTGTTTTCTTTTCGATTTTCATTTTTGAGGGTTAAACCCTTTTGTGTTTGCGTAGTTATTTTATAATTACTCCGGATCCAATTTTCTTCTCTTTGTGGAAAAACCACGTATCGTATAGAGCTTGTTTAGACACTTTTAATCCATTTTAAATCCTACTTTTAATGCAAAAACTGAAAGAGTAATCGCTGTTTTTGACGTTTTTTTTTTGGGTGAAAAAATACACTTTTTTAGTGCAACGTCATGTAGCCATTTTCAGAGTGTCGCGATTACATAAAATGTAGTTTTTTATTACCGTGTTTGGTTATAGCACTGAATGTAGATATTTAAAAACTATATATTGGATGCTTATAAATAAAAGTGCTACATCCAAAACTGGGCGAGAAAACGCGTTTTAAAGAAATCACTATTTTAAGGACCGCTTAACTCAAATTTTAGCGAAAAAAAAACGTTTAAAATAGTGATTACTTGTTCAGTGTTTTTATTAAAAATATGATTTTAAATGGATTAAATGCACCTAAAAGAGCTCTTTATTATAATTGCTTTTTTTTTACAAAAAAAGTCAAATTGGATCGGAAGTAATTTCAAAATAACCACAAAAACACAAAAGAGGTTGACCCCCCGAAATAACCAAAATAATCAAAAATGATCGACTGAAGAAAAATATAAAACAATAAGCGGTTTTCAATTTTATTATTAAATACAACTTCTTAAAGACTAACTTTCGTTAAGTAACTTGTGGAAAAGAATGATTTACTGATGTTTAATTAAACAAAGAAAACTCCTTATCTCGACCGCTGTAAAAGTGATTTTTTTTAGAAGTTACTTCTAAACCTTTACTTAAAAAGACGCGTTTTTAAGATGATAATGAATGAAAAATAATGTATTGTAATACTTTCAATACTTCTTGAACTCACCCAAGTTATTGTACAAAAAAATAGGCGGTGGATCTTTTTCTACAAGAGCTCAAACATTAGAATCATTTTGTCTAAATTCTATTAAAAATTTTATTGTTCTCAATTAAAATAGTACAGTTATTTATTGGAATACCGCATAGCAATGCATTTAAGAACTACTAGCTATGATATATAGGACTAAAAGGTATCTTTACGTTCACTTTATTTGGTTTATACTGCATCATATTCATCATTTTGAAGGTACAGGTACCATGGCAAGACCAGGACTCAGGGACAACATCTTCCAATTTCTTTTTCCTTTGGCTTTAGCCAACTCGCAACTCTCAACATTACGAGCGGTAGTTACAGTAATATCCTATTTTTTCTTTTTTAAATATGAAATACATATATAATAATTATTAGATATTACCTTCAAGTGAGATATCCACAAGAACATGTTTGGGATCAAACACAATTCAGATGATGTCGTACATAGAGAAAAACTAGCCAACAATACCATACTAGAAGTGCTTGGCAGTATGATCCATTTTATATAACGAACAGTTTTTAGCTATAGTCAACCAAATGATTAGTCTACCGTAGTAACATCTCCGTGAAAACTGTTTACACTGTATGTTCTTGTTCTTCACGGATGATAGACTTTTGATTTACAGCTACTATCAGATTCATCGCCACCTCTTCTACACTTATATTATCTTCGTCTACACCGATGTTTAGAGAAATATAGTTTAAGTAGTAATTAATTACAAGATTTTTATATTTAACTTACGGTGCATGTTGATGGTGACACTATTTGGTCCCTGACTTCTAAAGTTACCATAATTTATGTAGTTGTTGGTAGTGTTCTGATCATTATCCTCGCCAACCTGTATTAAAGAAAGTAAAGGGGAAATCTTGATACATGGTCAAATTACACGGTCGATTAAAAAGTGTTCCGTATTACTTCTTATTTAACTTTACGGGTGGCCATTACTCCAAGAGGAACCGTATCGGTTTGTAAGAACATAAAGCAGAACGAAAGCAGAAACACGAAAAAAAAAACATAAAATAAAAAAAAAATTAATCTGAAGAAAAAGAAAAAGATAGACCCCTCTACTCATATGATATATTTACTCATCATGACGTATTTATACTACTGTTTGTTTTGTATACTCGTTAGTTAATCATCTTTATTGTACTTGATTCATACGAGATTCCTTTTTATACCGATAAAACCAAGATCGGTGAGCGCATAAAATACGTGTATCAAGAATTCTCCTTAAATAAAATGCTCTATATTAATTTCAAAAAGTGTTTAGATTGGGGTTCACAGTGTGTTCCGATCGAAGTTTAAGATCTATTTTTCTTTTGACAATTAATGATAGTAAGTGCATAATAAGCTTATAAATCATGTTAACTAGCGGAAACAGCTATATATTTACTGCATACATATTTTATAGAAAATTATCATAATCTCGTTATTTCTAAACGCTATAGGACGATTGAAGTAACCAAGGGAAATACTAAAGTGGGAATGTGAAGCAAAACATTGGTTGCAATTTATCAGTGGTGCTGTGGATATATTTTATGGGCGTGAAATCTCTTGAATAATGCCGTTATGCATAGAGTTTTGCCTTTTCAATATATAATCGGAAGTCGTAGATACTCGCCTTTTCTGAGCCCATCAAAAGTCAAGAGAGGCTGCCTCACTGCAACTGTTCTTTTATTATCCCCAATTTGGCTTAAATGGTCAATTATGCTGTAAATTTTTTTTCCTTTCTTTCACTCGTATTGTAAAATAATATGATAACAAACGAAACTCTAACTAGCAGCTTATTTTAATAAATATTTATATTTACGTAAGTGACAATCTGATACTTAGAGAACAATATTTCCTTAGTAACAATATTCTTTGTTATTACTATTATCATGTATCCCTTGTACAGTATTACAAAAAGTGTGAAAAAAGAAAGGTTTATTTGGGGTTGGGGTGTATAATTATCAAATGCTAGTTTAGATTTTGTAATCACAGGGGGAGATAGCCTCGTGCTTGAAAGATTTCTTTCCGGAGCCGAAATCAGCAGCACCATCACCATTACCGATTAACTTATACTTGTAAATAACTAAACCTTCCAAACCAACAGGACCACGAGCATGTGTCTTGTTTGTACTTACACCAACCTCAGCGCCAAAGCCATAACGGAATCCATCAGCAAAACGAGTACTTGCGTTCCAATAACAACCAGCAGCATCAACACGAGTCATGAAATACTCTGCTGTTTCTTTATTCTCGGTAACAATAGCATCGGTATGCTTGGATCCATGTTCGTTAATATGTACAATAGCTCCTTCAACGTCAGAGACTGTCTTTACGGCCATGATCAAATCCAAGAACTCAGTAGAGAAATCTTCTTCAACTGCCTTTTCAATCTTGGTATCTTTTAATTCTTGAGAAATGGCGTCTGAGCTCAATAAGAAGGTACGGACGTTTTCTTCACACTTGAGTGTGACGCCAGCGTTTAAGAGACCAGAAGCGACCTTAACAAAGGATCCATTGCTCAACAAGGATTCATTAACTAATAAAGTCTCGGCTGAGTTACAAGCAGCAGTATAGTTTGTCTATATATCAAAAATAATTAGAAAGTCTATTCACAAAAAGAAACCCCTAGTATAAAGAAAAGCTTACCTTGGAATCAACCACAATCTTGACTGCCTTTTCAATATCAGCTTCCTTATCAACATAAACGGAACAAATACCATCAGCATGACCAAGAACAGGGATTCTATAACCAGGAAAAAAAAAAGTTAGGTAAACACAGTACCCGATTCACTTTTTTGTATGACAAAAACCTTACCTAGTGTTATTTTGAATATGCTTTACCAAACTATTACTACCTCTGGGTACAACCAAATCAATATAACGATCTAAATCCAACAAGGCACTAATATCTTCACGTGTTTCAACAATTTGAACGGCTTCTTTGGGGATACCATTAGATTTGGGCAAACTAGCAAGTGCATCTTGGATTACACGAGCCAAGGCAGCGTTGGTGTGTGTAGCCTCCTTACCGCCCTTCAAAATAACTGCATTACCAGACTTGAGAGCCAAACAAGAGATGTTTACCACGACCTCAGGGCGAGCTTCGAAAATAGTTAAAAGAACACCAACGGGTACAGTTAAACGGTACAACTCTAATCCATCTTCCAACTTTGTTGCCATAGTCACCTTCTTGGTTGGATCAGGTAATTGAGTAATATCACTTACACCAGATAAAATATCATCAAATTTATCACCTTGACAAATATCTAAACGCTTAAAGAGAGAACTAGAAAGTTTACCAGATTTTACTAAATCTTCAGCAATCTATTTACGTATTGTTAAGTATAACCGTGCAAAAAACCCCCACAACAACTTTTTTTTTTTTCTCTTTTACCTTTTTGTCTTGGTCATTGGCTTTAAAAATTTCTTCTCTACGTTCACTTAAGACTTGCTTAATTCTTAAAAGAGCTTCATTCTTTTGCTCGTTAGTGACAGACTGGAGGTTAACAGAGGCAAGACGAGCAGCACGGGCAGTTTCGAGTACAGACATATTTGGTTATGTATAAAAAAAAAAGAAACAAGAGAAAAAAACGTTGTGAGTAATAAAAGTGCGGGGGAAAAAGCATCTCTATTTTACTCGATTGCGGCGATTTAAACAAGATTGGTATCTACGAAAAAAAAAATATGTGTAAAGTTATTGATGTCATTGTACGCCTGTAATTAATCATGTGATGCATTAACCATATATACTTTACATAAAGTACAATACACGCAGATGACTAAATATACTTTTTGAAAACCTTCTTACAAATCCCAACTATTGTGATACAGCTGTAAAATAATATAAAAAAGCGTATTTGCATGTCCGTCAAAAACTTGTGGAGAAAAAAAAAAGGGGATGAAAGGGATTATGTATCTTTTTTTTTTCGGTGGCAGTGACGCAGTGCATAAACGAAGTATACCAAAAGTTCATTTATGGCTTTTGTAACGCATAGAATAGAACAAAAAAAAACGGCTCTTTTCAGCTATTCATATAATATAACTGTGGCCAATCCTTTTGATTAAACTTTAAAATGGCTCTAAAAAAAAGAAGGGTATCGAATATGCTTATTTACTATCAAGTCCTTTTTTTTTTAAAAAAAAAAAACTGATTCTCTGGTTAGCTTTATTATCGATAAATTAGTTAAAGTTTAATGTCGAGTGTTTTGTTACTTGAAGGAAAAGCACACATTCTATTTTTTTTGATTTTTATATCCTCCCTTAAAGCATAAAAACCTTCTATCCCTTTGCTGCAAACTTTCTCTAACAGAAAAAAAAAAAGGCGCAGATGTAGACCGACATAATGCAACAATTAAAAATATTATACCGTCACATTTAAAAATCTGTGTTCAGTAGGTTTGCCGTAAAGAGTGAGATATCAAATTTTATTTAAAAAGAAAAGAAAAAGAAGAGGTCTGAGGGGGGGGGGGGGGGGGAATAAACGGTAAAACATGCTTATTTCAAAAATAGAGCAAGGTTAAATATATCTCGCTATAAAGATATCTTTGGATAATAAGAAAGAGTGCTCCAGTAAGAAATATCAAGGAAGCAGCATGTCCTTCCTTTTTTACCTATTACTCCTGATTAATTCTAAAGACTCCAAACTTAAAAAAATTCATACTCTTTCTATTTCAAATTTTTGAGCAAACTTTAAAACTAGGGAGAATACACTTAATGGGAGGGAATATACTCTTATTTTATTAACCTGCTTTCTTTTTCTCCTTCCAGTTGTGTCTACAAATAGGAACAAAACACGTTAGAAGGTTATATACACGATAAATAAGTATGCTGATCCATAATAAGGCACATTTCTCATTTTGAATTAATAAAATACTACTGCATAATATTTTATAAAAAGAAAAAGAAAAACTTCATTTGATACTTTTTTTTCTCTCTTTTTTATATATATATTTATAAAACCAATGCTCATATTTAGTCTACTCTTTATTTTTCTTATTCATGGTGTCATAGCCACTCATGTAGGTCATTTAGGTCGAAAATATCGTACCAACACAGGATCCCAAAGAACATTCGAACTGAACATTAGCTTGGATTCAATTAACCCTGACTGTCACCACACCTCGTATCCGTCGTTAGTCGCCAACCATGAATTTCCCTCTCTTGCTATGCATATAGTAAAAGATGATATTGTTCGCATCAAAATTAGAAATAGTAGACTTCATAACAATCAATCTACAAGTGTTCATTTCCACGGTATTAGACAGTACGGTACCAGTGTAGCAGATGGTGTTGCTAATATCACCCAGTTAGCAATTGCTCCCGGTCAATCATACACTCAAGTTTTTCAAGTATCGCAGCAGACCGGTACGTATTATTATCACGCCCATGTTGGTGTGCAAGATGATACTATTCTAGGACCCTTTATCGTATATGAAAACGAAGCTAATCTATTGGCCGCCACCGACCCCAAACCCGATCAGACAATAACAGAAGGAGGCTACACCTATAATGAAGAACGTATTTTACAATGGTCCGAATACTGGCATCAATCGGGCTATGACAGACTAGCGTATTACTTGGGCACTGAGTTTAAAAATGATCTAGGTCCAGATAGTATTTTATTAAACGGCAAGTCAATTTACAGCGAAAATTATACCAGTCATGATTGCGAGGGGTTTAGTGTGATTGATGTAGAGCCCAATACGGTCTACCGATTCCGATTTATATCATCACTTACATTCCGTATCCTTGCAATTTTAATTCAAGACCATGATATGACATTAATCGAAATTGACGGCGAGTATGTGCAGCCTCATGAACTAAAGTACCTCGAGATGGCTGCCGGTCAACGTATGTCTGTGCTGATCAAGACTGGTGATTACCCTGATGGCACACTGTTTCCAATCGCTACTAACTTTAGATGGAGAGCCCTATCAAAGGGTTATACCCCCAACGGCTATGGTTACTTGAGATACAATAACAGAAAGAAGACAGAAAACAAGAGCATGTTTAGAAAACCGTACATGGAGAACTTCTTTGATAGTACCGACAGCTTCTTCAAGTCTCCTTCCAAAAAGAAGATTATGGAAAAACCGAATATTGCTACGCTTCCAAAAGATGTGTTACCCAAAGAAGATATACCGGGCTGGATTTTGCGCGATGTCAAGCCGCTGGTTCGAACGGAAAGAGATGTGGCTATTCTTGGAGGAACTGCAGCAACTACTATCAAGCTTAGTATGGAGCAGTTGAAAGAAGCTGATAATACAACACGATTTAGAACCAATGGCAGAGTGCATCAATATTGGGGCACACCAACTGCTTCGTTACTGGATCAAGTACTGGATAAATCGTTAGGTAGCGTAGGCGTCTTGGACAATTTCGATGGATTTTCAACAGCACATCAAACGTATCCTATAAGTTACGGACAAATTGTCGATTTTGTTTTCCAAAATGTAGTTAATAAAGATGGTATCTGTGTTAACCACCCATGGCACACTCACGGACACTCTCATTACTTGATTGCAGAAGGCGCTGGAGACTATCAACACGCATTGGACAAAGACGTACGTAGTTTTGATAACCCGCTATTAAAAGACGTCAGTATGTCTTACCCAGCGAACGTTCCAGGCACAACAGGGTGCGGATGGACAAAAGTTCGCGTATTAACTGTAAGTTACTGATACAAACATTTTTTTTTTTAAAAATGTGTATATTTACTCTTTTTAATAGGATAACCCAGGTGTTTGGGCAGTTCATTGCCATCTCACACTTCATATGTTGCAAGGAAAGATGATCATTCTAGAAGTAGCTCCTGAGCTAATCAAAAATTTGTACTTTTAAATAGCCCATACTAAAAATAATTTCAAGCAAATAATTACACATGCATATTTTATTTAAATGTCAGCTTAACATCTCAAAATATTAAATAATATTCTTATCTGCCTCACAAGGTGTTTTTTTTCAACTAAATACACTCTGTTTTCGAGGTATATGACTAAGCATCTGTCAAAAAACAAGTTTTTACTTAAAAAAACAAACAAATCAATTTTAAGACTTACACGGTGGGCTATTGCTAAGCATTGTACGATGCTACATACGTACATATCTGCCGTACCATATGAGCACCATTACTGAAACATCCACTCATTGCATAAATGTTTTTTTTATTGTACCAGTTAAACGTGACCCATTTATTATACACAAACAAAATTCGTTAGATGACGAAAATATATCGGTTACATCAATTACAATACGTGAGAAATAGATAAGTTTATCTCGTAAAGTAAAGAAAACAGAACATCGATGCAATCTCGATATCACATATATTTTAATAAGACCTCGCTCTAAGATCACTTCATAAATGGGGTTTTTCTTCTAATGCAATGCAGAAAAAAAGGCAGAGCTTTAATATCATTTCTCTGGTATATGCAATTATCTAAACCTAGAAGCACAATTTTTACGGTGCTACAAAAACAAACTCGCAGAAAAAACTCATTCTCGATAAGATAGACAAGACACATATCTTAGTACTACATCACATATAAGAAAAAATCCGAACCTCTCGCAGGATTTAGAAGTGGTAAACAGATTAAAAAAAGAATTCTTTTTAACTAAAGAGCATAAATCGCTTTTTTTTTTCGGTGGTCGAAATAGCCCAATATTATGCTTTTTTTTTTTCAAGGTACCATTTTATACCATAAAACTTGACAACCTGGAAACCGTTTAACCTATTCCCCCCATCCCTCTCCGAAGAAACTACACGTCTACTTTAAACAACAATAGTAAAAAAATGCTTTATTATAAAGACAGAAAGTGAGTAATGTGTCACAAAAAGATAGGATAAAATATCTGTATATTATCAGAAGAAAGTGATAAGAAAAAAAAAAGCAATAAACCGCTAAAGCGTAAGAAAAAAGAAAGCAACTACACGATTAGAAAATACAGATTACCACAAAGGCGATTAGAGCTCATTGAATCCCTCGGCTACGCGTAGACGGACCCGATTATGGGAATTTTGTTATAAAAAGGAAGGGAGGAGGTTTTTTTTCTATATTCTACATTTTTAACTTCTTTTACTCACTTCAAAAAAGAAAATGAAAACCTCTTTGTTTCTATTAGCTACTGCCGCCTTACAAGCACTTGCTGCTCCTACCTCAGATATCAAACTATCTATCAAGACCTCTCTCAAATCTGATTCTTTGACCAATGTCTATATTGATTACGGAACTCGACCATTTGAAGGCACAGTCTGGTTTGGTTCCTGCGTAGACGGTACTTCCATGCACTCAATTGGTCGCATAAACAACGAATCTCAAAAGTTAGCTTGGCATGTACCGCGCAATGTCGAAACTGGTTGCTTGCTTGCGAAAGATGTATCTGGTCAGCTGGTCGCTCAAAGTGAGCAGTACGTAATTTCAAAGTCTTTTTCTAAGCGAGGTCATCCTGAACTTAGCGATATGTACTTTGATGCTGTCGATTATCACAACAATAAAAAAGTGTCCAAGCGCGCTGCCGCCTCTAGCAAGAACAAGAGTAAGAGTATTTTTTTTTATCGTATGTAAATAAGAGCTAACGGGTTTCTTTTTCTCTCTTAGAAATTGGTATTGTTGGCGCTGGTATGTCCGGTTTATTTAGTGGATTCTTGTTAGACCAAGCAGGTTTCCATAACTATGAAATTTTGGAGGCAAACGATAGACTTGGCGGGTAAGCAAGAAAAAAACTTGTCAAAAAAAAAAAAAAAAAAAACTAATGTTATCTTCTATAGTCGAGTTCATACTGCTTACTTTGGTAACTCAGGCACAGCGTACCAAGAAATGGGCCCTATGCGATTCCCTACTGAATTTTCCTACCAGGGAAAGACGCTTCCAATTACGGACCATCACATTGTTTTCCAATTGGTAGACGAGCTTAATTCAATTAACAAGAAACCACTTCATGTCGAGTTTATCAAGTGGTATCAAAGCGGTGATAAGTAAGTTTTACACAACAAACATAAATATTATAAAAAAAAATTAAATCAAGTTATAGTAATTTGTACTACAAGAACGGGTATCGTCTCGCTAATGGGGAAATCCCAACCGTCGGTCAAGTTCGTGCTAATGCAAACTTGGTGCCAGATGACGACCTTTCTGTGCTCTCTAATCAAGTTGAAGCCGCCACATCTGAATTCTACACGGACGAGTGGTTTAAACTCATGGGCTCCGATCTTTACACCGCTCACGCAAAAGCCATTGAAGAAGGTTACGATGATTGGTCCGAATGGGGCTGGTTACATAACAAGATGGGGTTAAGCTTAAACGCCACCAATTATGCCACTGGTCTTTCGCCCGGCAACATCTGGGAAGATATGTACGATTCCTTTACATTTGGCCGCTCCACCAACTGGAGAACCGTACAAGGCGGGCTAAACCGTATTGCCAACGCCTTTGAGCCTGTTGTTGGAAAGAAAGTTACGTTCGGCATCAAGGTCAGCAAACTCGAGTTTGAAAAGGGCAACAAGGTCTCTGTCCAATGGAAGAAATCTCCCTACGATACCAAATACAAGACCAAGAAGTTTGATAATGTCATTGTCTCTGCTCCATTCAGTGTTGTTCGTAGCTGGCATCTTCCTAAACTTGATTATACCCTAAGTGAAGCGATTCAAGGCATCAAGTACCAACCTTCGTGTAAGATCGCACTTGAATTCAAGACGCGTTTTTGGGAACACTTGGACCGTCCTATTCAAGGCGGTTGTGACACCACTGATTTGTTATCGGGAACTATCTGTTACCCCGCCAACAATATTAATTCCACTGGTAACGGTGTTGTCTTGGCAAGTTATTCCAGCGGTATTGGAGGCCAAGATTTTTCTGCCATGACTGAAGAAGAGCATGTGGCTCGTGTCTTGGAAGACTTTACGGAACTTCATGGTGACTTGGTCAAGAAACATTATACGGGTGAATACAGTAGAGTGTGCTGGACTTTAGATCATTTTCAAGCAGGTGCTTGGGCTGATGCTCAGCCTGGTCAACATAAATTGTATATGCCTTCGTACTTTAAAATGAACCAAGGTCTCGTGTTTGTAGGTGAACATACGGATATCAAACATGCGTGGATCTCTGCTGCTCTGGAGTCAGCTATTCGTGGCGTGGTCATGATTTTAGTCGAGCATGGACACGTGGATGAAGCCAAGGCAATCGTAAAGAAATATAATGCTAAATGGATGAAGATCTAAGAAAGGTGTTGTAATTTAACTGTATCAAATAATAATTATAGTAATAAAGACATTCTTTTTTTTTGGTTATACAATTTTTTTTATATATTAAAAAAAAAGGGATAAAAGAGATAGAGAGATAGAAGAGAGAAGAAGAAGAAGAAGAAGAAGAAAAAAATTATGCAGCGAGAGGAAAAAAAAGGAAAAAAAAAACAAGTTATTTATGAAGAACCGTTCTTCTTCTTTCCTCTTGGTGAACTTTTGTTTCCAGCATAACCACCATATTTTGCTCTTTTCTCTGCGGGTTTAAGAATCTATGGGAGGAGAATGTAAGTAACAATAATAATAAAAAACTATATGAAAATAACAATTTACCTGGAATGAACACATTAAAGAGTCATCAACACTCATCATGGCACCAGCGTTATCGAATTCACCACAGTAATTAGGAGCAGAAAAGATGGTAACAAGTTGACGCTTTGAAAAGAACTCGTAACCATCTTCAACGACTTGATGTGCTCTACAGATAAGATCGATATCATGTTTTTGTAAGAATCTTGTAACGATGTCAGGACCAAATGTAAAAGAAACACCACGATCATTTTCACTCCAACCGTTAATATCTTTATCAGGGTCAGACCATAAGAGATCACAGAGAAGACCTGTATCGGGTACATCGGTAGGTCGCATGACTCTACGAATTTGCTCAAAGCTTTGAAGGTCAGGGGAAAGACCACCATGCATACAAAAGATCTTTTCATCGACCAAAGCAGCAATAGGTAAGCAGTTGAAACAATCTGTGAAAGTCTTCCATAATTTGATATTATATCTTCTCTTACACTCATCGTAGAAACCGTAGATACGGTTAATACTGGCACATTCATGGTTGCCACGAAGAATAAAGAAGTTCTCGGGGTACTTGATCTTGTAAGCTAATAATAAACAAATTGTTTCTAATGATTGCTTTCCTCTATCAACGTAATCACCCATGAATAAATAATTTGACTCGGGAGGGAATCCACCATATTCAAATAATCTTAGGAGATCGTAGTATTGACCATGAATATCACCTATAAAACTGTCATTCAATATAATCCATCCCCTTTTTTTATTTTCTATTCCTTACTTACCACAAATCTTGATAGGTGCTTCCAAATCTAAAAGGATAGGTTGGCTCATAAAGATGTCACGAGCGTTTAAACAAAGGAATCTAATCTCATTTTCACCCAATTGAACTTGTTTACCAGGTCTATTTCCTCTAACTAGAGATACAGTTTAATCCTTCTATTCAAGTTGTCCCCTTTTTTCTTTTTCTTTTTTTTTTTTACCTTCTAACAAACGTTCAATAATTGAATCCACATTAACATCGGTAATATCAGCCATACTTCTACAAAGTAAACAGAGAGAGAAAAAAAGAAGGTCAATATCGGTCTATTTTATTCGGCCTCCCCCTTGTGTATGTGGTAACGCGTTCATATTTTCGCAAAAAAAAAAAGAGTTTGTTTCTTTTGTTGTTGTCTAATTGGAGTTTGAGTTGATTGAAACCATCTTGTAGTAGTACCATCCCAAGCTAGCGATCAACAAAGTTGCTGTGTTTCCATTTATATTTTAATCCCTCGAGAAAGTTTTTTTTTAGAAAAAAATAAAATAAGAAAGGGCAAAAAAAAAAAGAGTTGTCAAAAAAAACACACTCATCTAGTTATTGTTGAATCTAAGCTTTTTCTTCATCTCACTCTTTTTTTTGAAAAAGAGGTTTTTTTTTTTGGTTTCCCATTACATTTTTTTTTTTTTTTTTTACACAAGGGGTTGCGTAGTTAGGAAAAAAAAAAGAGGGAAAAAAAAGAGAAAACACTTACAAGTCTGTTTCTTTTTTTGTTTCTGTATAAGGGGGGTTTTTGTTTTGTTCTATTCGCTTTGTAATAAGATAAGTAGCAGTATAGATGGCAGTTATATATTAGCTTTTAAATTTCTTGAATATATATAAAAAAATAAATATAAAAAAAAAATAGAAGCAAAAAAGACTTATTGGGAAAAGAAAGTATATAAAGAGAAAAAAAAAAAAAGCTACAAAAAAAAAAAAAATCGTGGTCATGTTAATGCAGTCACAGCTTCTCTCTCTTTTTTTTGTTAAGCACCAAAAAAAAAAAAGAGAGTGTAAACTCTTTATTTCTTTCATGGATAGATTAACACAATTACAAGATGCTATTGACGCAGCAAGTACCTCAAACTACTATAAATCAAACTTTATTGTTGTACTTATACGAGTTTTATTAGATGGCAAGAATGTTTACAAATAGTATATACTATGTTCACGAGAAATCAGGCATGGCAGAATTAAACAAAGATATACCTGTGGCTCAACCTAAAAGTAAACTACCCAAAAAAAAAAAAAAAAAAAAAAAAAAAAGTTGTCTAGACTCTACATACACATACATATTAATTATTTACATAGTACAAGCGGATGAACCCCAAGTATTTCAAGGTATAAAAATGGACACAATGGAAGGGTTGCACTGAAAATAATATTTTTTTTTATGTAATGGAATTTAGAAAATATGCGTGAATTGGCTACAGATTTAGTTAAAAAGGCTAAAGAAATAGATGCATTAATAGAAGTATTACCTGGCATAGATCAAACCGAGGATGAGCAGGTAACCTACATATTGATTCAAAGATTAAAAAAAAACATGTTTTTCTTATTGTGGTTTTCAAAAAAAAAAAAATAGATTGATATTTTAAGGTCACTAGAAGAAGAGAATCGAATTGCAAATCAGGAATATGAAGACGCTGTTAAAGAAATGGGTGAGTTTTTTTTCTATAGTGTAAATGTTATATAACAATTTGTAACTAACCCTTATTATAATAGAATCCGTAAAAGAACAGATTAATCAATCTTTAAGAGCTCTTGCAGAACAATCCCTATAAATATTATTTATTTTTTACCACTCCGGTACCTAAATCAAGCAAAAAAAAAAAAAGATTAAAGAAACCACCTATAAATACCAGCTTTTTTTTTTATCCTTAGTTTTAGTTTTCTTTCTTTCTTTTATACACATATTCATATTTAAAAATGTCTGATAAAGAGATGCATATTCCAAATCTTCATCCTTCGCACAGAGCGACTACAAGTAATAGTCAGGATGAATATGAAGACACTCCTGAACTCGGTAGCTCTTTCAAGAGTCGTATTGGATCCTTTGTTGGATCTTATTCCAGAGCTTCATTAATGCACATGGCTGAAAATGTTGTTGTGTCTGACGGTGGAATGGTAATATAATACATAATTTATTGTTTATATATAAACTCTAACTTATATTACTTTTTAGACTGATGATGAAGATGATAATGCTTCTGTTTACTCAAGTTATTTACCAAGGTAAGCTAAATAAAAATGAGATGTTGGAACAATAAAACTGTACCACAAAAAAAAAACTTTTTTTTTGTCGTGTACCACTCTTACTAAAACTCACTAAAAAAAAGGTACACACAATCCATTTCAAGGCGCAACTCAGAAGGTACAATTCATGAAAGAACGCCACTATTCCCATCACTTCAGAAAGTGGATACATGCGGTAGTGTCATGACAGTAGCCGATAATTATCCACATGAAACCCACGCTAAATCTTCATTCACACAAAGTATATTTAATTCCATTAATATATTGATTGGTGTTGGTATTTTGGCATTGCCATTAGGGTTCAAAGTAAGCTTTTTTTTTTTAAGATTTTATTTTGTATACATCTAAACTCACCATAAGATTACTACTAGTGCGCTGGTTGGGCAGTTGGGTTGTTTGTTTTCGCCTTTTGTTTTGGTCTTACAAATTACACTGCTAAATTATTAGCCAAATGTCTAAGCGCTGATCCAGAATCAAGAACATATGGTGATATGGGTGCTTTTGCATTTGGTATTCGTGGTAGAATCTTTATCTCTGTTCTCTTCTTAACCGAGTTAATCACTTGCAGGTAAAACCAAAAAAAAAAAAAGGTTTAAATTATTTTTTTATAGTAGGAGATCTAAACTTTATTTGTTTTATTTTAGTGTTGCACTGGTTGTCTTATTAAGCGATGGAATTGATTCTTTATTTCCTGGTCATGATCCCATTTTGATTCGTGTAATTTCCTTTTTCATTTTGACACCAACATTGTTTATCCCTGTTCGTCACTTATCCTACACAAGTCTATTAGGTATACTTAGTGTATTCAGTTTATTATTCGTCATTATTTATGATGGTTTATCTAAACCTACTGCCCCTGGAAGTTTACACGAAATGGCTGTAAGTTGTTTTTGATATATTATACAGCTTACCATTTATAGTAATTACTTTAAATCTTTTTTGCTCACGTTCTAAATTTCTTACAGGATACCTCTATTCTTCCTCAAGATTGGATGACCGTGCCAATGAGTTTCGGTTTAATCATGGCTGGCTTTGCAGGACACGCTGTATTCCCTACAATTTACCGGGACATGAAATCTCCCAAACGATATAATGAGATGGTAAACTATACTTACTTAGTTACTGCTTTTGTTTATATGACTATTGCTGCGTGCGGTTATGCTATGTTTGGATCAAGTACAATGCAAGAGGTAAATATAATTAGTGTGAGAAAGAGTTGTATTTCAGGGTGGGAAATAAGCGTGTCGTACATGAGATATAACCATCACTGTATACGAAACTTTATATATTACTACTGCATATTATATCAATCTACATCTATATTAACACTTATAAATATAGATTACACAAAATATTGTCTTAGTGCCAGAATACAACCAAATGATAAACCGTCTTGCTGTCTGGTTAATTGCTTTAAATCCTATTGCAAAGTACGGTTTAACCTTAAACCCAGTTGTACTCAGTTGGCAAATCGGGTTATCTAATAATCAGACCATTGAAAATTGGTTTTCAAGATCAAGTTATAGAAAACCAATGGTTATGACTCTTGGTGTTATATTTACCTCCGCCTTTATCGTCTTACTTGCTTATTTAGTACCCAATTTTGATCAGTTAATGTCTTTACTTGGTGCCTTGTTTTCTTTTGTCATTTCAGGTATTTTCCCAATGATGTGTCATCTCAGATTGTTTGGTCATACTTTATCTAGATTCGAAATCGTTTCTACCTATATCTTAATTACAATCGCTGCTTTTATGGCTATTTCTGGTACCCTTCGCAGTATCATTTAAAAAAAAACCCCCCATCTCCTTTAAAAAATCATACGTTACCTTTTTATTTTGTATCGATACCGCTTAATAATTTAGTATTACCCCAAATTCATATTATCACTACCCTCACCCCTACCCTTTCCCCCTCACATATACACTCTTTATATATATATACTCACAATCCCTTTTTTTTCTTTTCGTTATAAATAAAAAAAAAAGTTCCTGGGGGTGCTTACTCAATGTACAGTCTTTTTAATATGTAAAGAAAGGGTTCCTTTAGTTTGGTGAGTCAAAAATTTTTCTCTGTCCAACCAATCAAAATATTTTTGGTTTTTGAAGTAAGATGGTTCATGTCAAATCTCAAAAAGATTTTATTCTTTAATATTATTTATCCTTATTCAAACACTTGAGGTAGTAAGATTTCTTAGAGTGACGGGTATACCCTATATAGTTTTCCGCGATAGGATTCAACAAGGGAGAATAAGGTGGTAAAAAACAAATCAGTATGTCCTTAATCACGGATTGCTTTAGACTAGCCTCAGGTCCATTTCTTTCAAAGTTTCAAATGAAACGCGAATAATGTAGTTAGTCTGTATATATAGCAAAGTCGTCTATAGCGGTTTATGAGCGCCTTTGTTGATAGCATTGACTACAGAACTAGAATGGTACATTGTACCATTATTATCACTATTTAACACTTTGTAAAAAGAAGTTTTTTTTATATCTTGACATAATAATGAATGAGGACATACTCTTTAAAAGAAAAGCAAAAGTTCTTTGTTGAAAGCTTACTTTACAACATTTTTTATCTGAATCAATATATGCCAAAAACAAAGTGTGCCTGGATAATTTACAGAACATATATTAAAGGACCTTCAAAGGGCCCGCATAAATCACATGAATAAAAATAAAAAAAGAACTTATACCAGAAAACTAGTTTTTTAAAAAGATATATTTTTTTTTACAGAATGTTCACTTCAAGAGACTGCCCAAATGGGGCAGGGAGGGGGGATAATATCTACTTGCTAATTAATTCATCCAATTATTCAATTCATCGAAAGGGTTATTGTTGGTATCATGATTCGAATCATGACTGTGTGTTGTATTATCAATATCAAATAATGATGTCGACGGTGCTTGCTCATTCTCCACTAATTGTTGCTGTGTTTGTACGCTCTGAAGCTTATCATATAACGCTTGTTGAAACCTATCTCTAAACATGGGCGATATAGTCATTAACAAATTCTCCATACTTTCAAAAGGTGCTTCAATATGAGCTTGAACTATTTGGGCTGTTGAAAGCGCGGGATCTACATTGCAAAGAGGTGAACACGATGTAACCTATTTCAAGTTGAGAACCAAAATATTATTTATATATATATAGACTTTCTCTCTCTTTTTAAAAATATATACCTTGTATCCTTGATCAGTTACTTCTAGTACAATCATAACTCCTTCTAGTAAAGTAAGATCTAGTCGTCCCATTCCATTCTGTTCATCTTTTACAAATACTGTCGCTGATCCAGGAACAATACCATAATCGAATTCTCGTGTAATGGCATCTAATTCGGCACTTAGTGATCCATGTCTCATTGTATAAAAGTAGATTCACAGAAATATAATAAAATAAGCGTTTCGTTTAACCAGCTCTTTTTTTTTCTTGCCTTTTTGTGACTATCACTTTTTTGTTTGTTTCTGGAAAGAAAAAGCTTAAATTCATGACTCATTTACATAAAAATACACACGCTTTGTATTCTATTCCGGATATAGTGCTTTTTCATAACATTCGTGCACGCACCTACTATAGTTTTATTCAAATCAGTTGACCTCCCTTTCAATTACTTTTAGCCGACTCCTTTTTCGCTAGAAAATTCGTCCCGAAACTGGGAAGTAATAAGAAAATAAGGCCTTTTTTTATTGGTTGCATTCATTGCGCGGGAATCGTTCGTAAACCTTAAAAGATTCGCACACTGAACATAAAAATAAAAATATTAAACATCTGTATTATTATTTATTGAAGAGTATATTCCCTTCTATTTCGTTATAGACGTTGTAAGTGCCGTAAGCGGTTTCAGGCCGTTCCAAATCACCATCTGCAGGAACCGAAATCCATTGAGGACCATAACAACATGCCATCTTTATTGGCAACTCAACAAGTAGCAAACAAATACCGTTCAGTACATTAAAAGAATCGATGGGAACATTTAAAGCGATTGTAGTACATCTGGCTGCGGTTAAAACAAGTACTGTATAAACAGTCATTGTCGTTCTTCTTGTTTTTGAATTCATATCTTTTTTTTGTTCTTGTGCAATAAGCGTTAAAGGTCCCCCGATTGGATCCATCAACTAGAAGAGTGTCGCAAGTTACGCTAGTATCGTCGAACCTAAAACTCCAATCTTCCAGTTTCACCTTGGCTGTAATAACTATTGAAAACCCAAGAATTGCAAGCATCCAGAGGTACGCAAGAAAGACACCTATTATGCTTCTTCATTGCGTTTGTTTTATTACGCGATGCAGGACGTAGACTATAGTGTAAAAGCTAATACCATGAAACAAAAATAAGGCGTTATATTGGTCGTCCGAGTCATCGATATACGCAATAACGATACAGCTAAGAATAAGAGCGGATGTCGCGCTGAATTCAGTCCTGGATCAAGACTGTTTATGCATAAATATACATAGTGTGATGGCTGTGATAAAAGCAATAGATAATACCAATTGCGTAAGTTTAAAATTTTGAAATAGAGAAGTTGTTGAATATAAAATATAAAGAGAGAGAGTGGGTTTCATCAACGAAAAAAAAAATGGTAAACGCTTCTAATAATCTAAATTGTATGTTGCGCAAGTATACCAGTGTGTAATATAAATTACTCAGTGTATGGCACGAGTTGTCTTGACATATTTGTTTTGTGAATGTTTATTTTTTTCTAAAATGTTCCTTTCCCCCCTCCCCACAATTGACGTTTAAAGACTGAACAAAATTATATTTTAACTTGTAGTTATTTTATTAACTAAAAAAGCATTGCTTGGATAGGTTAAAGTATATAAAATATAAAAGTGTATGGATATCATTTGAGTTATTTGATCATTTACTTGGATCTACGATTGGCTTCTAAATCACCAAATCTTCTATTGGCATTTACTATTTTTTTTCTTCGATTTATCTTCAACTCAAACAGGACCAAATGAGCCGTAATAATGATGACAATATCCATAGTCAAGTCAGTAAGAAAGAAAAAAATAGCAGGGTGTACACCTACATCAGTCATAGGAGAAAATATGAGAACTGTAGTAGTAATAGCTTGAACTAAAACAAGATATACATAGATTACGACAGTATCCCCACCGCCTAACTACAAAACGCTGCTTGTTTCTGACGTAAAGTAATACGATAACTACAATAAATCCCCAACTTGAAATCATTGTAACTGCTACAAGGTTAGACAAATTCTCCACATATGCGTCACCCCGATTTTCCCGCCCGTGGATTCTTGACGTAAGTGTGGCTGCAAGCGAAACACCCAGAGTAACAAGCGTCCAAATATAGTCAATATAGACCAGAGATTTATCTTCTCCATCGACTCGAAACAATGTTGCAGTGAAAAGCGTAGAGCACTGTATGAAATGCAAAGGCGTATTGAATACCGCGAAGCACATACAACGCATAAAGTTCAATATAAAAGTTGGTTTCGTAACCAAAAACCATAGCCACGGAAATAAGAGAGAATAGCGCATAAATAAAGGCGCTTTCTTGTAATGCTTCCACGTTTATATCCTTTGTTTATAAAAAGGTAACATATTGATATCAAAAGGGTGAGGGATGATGTGACTAATGTAACAATCGACCACCCTGATATTTTTGTTACCTTCTAAAATGATAAAGCTTTTTCTTTCTCAATTTTTTTTTTTAAAAAAAACCTAGTATCACCTTTTTACCCTTACAGAAACTGAAGATATATGTAACATCAACTAGGCTTGAAATCAGGTAAAAGTGGCATCAGATACTTTTGTGCTTAGCATGGTTACAAAAACAGAAGCTTTGTTAAATTAATGTGTAACAGTAATATTCTCAGATCAATAAAAAAAAAAATCTACTTCACGAAATATGGCGCTTTTTTTCTCACAGGAATATTTGTTTAGCACTACTTTTATGGTTTATTTATGCGATAAATATCAAGTTTAGTTAGCAATAATAATTAAATATGTAACTGTATTTTTTTTTTACTTTCGAGAGGAGAAATAATATGTATATATGTTTATTTAACTATGAGATTATTATATTATATTAAGTAAATACTGCGTGTACTGTTTGATTACTTCGAGATTATTATTAAAGTATAAGTAAGTAAATTATTGATTGATCAGTGGTTAGGATTTGGCTCTTGGTTGGCTTCTAAATCGCCATCAATTTCTGTTTTGCTACCATTATTTTCAATAGAATGAACTTGAATCCAAGTAGGCCCATAACAAGCAGCAATAAGGATAGCTGCCTTGATGGTTAATTCTTCGAGGAAAAACGAAACACCTCCCGTTACGTCATTTGCATATATGTTCAACAAAACTGTTGATGTAATAGCTGCAACCAAAGTGAGACCAATAAATGCCAACATAGTAGATCCAGATTTGGGATTAAGGTGTTTCTTATTCATGAAATAAAGTAATAAAGTAACAGCGATAAATCCCCAAATCGAATATACTGTCAATAGCAAGAGGTTGAAGGTATCCTTTAAGACCCTGTAGTCATAATAGGCATTTCCATCTAACAAAATTGTGCAGGCGAGCGAAGCGGATATAGTTACTGCCATCCACATATAACCAATATAGACCACAAGTTTATTATTTTGACTGCCATTGCAAATAATGCGGTCGAAAGCATAAAATATAGTGTGAAAAGCGAATGCGTAGTTGATACCTCGAAGCACAAATATGGCAAAAATTTTGATATCTTGGTTGTTAGCGAAAGAAAAAAAAATGACGTTGATAATAAGCAAAGCCAGGGCTGATATGGACGCACTTCCAGCAATAACAGCTGCTTTAGTAGAGCGGTATTTGTAAACGTAGAACGAAGTTATGAGAAAAGTAAGAATAGAAGTTATTAAAGAAGCATACGACCATCCAGACAGGCCGCTAATTGTTATATCCAAAGACATTTGTGGTGTTGTTTTTTAGGAGGAAAAAGGAAACAACCATGTTTTTTTTTTGTATTTATGTGATAAAAATCCAAATTTTCTTTTTAAGTCCTTGCTTAGCAAATCGTGTCACCCAGATGGAACATTCATTGAAGCGACATGTGACAGCGGCGAATGGCTATAAGAAAAGTTTCTTTCTGGTCAAAAAAGACAGACAAGATACACATATTATAAGTAAATTATTATGTATATCAGTAATTTGAATTTTTCATGAAAGTTGGTACACTGATTTTATGCTGTAAAAAAATGCAAAAAGGCGTTACATAGAATGTTAGGTAATAACTGATCAAAGAAAAATGTTATTTTTTTTTTTTTTTTTTTTTGGACAACATGTCTATTATAAAAGTCGTAACACTTGATAGAATTGACTGTTTTATTCTCGTTACATCAATGTTGTAACATGTTTTATTAAAACGTCATATAGATATAATACCTAATATTTTATAATCGAATCACCGTCATTAAAAAATCAGCTCAGCATCAACGTTGAATCTCGGTAAAAATTTGCTCAGCATATTGCTCAAAATTGTACCACATTCGAGCCTAAAGCAATTTATTTCTCTTTAATAACGATTCTAGATTTACTTTCTTATATCCTTTCTTCTTTTTTGAAAAAAAAAAAAGTACTTCAAATCTACCTAAAACTAAAATGCACCCAAGCCAATTTATAACACCCATTTATTCTGCACAAGTTCCAATAATAATGAGCACAATCCTATGTCTCCTCACAAGTTATCTTTTCTTTATTAAATCAAAGTTTCAAATCTCTGTTAGAGGATTTGCTTGGGTTTCGGCGTCACTTGAATTTTTCTCAAGCATTATTCTTTTTTTTTTTTTTCCTGCATTATTTAGCAGCATCATTCTTTTTGGCCTATCCCGTTCCTTTGCGTACCTAACAATATGGCATATCTTTTATCATTTCGTGAAAAAAGAGAAAAATATGCTGGTGCGCTGTCTTTTGTATTTTGGTTGGATCTGGGCTTTCGTAAACGTTAGTTTAGGAGTTATTATCGCGTTCACGTCAAGAGAAAACAGTTATCACCAATTTTCTTCCGAAAAATACAATCCTCTCTTTTTATACGAACTTTGCAATTGGGGTTTTATCTTGACAGTTTGGACTGCTATTGTAATTTACTACAAAAGATGTCGCGATATTTGTAAAATTATGGTTGCTTATGCAATACTCAATACTATTTCTGCTACGTTCTTTACAGTCTATAATTATTCTCAAGCAGCTAAAAAACTATCTGATTACGCGACTTATTTTCTTGGTAATGCTTTAGAGTATATTGCCACTGCTATTGCTGCTTTATGTTTTTCAGATAAGGCGGAAGAAAAAATCGATGATATAGAGTTGGGAGACACAAGGCCAGCTAATATAGAATGTGACAATGACTCTCAGATCACTCTTACTGAAGACTTGGCGGAGCGAAGAGGTTATCGAACGTAATAATTTCACAGAAAAAAAGGATACCATCGACTATTTATAGAATGTTGAATTACGTTAGATTATATCCTTGTGTGATTTGTAATTTAATTGTAAAATAGAAATAGAAATAAACTTGTATTTAAACAAAACTGTATACGAATAATTTGTTTAAAAAAAATTAGCATACCAAAATTTTACAGTAAAAGATGTGTAACAGAGAAAGAAAATAACACCATTAGCGCTCGAAGAGATATACAAGCAGCTGTAGCAGCAATAGCTTAAATTAAAACAAGAAAAAAATAGACTACTATAGTCGTTTCAATGTTTATATTAACGTGTTACATCAATGTTATTAACAACAACACTATACATTCTTAGCCACTTTTGCGTAACAAAAGTGTGGCGGAAAACGAAATATCTAGAAAAAAAAAGTGACCCAAATGTGTTGCAAGTTCTTCAAATGATTTTTCTTAGAGAATTATTGTAACATAGGCGAAATATTTGTAGACTTAAGGTATGAACGTATCTGTATATAGAAGAATGTGGCATACACGTAGCCCAGAGTTTTCAAATGGTTTGGTGTTTAGCGAACTTACGTAAGCTATATACTAATATAGTATCTTTGACACATAATCTCAGATATGTTCTATTGTTCTATCGATTTGATAATATAATTATAAAGACTGTTTAAGCGCTTTACAAGATCATATAACTGGTTTCCATAAATGTCACATTATTTATAAGCTACAAGCCTCTATACTGGGTCTTTTATTCAAGAAGCCACACAAGTCATCGCTGTCATTGTCATTGTCCTTCTACCGAATTCTATATAATTTTTCCAATTGCTCATTCATTAATGTATTGCTAGAGATGTCCAAGTTTCACATTAATGATAAGCGCTTATTTAACTTATAATATGTATATAAGGCACATACATTTTCATAATAAAAACGATATAACCTTTTTAAAGTCTGATAATTTCTTTGCTATTTTTTTATTTTTTATTTTTATAACCGTTAATATCACGGATTTGCCGGTTGATTGGCTTCTAAATCCTCAGATTCAGTGCTGCTAACAACATAATTGTTATTATCTTGAATCCAAGTCGAACCATAATAAACAGCAAGAATGGCAGCGATTCTCAGGAGCAAGTAAGAGAAGAAAAAGATAATGGCATTCGGTACCATTGTGTTGTAGAAATCAGAATAAACCATAATTGTGGTGATGACAGCTGAAATTAAATGGAGTATAATGAAGACTGACATAGTATATCCAGTTTTGAGATTTAAGTCTTTCAAGTTCATGAAAAAAAGCAATAAAGTGACAGCAATAAATCCCCAGATCGAATACGGTAATGACAGTCTGAGGTGTAAGGTACTGTCGCTGATTTCGTTAGTATAATTATAGATGTCATTGCTCATCAAAACTGAAACGGCGATGCCAATAGCTACAGTAACAACCATCCAGACATAACCGACATAGACCACGAGCTTACGACCTTGAACGGCTTTGGGTATAATGCAATGAAAAGCATAAAATATAGCGAAAAAAGCAAACGCGAGTTCAACACCTAATAACACATTTGATACGGAAAGTTGGACATCCCGAGTTAACATTGCCGAAATATAAATGGCATCTGAAATAAGTGAAGCCAGAGTGGACAGTGAAGCACTTCCAGCGATAATAGCTGCTTTAGTAGAGCGGTATTTGTAAACGTAGAACGCAGTTACGAGAAAAGTAAGAACAGAAACGGCCAAAGAAACATCAAACCAGATTAACTTTATTTCGACTGTTTCAGCTATATTCATTTTTGCTTTATTTTGTTTTTTTGGAAAAAGTAAAGAAATATATTCCAGATCAGATATTTTTTTTTAGTATTTATATAAATCTTCTTTAAGTTCCGCAATGATGTTGCACTATTGGAACGTCGAATAGACGTGTGGTGACAACATATTTAAGAAGCTTACCTTTCTGGTAAAAACAAAAGGCTGATAGGAATACATATATTACATAGTGAGTTATTACATAGTGAGTTATTGCATCAACAATTGTATCCGCACTGGAAACCATTGCGTTGTTTTTATTCTGTAAAACATATTGTATACCTATAATGTGAAAAACGTTATCTTTTTTTCTGGTAAGGTTCATTATAACATATGATAAAATTAAAGCTGATACCGCTGCAACATCAGTATCATAATGCACCTTCTTAAAATATTATATAGACATAAGAATTTGTCTTTTTTTTAGAAACGAATCACCCACCTACCATAAGAAAAACACTTCAGCATTAATCGTGTATTTCGATTTGAATTTTGATGAAAATCTAGATTGGATGACAGAAAAAATCGATGATATAAATCTGGGAGACACAAGACCTGCTAATATAAAATGTGACAATGACTCTCAGATCACGCTTACTGAAATATGGATACAGCGAGCAAGTCGCTGACAATGATACCTTTGTAGAAACATAAAGAGTACCATTAACGAGATTTATAATAGATTGTGTCACTGTATAATCTGTAAAATAAAAAATAAAGAGTATGTTAAAATAAAACAAATCTATGTATTCGAAAAACAGCATTTATCCTTCCCTTAACAAAGTTTTACTGCAAATAACGCATGAAATATTATTTTACATGTTTAAAATATTTTATTAAGTTTTTAAAGATATATTAGTAGAGCATAAAATGATATTGCGTATAATTTAGAGAATGTATTGGTCATATAGCTTTGTTTTTCAATACTTATAAACATCATGCGATCCTATACTGATTACTCTCCAAAATATCAAAGCAAGTTTCATAGTTTGCATACGTATCATTGTAAGATCCATTAACCCAAATATCTCCATAATAAGCTGTAATAAAGATCATGATTTTGACAGGTAAATCAATAAATATAAAAGAAATCGCATCAAATACTTCAAAATTTTGAATATGGACGGACATAAGAATTGTAATACCCAGAAACGCGATGGCAACTAGCGTGATATAAGTAATCATATAGTTGAAAACTTGTGTGCACATTTTTCTGTTGACTATAAAAAATAAAAACAAAAGGATCAAAATAAACCCAAAAATTAAAAGTATTGTAATTGATACAGGGTTGTGAACGTAGTAAATTTCTTCGTAATCGAACCTCCAGTTTTTCTTTTTCAACATAATGGCAAGAGCGAAAAAAATACTGGTAGTGAAGAGAACCCACACATAACCCACATACACAAGCGCCTTTCCAAAACCTTGTCTCTTTTTTAGTATACATTGAAAGGTATATAGAATGGTAATCGAATCAGATATGAGTTGATACCCGTAGATTAAAAATAATGAGTTATATGCCACATCAGGGTTATTATAAAACACAGTAATAAATAAGGGGACAGCGGTGGCTATGGAAGAGATGAGGGAACTGTATAAATTGCTAGTACGATAGATCGGTTTTCGAAAACAATATCCTACACAAACAAGCAAGAAAAGAGAGGTTCCAATAGAAACGCAAAACCATTTAGTAAATTCGGGGGCTTCAGATATTAGAAACATGTTGATAGAATGAGGGTATTGTTTAAATATATTAAACAGCAAGCTTTTAGTTTGTGTATTTTGATCTGTGCTTAATCTGATTTGATTTGAAATATCAAAATAAAGAAAAAGGGGTGGCATTTTATAGGTTTAGGAAAGCTCGTTGGTACAATTAAGTCGTACAAATGGAAGAATCGACGAACGTATAATAAGGTTTAAGTTTCATTCTCGTGGATACATAAGGCGACGTAGTCCCTTTTTATGTATATTTGGATATACGCTATTCAATGCATTTGTGAGTTAAAAAATTATTAAACGATGGTAGTTATTTTACTTTCACTTCAAAATATAAAAGTATATTGATCTGCGTACGACTTTTGTTAAAAATAAGAAAAACGTGTATTTCTTTTCCTGCTTACTTTATAGTTATTAAATAATAACATCAGTGTATACTGTGATACATTATAAGGCAGCAATAATTGAGCTCAGCGTGTCAGACAAAGATAGCGAAGTGGTCACTTAACACTAAAGCAATCAAATGGATATACTACAAGTTTTTTTTTCTGCATTTAAAATGTTTTAGACAAGTCAGTTCGGTTAAGAAATGCTTATATGCTACGTCGTATTTTACAGCAAGTATGCAGGTAAGAAAAAAAAAACTAAAATATTAGGGTGTGTCACAAGCAGCCCCAAGGGTTTTATACGTGTAAGCCCCTCTGAAAGCTACGTATTGTGTGATTTGATCTCAGAGCAATCTTCTACAGCTTTTTTAAGGAATAGGGACGAATGAATTTTATTTTTAGTTCTTTTGTACTTTGAATATTTACCAGTAAAAATCTAAATATATTATAGAGAGTAGAAACTATGTCTGGTACGGCAATATACTCGAATTAATGGTAGCATATCGGAATAACCTTCACAACCATGTAATCAGCTCAAAAGTACTACCAAATAAATACATCATCAACAATAGAAAACTTTCTGATTTTATTTTAAGACGTAATATTTTGGGGAAAGGACAAGAAATGAAAAGAGTTGGCTATAATTTATGAATGAACTCTTCTCAGTTAAATATCACCATCAGATTCAGTCGAAAAGGTCATTTTTGACCTCTCTTGTCAGTCAAAAAAGAATAAATGATGATAAATAATTACAAAAAGAAAAAGAAAAAGTGAGTGTGTGATAAATACAACGCATAATTAATTAGAGTATTATTACAAGGCTAGGGTTTACAGTGAAAATGTGACAGGATGGATAACTACATGTATCCTGGAGATTAGATTTCAATCAGTTCACCCATACAATGACTACATAATTCTGGAAAAAAAACACGTGAATTTGTGAAACATCATCTCTTTTGTGCTTGTACCAACCTGCTGAATTTCTTTTAAACCTTTCTTTTAGGCTAATCAATCTTCGTTTTAAATCCTCAAAGATCAATCTGTATATGTATATGCATGTTTTAAGTAAAGATCAAAAATTTGATATAATTTTACCTTTCTTCTCTTTCATATGAATCTATACAAGTATAAAAATAATCAATATAACAAAAAAACTCGTTTAAATCAACTTCCATCTAACCCAAAGTACGATGATCTGAAAAAGTAATACTGTCCACGTCTGATAGAAAATCATGAGCAAATAATCTTTGTAATTCACTATTGTTTTCGCGTAAACGATCTATTTCATGTTGCATCAGTTCCACTTTTTCATTGGTTTTGAATAAGTTTTCTTTTAGTCTAATATTTTCTTGCTCTAAACCATCTGTTAAATTCACTTTTTTGGATTGAAACTTATGCAGCTAAAAAAAAATCTTGATAAATATAAAAAAGGGGTCTTTTTTTATTAGACACCTTTTTCTTTTCTTCTTCTTTTTACCTTTTTCTTTGCTGCTGTAGTCAACTTGTCCGATCGCTCATCTTGAGGTGAAAGCATGTTCTATGGAAAATAAAGGGGAAAAAAAAAGAGGGCAGTTTTATTTTTATTTTGTGTGTAAAATGTGAGGACAGAACTAAGCACACGTGATACAGAGATAGTAACACAAAGGACATTGATCAATGGGAGAAAAAAAAAATATATAAGATTTTATTTAACAAGTAAAGAAAAGAATACCCATTGCCAAGGCTAAAAGGCTGAGTTTTTGAATAGGTAAATTAGTAAGAGCAGCACTGATATGAAGTCTAATAGGACTAGAACGCATATTTAAACCAACTTGAGAGTCCAATTCAGGTTTTGTTGTAACGGTCAAGTAAACAGTATCAGCAAGACCCTTAGGCACAGTCCATTCATAAGTAGAGTTTAAAACGAATTCGAGTTTAGTGCCTGCAGAGTTACCGCTCTTGACGACGACATTGGTTTCAATATCTTGTGCCAAGTCTTCAGCAGCATTATCCTTCCAAAGAGCCAAATCAACCACATAACTACCATTACCCATATTACCATACGTATATAGAATTTGTACCTTGTCTCCTACACTGACTGTAGCGTTGGTTTCAGGTGACAAGATTTTTGTACCGATTTGAGCTAAACATTGACAAAAGAATAATGCGAAAACGAATGCTTGGATAAAACGAATGGATGACATTATACGTGTATATATAAAAAAGAATAGAGAGGGAAAAGAGTAAAATATATGTATTTTTTTTCTCAGGAAAGTTTAAAGACAATTACACTGTAACACACTATATAGCTGAATTTGTATGGCGATTGGGAAAGGCATATGAATACCATAACATGAGTTTAATAGCCATATACGCTTTTCTTGTATTCCCCACCGCTGACATTGTATTTTATGCTTTTTTGGCATTTTATTCGTTTAGTTTTATACTCATCATTATGCAAAAAAAAGAAAAAAAAACCAGTTGGGTTTATTTAACTCGCTAAACCCCTTTTTTATAGTTTAGATACACTTTATATATATGATTGTGATAGTAATAAATGTATAGGCACTAAATATATCCCCGAATAATTTACGTGATTTGTTCTGCTGATGAATCGCTTCTATTGTTGATTGCTTTTGCAAAGAAAAACGTATATAAATAAATAAAAAGTATTCTGTCATTACATTTGCGTACTTCATAATTCCCATATTAAGCAACTCACCTGTGATCACCTATTGAACAGTCAAAGTCATTCCTTTTTTTGTTGTTATTTATTTACTTTTTTTTTTTTCCCTTCTTTTCTCTCACTCTCTCTCTCTCTTTCTTTAAAAAGATACCCATTTTATTTTCTATATAATGAAACTATACAGAGCTGAGACTGGTGCAGTTATACACTGGAATAAAGGAAAAAATGTGGAGACGTAAGCTGTCTTTTTTTTTTAAAAAAAAAATCCTTAGAATGTACCGATAAAAAAGTATTAACACTCCATTTAGCTTAGAGCAACTATACCGAGCAATTGAGCAATGTACTGGTATCCCACCAAACAGTCAAATATTAATGACGAGTCTTGGTATTATTGTTAAAAAGGAAAACGTCAAACAAGTCATTGAAGCTACCAATGGGGTATGTAAAAAGAAGAAAAAAAAAAACAGATAATGAAACTTATCATAATTTCAGAGGGAAGAGTTAGTTTTCTGCTATGATAGGGAATACCTGGATGCGCCCCCCGAAATAATAAGTGCGTTTATAGAAAGAGAAATTTCAGGTTTGGAACCTGAAATTCCTTTCCATAGTAAGTTTACATCATTTATATTATCCCATTCAACTAGACTAACATAAGAAAAAAAAAGGCGCAATCGTATTAAGCCGTATACGACAAACATTTGACAAAAGTACAATGGAAGATAATTGTTATCGTTATATCGATTTTTTCGAGAAATTAGGAAGTTATAGTGATGTAAATATTGATTTATTTTATACATTAGATAAAACCAACTGATTACAATTTGTTTAGTCTATTTCGGATACAATTTTCACTCATCAAACGTTAGCTAAAATATCTGTAGAAGAGCAAAAGAATCAAGCAATGGCGTTGAATGTGGCACTCCAAAATATGATATCACATATCAAATTGGGAACAGATGCAACAAAGATATTTTTAAAAGCCGTTAAAAAAGAGATAAACATACAAGCTAATTTGCTGAGATACCTTGATGAAAATGTACTGATTCTCCAAAACATGAATATTCATTCCCCCATCCTAGATCTCTTGGAACCAGAATTTCGTAGTAAAGTCAAGCTATTTGATTTTATCGATACTCAACTTATAGAATCAACGAAAGCTGATACAATCGAATTGTGCAAGTATTTGAAATTCCACTCTTCCAAATTAAAAGCAGACATCCGTGAAATTGAAAATTTCGAGAAAGAAATTGTACAGCATGTTGCTGAAAATAGCCATCTACTAACTTTGGACGATACCCTTTGCGACATCAAAAAGGTGGCTGATACCGCTCATGTTTGTAACAAGGGGATAAAACCTAGCTTGAATAAAGCGCTCGAAAAATTAACATCCTTAAAGAACGAAGAACTAAATACCGGTATAAACAGACTTAGCATCAGTACGAATTCTAGAAGATCACCATCAGTAAAGAAAAAGTTTGAATCGCTCGATCATTTAGCTGACTATCAGCTGGATGATCCTGTCCCCAAGTTGCAAAAGTATGACGCTATCGTCCGTAAAAATGTTGCCAAGTTGATAAACTCTAAACGAGATTCGGTCACCCACTTCTTTAAACATATGAATGTCATTTCGGATATCCAAGGATGCATTGCTAAATTAGACAGGGATTCAGCCGCTAATAGATCTTACTTGAAAGATTTTAAAGAGAAGTACGGGAAAAACGATTTAAGAAGTGTACGTCACGCTGTATTAGCATATGTAAGTAAAATAAATCATCAGGATAAATCACGATCACATCATTCAAACTAATAATTATAATAAAGGGTGCTCTCCTTATCGAAATAGTACGCAGAAAAGAATACAAACAGGTAAGTCAATCCACCTTTTTTTTTTGTAATTGCATGCACTAAAAAAAATATTCTTTCACAGATTCTTATCAAAAATTCGAATATAATTGCAGATATATTATCAGACTATCGATTTAAAGAAGAAAAGAGACGAGATTATTTTCGACATACAATCAGAAACTTGCTTCCGTTTAAATTAGTCGGATTCGATAGCACCTCTCCACAAAGTGAAATCACTTTAAACGGTATAAATAGTCAAGACCGCATTCAGCTCGATAAAAAGGATGTTGAGGAGTATATCTCAATACTGGATAATGCTTACTGTCAACAAATCAACAGCTCCTTAACAAGGCAGCCTTCGTTTGCTTCTCCTCGCACAAAGAAATTATCAAAGTCGATAAATGTCGTTGAAAGTGATGATATCATGTTACTCTTTAGCACCATGTCACAGCAATTGAACGATTTAAAGTCTGATTTTTTAAAAACAGTCGAATCAAATTGTAAGTTGTCCTTTTTTTTTTTGAATGTGATTTCGACTTTAACTCTTTTTTTTATTTAGTTTTTACTGTAAATCAAATTAATCCTGCTCTTATACAAGAAATAATTGATCAAAAGGATGAACCACTTTCTCCTTCTGTATCACATTCTTCTAGTTCTTCTACCTTTTCGGTTGTAATAGATGATAAGAAGCTAATTTCAGCCACTATTGCTGAAAATAATCAGCTTAGAGAAATGTTACAAGAGATGACCGAGAAGCATCAGAAGGAAACTGAAGATTTTCAAGTCTCGTTAAAAAACGTAGGTTACAAAAAAGACCACAAAGTAATAACAATGATACTAATTAAATCTCTAGTTGGAAAACGAAAAGGAAGAACTTGAGGTCCAAGCTCAAAACTTTGATAATGAGCGACAAGCATTCGAACAAAACCGACAGAGTGTAAGTCCCCCTCCTCCCCCTTTTTTTCTCTTCTTCTTGTATAAACTCATACCAATTTTCTGTATTATATAGTTTATCAATGAATTGAAGAATAAAGATAAGACTGCCGATTTTCGAATTGCGAGTGCGGAAGATGATTTTCAGTCTAAAGTAAGTTATTCACCCTACATTTTATTTTTGCCTTCTATACTAAACCCACGAAAAAAAAATACAATACAGATTTCAGATCTTCAGTATGCTTTAGAAGAAGAACGACGTATGAAGAAAAATTTGGAAATCGAACTCAATACCATTAACGCCGACCATGAAACTGAAATTGAGGAACTCAAAGAACGTTTGCGGATTGAAAAACAAAAGACGCAAAATGCTCTAAACGAAAAATGGGAAGAAACAAGCCGCGCCAACGTTCTAACTGAAACGGTCATATCCCTTAAAGCCAACTTGCAGTTAGAAAAGACTCATCATGAAGAGACTCAATCTGAACGGGCCCTTTACAAAGATCGGTCCGATAAGTTGTTGGAGAAACTTGAAGAAAAAAATAAAGATATCGACGAGATTAAAGTATGTCAGGAGCAAACTAAATTAATGGTTGCAAGAACTCAGCAAGACTGGATATTTAAAGATAAGGAGTTAAAGAAATGTAAAGAGGAACAAGCAGTAGTAGATACTGCTGTAAAGGAACTCTTGTCTAGGTTCAGTGGTGATAATTATGAAAAAGACGACTTTGATTTGAAGAAAGACGTGAAAATCTTCAAGGAAAGTTTAGAAAATCATTCTATTCGAACTTGTGAACTTGAACAGGTACTTTTCTTTTTCTTTTTTTTTTATATGTGTAATTGACAAGACTTTTAAACAACCCCCTTTCTTATTAGTGCTTTAAAGACGTCAAAGATTTATTAAACAGTTACAAACGAAAAGATTCACCGACACAAGATATCAATTTGAAAACTGACGTAAAAGCTTTTAAAGAATGTTTAGAATTATTTTTAAAGCGCCACTACGATCTCAATAACGTAAGTATCTTCTTGACAGACCTTTTTCTTTTACTATTGCTATGAAACTAACAAAACAAAAATGTGTAGAATTATGAAACAATAACCGAAGAATTTGCTCAATTATCTGAATCTCATAAAAACTTGACGGATATTCAACTTGAATGGAAAACAATTGCCAGTCGTATGGCAGAAAAACTCGAAGAGTTCCGAAAGAATGTACTTTTTGATCTTGTTATTAAGCTACAATTACCTATGGACGAAGCAGAGTTGAACTTACTGTCTCGAAACTTATCGCCAAGCGACGACGATGCTGCTATTTGGAACGAAGTACTCCAACTTTCATCTGCCATCAATATCCAAAGATTTGTTATGGCTGTTTTAGAGAATGTTAAAAATCTTTATGATAATTTTGTCGTTACAAAAAGTCAGTTAAAGAAAATGAAAGGTATACCCCAGTATCGTGTAGCTTCATATATTATTACTACAGTATACTAACAACGGAAGACGTTCTTTTTACTTTCTAATCCTATTTTGTAAAATTAGATAAATATCGACATACATTAATCAGCAACTCTGAAAAAATCTCGTTTAGGAAGTATGTAGGAAGATACAAAGTGTATATTGGGCATTAAGTATGACAGCTAATTTTAATAAATATTTGCTCCCAAAACAGTTTTAAGGTGGGTGATGTTGCCTTGTTTTTACCAACTCGTAACTCTACCGGAAAACCGTGGGCCGCCTTTAACATCAATGCTCCGCATTATTTTTTGCAAAGTAACGATACTACCTCTTCTCAAATGCAGAACAGGGAGTGGATCGTTGCTAGAATTATCAATATAACGGAAAACACTGTAGATGAAAATCTAAATCCGTATGGCTTAACTTTAGGCTTAAAATACTATGACTTAGAAGTAGAGAACTGGAGAGCCAATAGACCTACTAGCAAAAGTAAAAAGCGTTTAATTGAACCTGACTCTGGTTTAGCCTCGCTTGGTTCCGGAAACGCAACCCCTCCTAAACGACCTTCGTTTAGTTCCGTCGCTTCCTCTTCAAATAATATTGTCCATAGTTATGTAAATAAATAAGCACTTTCTCTTCTCTCGCTTATTTTTGTTTTGTATTAAAGCGAGAGAGAGAATTTTTTTCTCTGAGATATACTTCCATAAAGAGGTCGTTTTTATTATTATGATTATTATTATGATTAAGTTACTTTTTCTTGTTAGCGGATACTTTTGAAGAGAGCTCAAAGCTTTGAATAAAGAAAGAACTAGCAACAGAGACACTTGCGATACCAGCGCAAGCAAAGAAAGTATAACGGAGTCCGATTTGATAAGCATCGAGTACAAGCTCAAGTACCTCAGCTGGCAAAAGCTCGCGAACTTCGGTCATGGATTTACGAGCAATTTCAATGTATAATTCGGCATCGGGACCTGTAATTGTTTTTGTCAAGATATTTTTGACAACACCTTGGAAAATGGCAGATGTCAAGGAGATACCGACGACGCCACCAATAGAACGGAATAAATATGACATGGATGTAATTGTTGCAATTTCTATAAAATATATTTAGTGAATAGCTTTTTCTGCTTTTTTTTTCTTTCTTTCTTTACCTGATGGCTCTACACAAGAATGCATGGCAATGAGTGTGGTAGTAAGAATAATACCTAATGATAATCCATCGAATAATAAGCACAAGAATTGGAAAGGGTAGGTAGTTTGAGGTGTCCATGTACTATAACCGAGCATGGAAAATAAACACATGAATGCTCCAATGATTGTCAATTTGCGGTATTCACCAGTCTTTGACATATATACACCAGACATAACGGAACCAAAAGAAACAAAAGCAACCTTAGGTAAAATATAGATACCAGCGAGAGAAGGACTGTAACCTAATAATGCCTGATAAAACAAAGGTGTGATATAGATTATAGAGGTAGTAGCCATTAAACACCACATATTGGTAGATGAACAAGCCAAAGGAGTACGACTAGAAATAATTTCCCAGGGCATAAGAGGATGAACAGCATATTTAGCCTCAATAAGACAGAATGCAATACCAAGTACAATAGAACTAGCGAAACAAGATAAAACGATAGGATTGGACCATGGCATGATATTACCACCTAATGAAGTGGCCATCAAAAAGGCAATAACGGCCAAAACAATAGTAATTGCACCAGCATAATCAATTCTCTTCAATCTTTGCGATAAACTCTCTGCATTGGGGTTTTCTTCCAAATTATAATTTGTTAAAAGTTTTGTAGATACATAAATAGTGACGATAAGAAGAGGCAAGTTGATATAGAAACAGAAGCGCCATCCGAGACTATCAGTGATAAACCCACCCAAAGGGGCACCTAACACGGAACCAACCTTTAATTTCAAAAAAAGTTAGTGTTACGTTGTACAACAAGCACCGTGTTTATTTAAGGCGTGTTCTCACTTACAGCATAAGCGATGTTGCCGTAGCCCTGGAACTTTCCTCTCTCTCTCAAAGGAACAAGGTCAGCAGTAATAACTGTGGTTAAACTTTTTTTAAAATAGGATACACATTAGTTCGGCTAATATAAAGAAACAGTAGTGACACACTTTTAGCAAAATACAATACCAATTAATACCTCCGCCACCAATACCTGCAATAGCACGAGCAATAACCAGAGCCCATAAATTAGTTGCCATACCACAAAGTAATGACCCAATAAAGAAAACACAACTAGCAAATACCATGGCTGACTTACGACCGAATACGTCCGAAATACGGCCATCTATATCATATTTATTAATCTTTAAAAAAATGAATTAATAGATAGAATGATTCACTTACATAAAGGTTGTAACGCTGTAAAACTCAGCATGTATGATGTAGCAATCCATACAATCTCGTTTGATCTTTATACATAAGAAGGTTTAGCTTGAAAAAATTAAGCTTTTGCTTGTTCTTTAATTTTACCTTTTAAACTCAGTACCAATTTGGGGGTAAATGGTTGCCACAATTGAAGAATCAAGAGAAGATAAAATAACAGCGATCCAGATACTATTAGAATGTTAGATATTCTCTTTCTTTTTTTCTTTTTTTTTTTTTTTTTGAACGGCAGAATAGAATATTACCCAGAAAATACAGCGTAGATGGAAGCACCGTTTAATCTTTTTTTCAGTAGTTCCTCATCGGCTTGAGCCGTACAGGTACCTTCAGAAGAAATGACAGCTAGTGTAGAAAATTCATCAGAAGAATCTCCGGACTGATATACAGGTGTATTGTTATTAAGTAACGGCGACGATTCGTTAGCCATTATTTTTTTTTTTTTTGTATATTTCGTTTGTTAGTCTAAAGTAAAGAAAAAAAAAATTGAAAAGAGAAAAGAGTTTTTTTTTTCTAATGCAGTGTAATATGTATTGATATTTCGGAGCCCATAAACGGAATCTCATTATAGGTTACATTGTATACCAGACCACCGAAGATTCGGACAAAGTTATTACCACATGGATAATATATTTGACAATGTTGTGTTAGAAAATATGTTTGTGCAATTTGTATCTCTGTCTCTCTTTTAATTAGAAGAAAAATTAGATCATTAATAGTTTCTAAATTACAGAACTTACAGAACTTATTTTGTGCGAGGGCATTATGTAGTTAGCCCTGGTTTAGCCATTCTGCGTAATGCGATCAGTTTTATAACACATATTGTAACTTAAATTATTACTATCAAAAACCTTAAACATTGTTCCACCCCCTGCTTACCAGCTAAAATTTTGCACTTATCAATCGTACATACAATGGCTTTTTAAGGATATAATTTTGAAAGTTTTTAAACTCGAAGAATAAAAGTTACATATATAATACTTAGTAACTGTATATTTTATAGTATTATCCACTTACTGTAAAACTCAAATGTTAAATCATATCAGCAATAAAAAAAAAGCAATCTCAAAGAGTGATGTTTGAAACTGATGGTTTCAAAATGAGTAGAAAATTATATTTAAACTTTGCTTCTATACTTCTGTATCTTTTATTCAGCTTATTCTGAAAAGAGAATAAAATGAATAAAAGACATTGTTAGTATGGTAACTGTGCTTGAAAAATTAACTAATGCTCAATTGTGTTGCTGCATCTAATAATAGAAAATTAGAACAGTAAATGTGGCAGCAGCACAGATCTTTCACGAAATGCAAAATTGTTTAGATACAATTGATCTTTTTGGTATAAAGTATAATTGAATAAGTATCGCAATGCCGACATCAACTAAAAGAAACCATGTTATATCTGGAATTTTAACATCTGGATTGATTTCGTACAGAAAAATCCACTAGACATGTGTCGCACGAACTACGAAAATTAAGCAGCTCTCTTTCTTTCTTTCTTTCTTTCTTTCTTTCTTTCTTTCTTTCTTTCTTTCTTTCTTTCTTTGCTTGTTTTGGAAAGCAAAACTCTTTTTTCTTGTTGTGGTTTGGTGATTAAACAGGTTCTAAAAATTGAAAATGGTACTATGTTGACGTTTCTCCTATAAACAACAACGGTCATGTACTTTTTACGCAATGAGGGATATTTTATACCCTAAAGTGTTACACACACTAATTCAATTAAAAAGTCTAAGACAATAATTTCTTTGTCCTCCCAAAGCTCCTATTTTTTTCTGAAGATTTATTTGTTCCTATTTTCTCTGTTGTTTCTTTTTCTCTCCCTTATCATTTTATTTTAAGAAACTTAATACAATGAGTAGTAATTCGAGCAACAGTAATAAAACAGAGGATTCACAGCTATCATTAACCGGTATGGCGACACAGTTGGGAATAAACGCTGCTATCGCAGTAGGGGTTCTAGTTTTATTTAATATTTTACGACCGAATAATTCACGTAAGTTCGTAAACAATAAAAAAAAAACGCAGATCAACAACTAAATTAATAAATATAAAAAAATTACGTTTGCATAGTTGTATATGCACCAAAATATAAATATTCTAGTAAAACGTAAGGGCTTAAAAAACATAAATATATGTTGAATTTTATTCTACATTTATACTTATTTTCAATATTTTATATGACCCCATTGTAATACAGGAAACAACCACCAGAAATAGGACATGGTATGGGGTTATTTAGCTACATAATTTTTGTGGCTTAATCAGGGAATTAATGAACACAAATTGATAGGTTTTTTTGCTTGGTTTAGACCGGTCATGTATACGCCAGACTCTGTACTAATTGAAAAAATTGGATACGACGCAACTTTTTTTATAAAATTTATTCGAATGATTCGAAGGATGTTATACGTTATGACTTTGGTGGGCGTTTGTGTTATTATACCAATTAATATTGTGGCCACATCATTTACAGGGTAAGTACTACGCAACAAAATGTCTATTTTTAACCTCAGGAAAAGAATATAAAAGGGAACCATTTCTAAAAAAAAAACGATAGTGAATGGCCACCATCTACAGGAGTAGAATTCTTATCGATATCAACAATTAATTATTATGATGGAAAGTTTCATTTTTCAAATGGAAATCTGAATTGGTATTGGTGTCACGCAGGAGGAACTTGGATATTTTCAATTGTGATCTATGTGTCATTATGGAGATTTTATGTAGACTATGTAAAATTTAGACAGGATTATTTCGAAAGTGAAGACTATCAAAAATCAATGCATGCTAGAACTCTAATTATCTTTAATGTACCTACAGCCTTGAGATCAGATCAAGCTTTAACCGAATGGGTCAATTCAATGGGTTTAAAATACCCAGCTCAACAAGTTTGTATAGGTACTCAAAATTCGGATTTAGCAAACTATGTAGAGGAGCATGAAGAAGCAGTAAGGAAGTTGGAAGTTATTTTATCAAATCATCTTAAAGGTACGTGCGTAAAATTACAATGTCAGCATTATGTGTTTTTTTTTCTTACACAAAAACGTTCTTTTGTATATTTAGACGGTACTGTAGTACAAGGTAAAAGACCTCTGGAAAGAATTGGCGGTAGTTTTTTTGGATGTTGTGGAGGCGAAAAAGTAGATGCCATTGATTACTATTCAGGACGAGTTCAAGACCTTCAGGAAAAGATTACACTTGCTCGATCTCAAATATATTCAATGAAAAAAACCAATTATGGATGGATATCTTATGATAAAGTAGCTTGGGCACATGCCAATGCTAAACATTTAGCTTCTTCTTCTTCACCACTATTATCACTACCAAAAAAAATAGGCGAAGGAATTCAGCCTACAATTGAACTTGCACCGCAACCAAAAGATATCATCTGGTCCAACCTATCCATGAACGAACACATTCGAAGATCAAAAAGACTGATTGCTTCGTTTATATTCTACGCGTTTGTTTTCTTTTGGTTTATTCCATCCAGTTTTCTCTCTGCTTCTTCCAACGTAAAGGACTTTTTAAGACTTTTTCCAAACTCTAAAGTGTTTATGAAAGAACACCCCATGTTTATATCTTTACTTAGTTCTTGGTTCACTCCTATTGTGATGGCAATCTTCTTTTTTATTTTACCAAAGATTTTAAGGTTCATGTCGCAACAACAAGGTTATATGACTGGCACTAGTTTGGATAGACAAGTACTTGCCAAGCTATTCGTGTTCTTTATTATTAACAATTTGTTGGTGTTTACAGTATCTTCTACTTTGATTGCAGTGTATTCTGAAATACATGAAGCCGTACAAAATGGCACTACATTGACGGTGAATCAGTTTTTTTTGACGATGAGTGGTAATTTGACACAAGTAGCAAAAAATCTCAGTGGTAAGAACATATTAGGATTTATTGGCGATACAATAAAAGTTAAAAATACATGTGTAGATGTTTCGACATATTGGGTAAATTATGTATCCTTGAAAGGTCTTGGTGTGATTGTCGATTTGGCTCAAATTGTTGTTCTTTTCTCTGTAACTCTAAGGTATACATTTGCCACCTTTTTTTTATGTGTGTGTACTTTATTGTTTTAACAAATGTGCTTTTATAACGTAGAAAATTGTTTACCAGACCAAGTCCACGCCAGTTACAAGGTAGAATTATAAAACACACATGATATATTTATTCAGTTAGACTAACCTTTTTTTCCCTACAGAATTTACTCGTCCTACAGCGTTTGATTTTCCATTATTCTACAACGTCCTACTCTTCTTTTTCACTGTAGGTCTCGTCTACTCAGTTATTGCGCCCTTAGTTTTACCTTTTACAATGATGTACTTTTTACTAGCAACAATGGTTTTTAAATATTTGCTCATGTAAGACATATATTTAATTTAATACAGAAAAAAGAAAACTGACTCTTTTTTTTTATTTGTGACCAGGTACGTCTATGTGACAAATGTAGAAACAGGAGGTCAAATATGGCGTTTGTTATTCAACCGATTATTAGTTTCTTGTGTATTGTTTCAAATTGTCATGATAGGTGTTCTTAACCTAAAAAGTGCTCGAATTCCTTCTCTTGCTGTTGCTCCTTTACCTCTCGTTACAATTATCTTTAAAATCATTTGTAGTCGTAGATTTGATCATCGTGTATACTATTATCAACCAAAGATCGACGGACTTTCAACTACGTATTATAATGGAGATAAGTTCATGTCAACAAAAGAAGGTGCGAAGAAGGGTAAGAATTTCGTTGGTTTCAGGTTTGGTGATCCTGCTTTTTTTGCCGAACTTCCTATCCCTATGGTCCACGAAAGTGTTCGTCATTTACTTCCAAAATTATACGGTACAGGAAAGACAGCAAAGAAACCATTTATGAGTCGCATGACTCGTCAAAAGAGCGTTCGACATTTATCTGTGATCCAACTACAAAATGCAACGGGTGGTGAACTGCAGTTTCAAAGTATAGCAAAAGAAGATTTAGAGTTGGACGATTCAACTGAAGGTGTCAAAGGGTTGTATAAATTTAACGAAGACGAAGAAAGTTCAAACGTGGTTGATCCACCAAAGACAAGTTATTATAGTAATAGTTTCTCTCCTACAACTGGCAGTTTAAATCCTTTAAAACAATTAAGTAACAGGTTATCTACCTCGCTTAATAAGTCATATGCGAATAATAATACTGCTGATATTTACTCGCCACAAAGACCCTTAGTGAATCCATCATCGATGATGGATATTGCGGACGATGGCGATGATCCCTCCTTGTACTATTATAATACACACCATCAACAGCAGTACAAAGCTGCCAATCCACCAAAAACAAATTATGCTGTGAGTAATGATATGGAGTATTTTGTTGCTGGACAAGCGTATCGTACTCACGATCCACGCCAACTCGGTAGTTCCAACGCAATTGAAATGGCCAACATCTACCAGTCTCAGCAACAGCGTTATCAGCCTGCACAACATACTACAATGCGTGATATTTAAATAATAAATATCGAAAAAATAAAAATAAAAAGAAAAATAACTAAAAGATTATCAGACTAAAAAGGTATATCGTTTTATTTAATAAAATACAAGCCCTTTATATAGACCTTAGGAAATAATAATAAGATAAATTAAACATGACATGATTATAAGCTAAAAGAGAATGTAGACGATACATAATCCTTTTATGGATGAACATACTGATTATAGAAATGGTTGTTACTTGTATCATTGTATCACTTAAGGATCCGAGTTAGCTGTTAAACCATACTTTATTCTATATATATTTATCAATCATTATAACGTAGTGGTAAAGTATCACAGTAATATGTAGATAATATTATATCTGTATATAGTTTTATGTAAGTTGATAAGCGCGTATCTTGTATAAAATATGTCTAAATTATATCACTCTAATATTACTTGAATACAACACAATGACAGATTGTGGAATCTGAGCTATGAAATAGTAAAGATTCAAAAATAAAATAAAAACACAAAGATACGAGAAAGTAATCAGTCGCAAAATCAGATAGCAGTTTATTTAACGTGAAAAAGGTAGAGGTTTGTATAGCTTTTTCATGTCTGAGTTTACAGATAAAATATGTGTGTTTGTGCCACGCTAAAGTGCCACACTTTCCATATCTAATTTCCTGCCGCGATTATATAATCCAGTCTTTCGGACAAGACATGCAATTATGAAAACCCTCTAATCCTGTACCCTGACATCAGTTATTGCTGGACGATGTCTATAAAGATTAGTTAAAATAAATATGTATTATTCATAATGGTTAAAGTCGTGAGATAATCAAGTGTGTGTAAATATATATGAGAATATATATCTGTACATGCGCTTGATCACATCACAGATAATTACAATCAGTATATATGATTCATAATTCATATAATAAAAGAGCATTCTAGTTATATAATTATCTTATTTCTTTCTTCCGAAAACAAAAAGTATAATTATAGCTGTATCTTTCAATTATAATCACTATGTAATCCTATTAGCCTTTCGTTTTTACCAGAAAGGTAATGTTCTTAGATTTAATGACACCACACGCCTACTCGACGTTCCAATGGTGTAACATGAATTGCTGAGCAGCATTATAACTGATATAAAACTTGGAAAAAAAATACCTGATCTGAAATATATTTCTTTACTTTTTCCAAAAAAACAAAATAAAACAAAAATGATTATAGCTGAAACAGCCAACATAACGTTAATCTGGTTTGGTGTTTCTTTGGCCGCTTCTGTTCTTACTTTTCTCGTAACTGCGTTCTATGTTTACAAATACCGCTCTACTAAAGCAGCTATTATCGCTGGAAGTGCTTCTCTGTCCTCTCTGGCTTCACTTATTTCCAATGCCATTTATATTTCAGCAATGTTTATTCCGGATGTCTCACTTCCCGTAACAGAGGCGTTATTCGGTGTTGAGCGAGCGTTTGCGTTTTTCACTATATTTTATGCTTTTCATTGCATTATACCCAAAGTCGTTCAAGGTCATAAACTCGTGGTTTATGTCGGTTATGTCTGGATGGTTGTTACTGTAGCTATTGGCATCGCCGATTCAGTTTTGATAAGCGGAATGGCCGAAAGTACCGTACACCTCATGTTATTATTATTTCATTCGATCTGGGGATTTATTGCTGTCACTTTATTGCTTTATTTCATGAATACGAAATACTTTAATCGCAAAACTGGATCTACTATGATGGCCTTCATTGGACTCCATTTAATTTCAGCTATCGCCACCATAAGTATTGCTTATTCTACTTCGTATAACATAACGTTACTGAATGCCATTTTATTTTTCTTCTCTTACTTGCCCGTGAGAATTGCTGCCATCATTGCTGCCTGTTACGGGTCTACTTGGATTCAAGGTAGCTCAAATAAAAATTATATTATCAGTAACACTGAAACTGAGGATTTAGAAGCAAATCCTAAGCACTGATCAACCAAAACAACTCGGTAATTTGCATTACTTTTTATACCTTCCTTTAATATTTTTCAATCAACCAGTATAAACGGTTCTTACTTCATATAATAAAAGAGCATTCTAGCTATACAACTATCTTATTTCTTTCTTTCGAAAGCAAAAATTATAATGATAGTTGTATCTTTTAATTATAGTCACTAAGCTTGACAGCGCTTTCTTCTTGTATTAAGATAACATACATAATTTTAAAAATAGTTACCCGTAAAAAATAGCACCAGATCTTATTGGGAAGAAAAAGATTATTGATCTGACTTTGTTACACTTTAATAATGCATCAAACATTCTGTCTGTGTAGTAATAATTCGCTAAACCCCAAATCATTCGAAAACTCTGTGCTACGTGTATGCCACATTCTTCTACATACAGATACGTCCATACCTTAAGTCAGCAAATCTTTCGCTTATGTTACAATAATTCTCTAAGAAAAATCATTTGAAGAACAACACAATTGGGTCACTGTTTTTCTAGATGTTTCGTTTTCCGCTAAGCATAAGTGGCTAAGATCGTATAATGTTATTAATAACATTGGTGTAACACGTTAATATAAACATTGAAACAGCTATAGTAGTCTATTTTTTTTTCTTGTTTTGATTTTATAAAGAACAGGTAACCTGTAAATACACATATGATGTTGCTCATTATTATTGGAACATATGCAAACTCTCTGAAGGCTCTAACTTGGCCCGGATGCATTTTAGTTTTAGATAGAATGAAAGAACCTTTTTTTGGTAAAAAAAAAAAGAAAGGGAATGGGAAAGTAGGGTTAAAACTATTACAGAAGAAATATAAGTACTGGTTTATTATGATTGAAGGTGGTAAAACTTTGAACACCCTGCTGAGTAAACTTTCACCAAAATCCTAATCGAAATGCAACATTGACGCTGAGCTGTTTTTTTATGGTGGGTGGTGATTCGTTTCTAAAAAAGACGAAGTCTTATATCTCTATAATATTTTAAGAAGGTGCGTTAAGATATTGACGTTACAACAGTATCAGTTTTAATTTTATCATATGTTAATGTTACCATAAAAAAATAAATATGTTAACACTTTTCTTCAATTATTCACATTATAGGTATGCAATATTTTTTTATAGAATAAAAACAGCGTAATGCTTTCCAGAAGGTACGGATACCATTGTTGATGTAATAACTCATTATGTAATATATGTATTCCTACTTATCAGCCTATTGTTTTTACCAGAAATGCAAGGTTCGTATATCTATTGTCGCCACACGCCTACTCGACGTTCCAATGGTGTAACATGAATTGCTGAGCAGCATTATAACTGATATAAAACTTGAAAAAAAAAATACCTGATCTGAAATATATTTCTTTACTTTTTCCAAAAAAAATAAAATAAAACAAAAATGAATACAGCTGAAACAGCCAACATAACGTTAATCTGGTTTGGTGTTTCTTTGGCCGCTTCTGTTCTTACTTTTCTCGTAACTGCGTTCTATGTTTACAAATACCGCTCTACTAAAGCAGCTATTATCGCTGGAAGTGCTTCTCTGTCCTCTCTGGCTTCACTTATTTCCAATGCCATTTATATTTCAGCAATGTTTATTCCAGTTGTCCCATTTTACGTATCAAATGTGTTATTCGGTGTTGAACTCGCGTTTGCTTTTTTCGCTATATTTTATGCTTTTCATTGCATTATACCCAAAGCCGTTCAAGGTCATAAACTCGTGGTCTATGTCGGTTATGTCTGGATGGTTGTTACTGTAGCTATTGGCATCGCCATTTCAGTTTTGATGAGTAATGACGTCTATAATTATACTAGCGAAATCAGCGACAGTATCTTACACCTCAGATTGTCATTGCCGTATTCGATCTGGGGATTTATTGCTGTCACTTTATTGCTTTATTTCATGAATACGAAATACTTTAATCGCAAAACTGGATCTACTATGATGGCCTTCATTGGACTCCATTTAATTTCAGCTATCGCCACCATAAGTGTTGCTTATTCTAATTCGTTTAACATAACGTTACTGAATGTCATTATGTTTTTCTTCTCCTACTTGCCCGTGAGAATCGCTGCCATCATTGCTGCCTGTTACGGGTCTACTTGGATTCAAGGCAGCTCGAATAAAAATTATATTATCAGTAACACTGAAACTGAGGATTTAGAAGCAAATCCTAAGCACTAATCAATCAAAACAATTCAATAATTCACATTACTTTTTATACCTTCCTTTAATAACTTTTAATAAACCAGTATACACGTAATCCTGTCAATGCATATACAGGTTATAGACGGGCTAAAAACTATAAAGCATCAAGTCCATCAAACATAAACCACCATGTAAATATAATTAGGTTTTTTTTTTAAAAAAATGTAATGTATACTTTTCCTACCATTTCTGGAACACAATTACAAGCTGAATATTTTAGTTGCTATCAAAACGTTAGCTCCGTAAAGATATATCCTGCCTTTTTTAAATAAGCTGATATTTATAAGGGTATTTTATTTATTGAGTAAGAATAAGGATGCTATTTTTGGTTTTGTTACAGTAAGATACTTTCGAATGTAATAGCCTTTTTTTTTAATCAGTCAAGGTAACACCTTCAGATGGTATAGTACGATGAGATAATTTCTCCTTTTGTTGATCAGTCAAAGAAGTAGGACTTTCAGGCAACTGTTCCCTCACAACCAACTCTGACACATCGCCACCAGGCAGGCCGTTCCGTTTTTCAAATTCCTGACTCAAGAATTCTCTTGCCTGTCGATCATGTCTCATACGAAGTAAGCGTAAAATAGCATCGCCTTCTAACTCGTTTGTATTGCATTTACTTTTTTCTTCCTTCTTTATACTATCGCGCTTACCATGTCGAATGGTATTTTTCGAATGATAGACAGTTTTACTGCGATCTGGACGTTTGGCAGTTAATTTCCAACTTGCACGAGGAGAAAACTTTTGATAGGCCAGTTTGTATTCTTGAATTAGATTTTCTGTATCGAGGTTATACGATACATTGATGGCTAGTAACGCATGGTAAGTTTCGTTCTCTAAACTCTCCAAGGGTATAGCGTCTCCATCTTCTCCACCATTAAAGAAAATCTTTAGCAGTTCTAGCCATTTAAAGACAACGTGAAGTTGGTACATATCTAAAGGCTTTACTTCAGATATGTATTCGGACAGAGGTGGTAATAAAATACTGTCCAGTGTACGTAAAATTTCTTGCCATATTTTCAGGACAACTGTATGTATATTGACTTCAGACAAGTTATTGCTTAGGATCTTGAGGTTGTTCTCAAGGAAATCTAGTAAAGGTGCAATTGCATTTTCACAGTCTTGAAGATCTGGGTCTACTTGTTTACTGGTAGCTCGAGTAAAGGCAGAGAAAAATCCTACATTGTCTCTTTTTAATACCTTGTCAATTACTTGACGAGAAAGGCAACGACGAATATAAGGTCCCATCTATAATTAACTTTGGTTTAATATACACACATATATTAATTTATTTTTTCTTTCTTTTTACCTTATCAACAATTAAACCGGCTACATCATGCTCTGATCTTTTTAATGTACGGAACGCTTTACCAAACCAAAACTGAATATCATTTTTCTCTCCTTCCATACTAATACGAAGTACCAGCGAACCTTGTGGAGACAAATCCAGTACCAACTCATGGGTCAAGAAATCATCATAATACTCTGGCGAAAGTTTAAACCAAACCACGCCACACTCTTCATCAGCCGTAATAACATCTTCATCATTGACAACCGCTAAAACCTCTACTGTACGTTCATCACTTAACCAAATATCAAATTCTTCGTCCCATCGAGGGTTTAAAGTTTCATACACTGTCCTAGTTCTCATAATGGGCTTTCGATCAATTTCAAATGTCACATACGGATCACTTAGACCGTTTTTATCAAGTGGTTGCAAGTTTTCTGCTCGGATAACTTTGATTGTGTACAAGTGATTGTTTTGTGCTGATTTGTAACTGCTTTGAGATGTTACGTTTTGTCGCATAAATTGCGCAATTTCATCGACGTTCATCACTTGATAGAGACGATCTAGTTTTCCTCTTGCTGCTTCGATATCATTTAATTTAACACAAAGCTTTAAAATAAAAAATGTTAAAGTGTGTCTTTTTTAAAAATACATGCACTTTTTTTTTTTTTTTTACCTCTGGTGTGACATCTTCAGGTTCACCTTCTAATTTTTGTAACCCTCTACCACCCATAATTTGATACCTCGCCTTCTCCAAAATAGAAGCAGAACTTACTTCAGCAGGTAAATCCAAACTAAATCGATTAGAATACAATTCATACTTTACTAAATCTTCTAACGCATAGCAATAATGTTGGATACCCTCGCCAATAATTTTTGATAGGAAAGTTTCAAATAAACAATGTTGAATGGTGTTGGGCCATTCTAAATCAGTGACAAAATCTACTGCTTGGTTAAACATGGAAAATAAATCGATAATTGAAGAAGAGTGAAGTACGATATCACTAACACGTTGAAACTATATATGTAATAATATAAGTATATACGCGTAAAAAGAAAAAAAGGGTCGTGTAATTAAACTTACTTTATCTGCTGCAATTGCATTATCTACCCATTCAATAGTAGACTCATTTGTTTTAATAAGCCATCGTTTTACATGAGGTAAAAACCATGATTCAACTTTAAATAAACTTGTTTTGTGCCTAAAATAAGAAGTATAAGTATTATTTAAGCCAATACATATATCTTCGTATATACTTTACTCTGGGCCATATTGATCATATAACTTTTCAAGACTCAATACTTTTCTATACAACTCAAATGCAATATCTATAGGACATGATTTAGACTCTTGTGAATAAGACCAGTTTTCCATTTCTAATGCAAAGTAAGGCATTTGTCTTGCCATAACAATACTAGGAATAAATAATGTTTCCAAAATAGGTTCTTTAAATTTCTTTCCAGCAATGAGGAAGAGTTCTTTGCTAAGGTTATCTGCCATATTTATCAAGTTGATTAAATCATCTGATTCTGCGTCCTTTGATTTTCCTTCGATTTTACTCCATCGTTCTACAGCAGCTCCCTAACATAAAAGAAAAAAAAAGTGTTCATATTATATATATATCAATCGCGTATTTCAGATAATGTATTACCTTGACAATATCCTCTAGTAGTGAAAACTCTGATTTGGGATTAGGATAAACTTCCACATAAATAGGGTGAGAATAAATCTTTTCTAGTAAATCAACGATATCTTGAACCCAACCAGGACTAAAATAAAAAAATGGTTCTAAATTAACATGTAATTAATGCAAGATGATGCGTTTTTTTTTTCTTAGCTTACCTAATTTTCCAATATTTTGATAATCCATCAGCCAATTGATGTAACAGTGAATTGTTCAAACTTTCTAAAACACGAACAAGATTATCACGCTACGTAAAGAATGTTAGCTTTTTTTAAAAGAAGATAATAGTAATAATATAAATATTTACGTCAACAATGGCCCATGAATGTATATCGGATTCTTTCATAACTTTATCAAGTGAACGAATAGCTTCATTAATATCGTCGATCGTAAGTTCATCTTTATCAAACTTTGATTTTACTAGTGTCAGGTATAAAATGGCTCTAAAAGGAGAAGAAAGTCTCCATGTCTTCCAACACTCCCTTAATAATTCATCCGATGGATGAGTTAATACACTTGTTTTCGATCTTTCTGATTCAGGCACCGAAGAAAAATTCTCGATATCACGATCAAGACAAGCATTCATCAAGAAACGAAAGCAGTTACGAGGATCAGAAGGGATAAACGTAAACGAAAGCGTATCCGAGTTTTGACTTGATGTAGAGTTATAAGAGTCGGTACTATTTTGTCTCGATAATAAGTTTGTGTAATCAACTTCACTTGAAGGAGCAATACTTAGGTTTGGGTTCATCAACATCATTGAATTCATTAATTCGGTTAACTGCTTTAACTCTGTCTTTTGCCAATTTTCGTATGCTTGCAAAGTAGGGAAATCATCCTTTTTACTATTGATATGAACATGATTAATGCATTTCTTTAAATCATTCAACAAAGCCTAGTAGTAATAATAATAAAAAAAAAGGGGGTTAAACACTAGAGACAATGAAATGTATGTGATTATAAACTAACCGATTCAGTACAAATAGGAACTAGCTCTAATAACTTTTTACAGTGTTCATCATCATCCACTTGAAATAATTCTTTAATAAATACAACCATTGGAAAATTGATAATCGAATCAAGTTCACTTGTTGCTGCTGCAGTTGTTGTTGTACTACTTGAAGATGATGATCTCTTGTCAGTTACGACAGGACCTTTTTGGGAGTTGGGGGGAGTACAGAATACAGACAGCTTTTCTAACAACTCCGGTGTGGCTGCAGAAGGAGCGTCTTGTTGAATAGTTTGTATCACTATTTCAACATATCTGGTAATAAATTTCTGTAAATCATCGTACCATAAAGCTGGTTTATCTGGATCATTCTTTAATTGCGATTCACTTGATTTTAAAAACAATATGACTGTATCGTTGATTGTGCCCGTGGGTCTGTATCGATGCTCACTTAAACTCTTCTTGACTAGTTTACATACCGCTCTAAATCGAGTATCCACGTATTCTACTTTGGACGTATCTCTTTCTTTATACACATCCTCTAAACGTCTAATCAATCCTTTTACAATTTCTCGAGTAAGTTTATCAGTTTGTTTCGTATCTGAGAATATATCTGTTAAACTAGAGAAGCTGTGGTGAAGTGAGTGCCTCTCTTCCTTTTTCTTTTTTAAAGAAGTAGTGGGTGAGATGCCAGATGGAATAGACTTGTTTTCTTGTTGTTCAAGATTAGCTCTGATAGCACAACGTAAAGCAAAGTCATATACTATAGCTGGGTTTATTTGTCGGCTGGAACCTCTCTTACTATTCTTGATCCCTCCTCTTCTTATCGTTGAAGCTTTTGTAGACTTTATCGAGTTGGTCATGTTGAAGAAGAAGAAGAAAGAGTTTGAAAGGAACTAAAAAAAGAAAAATCTATTTTTAAGAATTGAACTCCTACTTTTGTTTTTTTCTGTACATTACACACGTGAGTTGATTCACTCTCTCTTATTATTTTACTTGTTATTCTTTATAAATGAGCACCAATAACAGCAATGCGACAAGTGCCTTTACGGACCACGTTAAACAAGTTCTTACAACATTACCTCCCGTAACTAAATTCGCTCTCTTCTTTCCAGCGTTCATGTATATACTCGATGCATTTACTTCTGTGTCCTCATATATCTACCTTGAATCCGATAAAGTTCTTTATTACTTTCAAAGTAAGGTCCCATAACAAACCACACTACGTATAAAAAATTCTAAAATGATAATAATGTAGTTCAAAGACTTTTTCTATACCCTATTGCGTCAAAGTCTTTATTTGAAATGATTATTATCACCTTTTGGTTACTTCCAGAAGTATACAAGGCGGAAAAGAGAATGGGAACACTACGCTTAATTTGGACACTCACATATTTACTTACGATTATACCTGGCATTATTTATTGTATTGCCATTTATTTGTTATCTGTGTTTTCACCTGATTTTGGGTTTGGGATTGCTAAGTATGTAGGTATGACTGGGTGGGTTGTAGGCTTAGTTATTATCAATTATTTGAAACAAGAAGGCGAGCCCGACAGAATGTAAGTTGCATGTGCATTGATACTGTGTGTGTGTGTGCTGATATATTATTTTATTAGGATTGCTGGATCGATTCGAATTCCTAATAAAGTATGGCCTGTCATTGTATTGGTCTTTTTCGTGTTCCTTGCTCCTGGTGCTTCCTTTATATTAAATCTTTCTGCTGCATTACTTGGATTTGTCTGTAAGTTAATATATACATTGCATAATATAACAGTATCAGTTAAACTTATCTCTCTTTTTTTTAGATGTTGATGAAAAGTTTAGCAAGTATTTTACACTTTCTGAAGAAACAGTTAATAAACTGGAAGAAAAGGATTGGTTAAAATGGTTAACAAAATCCAGCAACTTTGTGTCTATTGATTCAAGCGGTATTTATTTACCTATTAATAACGCACCTTCTGATAACCATCATACTATAACACCTAATACGAATGCTGGTGGTAGCTTTCCTGGTGCTGGTGTACGTCTTGGATCATAAATAATAAATATCTTTTTCTTTTTTAAGAGCAATGAACTTTTTTTTTATTATTTATTTATTTTTTTATTATTACAATTTGGTAGGCTTTACTTCACCCAAAAAGAGTGTTTTATCAGTACTTGCACTCATAATAATGGGTTCTTTAGGATGCCAGTCAACATCATTAACACAACCCTTATGCCCAGGTAACTTGTAAAGAATCTTTCTACTTTCTACTTCCCAAATAACAACAGATCTATCAGCAGAACCGCAAGCAATTTGACTGCCGTCTGTTGCCCAACAAGGTCTACTCAAATTCTTTTCATAACCGTGAGGAGCTCCTTCAAATATCTTGAGACAGCGATCAGCAGCAGCAAATGGTTTAACATCCCATATACGTACTTTTTTTTTTTTTTTGAAGTGTGTGTGTGTAAGTATAAGAACCCTTTTATAATTATTATTTTGTTCTTTTTACCTGTGTTATCCATAGAATTTGTCAACAAGTTATTTCCGTCAGGACTAAGTGACATGCCTGAAACTGTATCCATATGCCCCTTCATAGTATATGCTAATTGATTTTTACGTACATCCCAAACTTTAATGTCATTATCAAGACCAGCTGAATAAATCATATCACCAGCATCACTAAATGACACACTGGTGACTTGATAATCATTTTCAAAAGTACTGACAGCTTCCTTTGTTCTATTATCCCAAATCTTGACTGTACAATCGTCACTTCCAGATACAACTAATTCAGGTCCTCTTCTAGCTACTTGACAACTGTTGACAATACCAGTGTGTCCTCTCCATCTACGTGTACGTTCTCCTGTCTTGACATCAAAAATACCAACGGATTTATCGGCAGAACAACTGAATATTTGGCTCGAGTCTCTGGACCAGTGGATTTCCATAATTGCGTTGGTGTGTCCTTTTAAAACACCATAATTCTTGACTTCACCATATGTGTTCCATAATACTAGTATAAAACAATGTTGGTTTTTTTTTTCCTGTTGTATGATTTTTTATTTTTTTTTTTACTTACAAACTTGTCTATCAAAGCCTGCACTAGCAATATTTTCTCCAGAACGATCGAATTCACAAGAAAAAATCTCGCCCTATCTTAGATATAAGTAACTTGTTTTTTTTTTATAAATATCTGGTAAAATACTTTACATCATGACCTATTAATTGCATAACAGGTGCTTCTAAACCAGATGTACGCTTAATCTAAACATGATAAAGTTAATAAGTATGTCTTTTATATACATAAAAAAACATGACGCGTACTGTTCCGACAATGGCATTCTTTGTTCCCGATCTTTCGTTTGATAAAGTGATAAGTGAGCTGTTATTTGATTCGTCATCTTGTTTTGCACGCTTAATGAGTGCTCCAGCAACTGATGTGTCTTTTCTTTTCTCTGCCATGTTTTATAATAATTTAAAAAAGATGAGCTATTTTTTTTTATGTCTCGTTTTTTTTTTTTTTTACTTAATGGCAGTTGAGGCAGTCACAAACGAGATTTTTTTTTTTACCTCCTCAGCAGACCCCCCAGCTCAATTTTCGCTCTTCTCTATCTTTTTTTTATTATAAAAAATGCTTGCCTGTCAACGTATTGCTTTCGCTGCCAAAAGACAAATCCATACCGCACCTGCTATTTTAGCTGAAAGTGAAGGTTTGTTTGGTAAATTTAACCCTTGGGCCAACAAGACCAAGACCGACACAGTAACTCCTGCTCAACATACCAATGAAGAAACCAAAGTTACATTCAACGTCAAATATCAAGAAGAAGACGATATTGTTAGCTGGAAGAGAACTGATGTCTTGACTGACCCCTCAGAAATTGAAAGTACAGTAAAGTCGGTTATTCTTGAACATGTTAGTGGCGCTAATGAAACAAACTGGAATGAGTTACCTATTGAAGACTTGGAAACTAAATTCAAGGTAAAAAAAAAGGCACACACACACACACACACAAAGAGAAAGAGAAAGAGATAGAGAGGAATTTTAACACGATTTTTTTTTTTTTTTGTGTATGTAGGTTTTAAAGTTTAGTATGAAGGAAACTGGTAAAGAAGTACCCAACTACGAATTAAACAATTTGCAAACAACAAAGGATGTATTACAATATTTTAAGGAAGGTAGAGGTTCAGCTATTGAAGATGCTACTGTTCAAACTTTTTTGGAACAAAACCGCGATTTATTACCAAAGAATTTGACATTTATTCCTAGAGAATAAATATATATAGCGTACAAAAAAAATAAAAAAAAAAGAGAGTTTTATAATACACGTTGACTAATATCTTGAAACAGTTTTTGATGCATTTTCCATAACCTATTGACAGGTACTATACTAAAATAAATGGCCAAGAGTTCTTGATTTGGGTTCACTCGTTGATATAAAAAGTAATATTGTCTGTTACTGGATTCTTGTAATACTCTATTTTTTATTGGATTATGACGACAGGATATGCCTAGCAGTAACATGCGTTGACACTATTTAGATTGTATATATTAGTAACATTGAAATTCAATTTAAAAAAGAAAAAGAAACCTACAAGCTTTTTTAAATTACTTTCACTGGGCCATTTCCATATACATTGATCAGTAGCACTGGTACTATAATATTTTCCATACACTTCATGTAACAATTCATGATTTTTATCCAATTCATTTAAATCAACCAATAAAGGAGAGAACATGACACCTCTATTTAAATGTACAAAATGAACTATACCAGGATAAGTAACTGCAAACGATAAATTTGTAAAATGTGTAGCTTCTTTTGTTAATAAAAACATTGTAAAATCAGATAGACAAGATCGAAGTCGAGATTTGAATTTTTTTACTTGACTTGACATTGGCTTCCACGGCGATTTTGACGGTTTACTCTATGCATTGAAAATTTAATTTTATTTGTTTGCGAGTTTATTTTATTTTATCTTTTTACCTTTTCTGGATCGTCTTTACAAACAACTACGGAACAAAGCCCATCACTTAATAAGATGAGGATAAAATTTGCCAAATAAACATGACCGTCTAGTTTAACCCAACGTTTTACTAATTTAACATCTTCTGTTTGATCCAAATAACTTGCTTCACCGTTAATTAAATTAGTCAACATGTGTTTTAAAGAAGAGTCTTCATTACTATTGTTATTGGAAGATAAGCTGTGCGATCTAGAACGATGAACTGGTGAAGATGGTGCCGAAGAAATACCATCATGATCAAATGGATTAAATGAAGCAGTTGCCTTTGTTGTTTGAGTAGTTGAATCGGATGGTACACTGCTTGATAAAAAGGGTATACTATTACTATAATCATCGTTATTATTAAGTACATCTGAAATTGCTTGCTGCTTTAATTGGGGTATCAATACATTGGAAGGTGTTCTTGTATCATGCAGTGGGGATTTTATTAAGTGATGGGTCAAATTATTGGATAGCGGGTTACTCCAATATGAAATGGATGAATCTGATGAGACAACTGTAACTGATGATGCGGACTTTTCCCTTATTTTAAAAGGAGTTGAACTTGAGTTAGCGTCGTACACATATGCAAGGGATGATTGATGACTGGAACTAGTTGTAGTAGTTGCCGAATTGGATGAAGTGGGTGATGCGTTATTGACAACTGTAGTTGTAGTCATGGTATTATTTGTAACTGTTGATGTACTAGTACTAGTAGAACTAGAATAATTTAAATACAACTGTAATATATATTTTGTTTATATTGTATACACTTACTTTGATGATATATTTTGAGGTAATGTAGTAGATCGAACCGTATTACCTTAACACATACAAAAAAGTAAATAATTGCCCACATGGTCTTTTTTTATTTATTTATTACCTGTCTCATGCTTTTCCTGTAAATAATGTGATACTAATAGTTTCAAAAAATAAATAAAATCGTCAGGTAGCTCATCTGTATTACTACACTGTGCTACAATCTTTTCTCTAGCAAACAAAAAACAATAAGCCCACGTTGCAGTTGTTGTGGTTTTAATCATATCGTTAAAATCAAATGATTGATGTTTGGTTCTAGAAGAAAAAAATGAGTTTCGGTGTTGGTTGGCTTGACTTTGTGTTTGATGAATAAATGTAGAATTACAGCAGTTTGAGAGATTTTCCGTTAATCGAGTCCTGAGGTCCTCACTCACTTGTACTTGCTCACTGGAACACAAGGCATCACAAGAACGGATAGATAGCTTTCCGCTAGTGTAAAGGAATGGTAATTGTGATAAGCAAGTACGTATTTCCGTAGGTGATATTTTACTGGAACGTGAGTTGCCTTGAATCTGTAACGACCAGTGAGATCCGAAATGAAACTTTATAAATTTGTGCATTACTTTTAAATGAAGTTGTAACAAGTTTGTAGGCATATTCTTCTTTTTTGTACACGCTACATACAGTAAATTTTGTTGCTTTTATTTATTTAATGTTAATAATACTGTTTATAAATAGATGTCTATGTGTGTGCTATACCTCTTTAAATACAACCGTTTTATTTCCAATTTTAATATATTGAATTGCATTGTTAAGATTGGCCTTAATCAAGTCCTTGATGACAAGTAAAGGTAAAAAACGAATACGTTGACTTTCGTTAAGCGAACCACCAGTTGAATCTTTTCTTTTCGCTGGTATTGACTGGTAAAGAACCGTTCCAAGATTGTTGATAATAAAATAGTTTATCATGTTTATGTAGAAGAAAAAGAAAAAGAGAAAGGGATACTCAACACTCCGAACGTTTTTTTTTTTATACAAGATGCAGGCAAAACGTATTGCCTGTGTTACTCCTTTTTTAAATAATATTTTATTTTAAACAGCTCTTTTAACTTCAAAGAAACGTTTAAGATAGTAAACTTGCCAGACACAAACAGAGCTTAACAATCCAAGTTGAGCCATAGACCACCATTTAACACGAGAATTAGTGCTCTCAGCAGCTTTTTTTTTTAATATAAACCATATTAGTAAATTTACATATCCTATATATTTTTAGGCTACTTACTATCTCTATGTTGACGTTCTCTGTAAACAATATATTCTTGTTGTGCCTTGACAGCAAAAATACTATCAGCTAATTCAGCAAGTTCCTTTTCAAGAGGATCGGTAGTTTCTATTATTTTTTTCGCGTCAATCCTTTTTTTAATCCATCACTTTATATATAAATATATGATAAATACCTTTGACACTATCGTGAACCTTTTGAAAGTTTTCATGAACATTAAAGGCGATTCTCTTATCACTAACAGTAGAGAATTCATTACTGAAACAATAAATATGTCTTCCTTCATGACGGGCAAAATAAGTGTGTGTATCGGCCGTAGTGCGAACAGTGCTAAGTTCAGTAGCTCCGTTGGGGTCACTCAACTTTATAAACTTTTAATAAAACGCAAAAGTATTTTTTTGTTTCTTGAAAACTTACCCAAAAATCAATATCGAGATTACCACCTTCATTAACCTAACAAAGTAAAAAAAAACTGTCAATAAAGATGCTTTTTTTAGGGGGAAAAAAAGTTATTTACTTCGTAACTAATAGTAAGTCTTTCTCCAACTTCCAAATCTTCAAAATAACAATCTACTTCTCCGGGCTCAATATCAACAGACATGGTATATACATGTTGTATAATAAGCAAGAAACTTGCAATAACCAACAACAAACGATTCATCTCGAAAATAAATAAAGAAAAAAGGGGTCCAAAAAAATATATGTTTTAAAAAAACGATTCAAAAAGGTATTGGCTGAAAATGCGTTCTCGTTTTGGATAATTGTATATCCGCGTTGTATACAAAAACAAAAAGTGTCGCTAAATTAAATGTAAGCCTACTACTTCTCTATGATTAGTTATATGAGAGAGAGAGAATAAAGAGGGAGAAATCACACATAGTACTTTTGGTTAATTTAAAAAACAGAGGAAACGCTTTGGATCCAAATTATATAATACAGATTACATTAACGGCTCTATTTAAGGGAAGAAATCCAACCATAAACCGACCATACCCTTATTATCGTGCAGTGGATAATTACTTCTAAAAAAAGATCACTGAAATCACTGCTAAAATTAGCAGTTATAACAAATAATGGTTTTTATTTTTTACAGAAACAGGAAACGCTTTTTGGACCCAAGTTATTTAATACAAACTGATTTTTTTTAAATATATCTTTGATATTAAAAATTAAAAACGAACTTTTTTGGTTTTTTTTTTTTCGATTTTCATTTTTGGGGTCAACCCCTTTTGTGTTTTTGAGGTTATTTTACAATTACTCCTGATCCATTTTGTCTGTCTTTGTGAAAAAATCACAAATAGTATAGCACTCGTTTTGACTCTTCTAATTCATCTTAAATAATACTTGTAATGCAAAAAACCGAAAGAGCAATCACTGTATTAGACTTTTTTTTTGGGTAAAAAATACACTTTTTTTAGTGTAACATCGCGTAACCATTTTCAGAGCTTCGCGATTACGTAAAATATAGTTTTTTATTACCGTGTTTGGTTATAATACTGAATGTGGATATTTAAAAACTATGTATTGAATGTTTATAAATAAAAGTGTTGCATCTAAAATTGAGCGCTTTAAAGAATTTGCTAATTTAAGGATCGCTTAACTCAAATTTTAGCGGAAAAAATACGTCTAGAACGGTGATTACTCAGTCAGTATTTTTTGTACAAATATACTTTTAGATGGATTAAATGCGCCTAAGCGAGCGCTTTATTATCAATGTTTTTTTCTACAAAGAGATTCAAATTAGTTCGGGAGTAATTCCAAAATAACTACAAACATTCAAAAGGGGTTGACCCCCAAAATGACCAAAAGTCATCAAAAATGATCGACTAAAGAAAAATATAAAAAATTGAGAAAAATATAAAACAATAAGCGGTTTTCAATTTTCTTATTAAATATAACATCCTAAAGACTAAATTCCACTAAGTAACTTGGACAAAAGAATTGTTTCCTGATGTTTAATCATATAATGAAAACACCTTATTTCGATCATCGAAAAATGTCCTTTTTTAGAAGTTACTTCTAAACTCTCGCTTAAAAACACGTATTTTTAAGAGAATAACGGATGAACAATGATAGACTATAGCACTTGAAATAGTTCTTGAGCTCACCCAAGTTATTGTACAAAAAAATATGTTGTGTATCGTTCTCTGCAAGAGCTCAAACATTAAAATTATGCTAAATTCTATTAAAAATTTTACAGATGTCAATTAAAATAGTACAAAGCTATTTATTAGAATACCACATAACAATACATTTAAAGACTACTATCTATAATATACAGAACTAAAAAGAATCTCTGTGTTCACTTTATTTGGTTTATACTGCATTCCTTTTCAATCTTTCATCACAAAGTAACCGTCTGTATTTAATTGCTTTTTCTAGTTGATTTTCTAAAGATTTATTGCCAATACGCACTCCCTTCTAGTCTAAAGTTATTGTCTATATTTACTTGATTATTTTATAAGGTTTATTTCATTATATTCTCTTTATCATTTTGATTGCCATACCTTTGTTGTATGTGTGACACTGATTAAAAGATACTAGACACTTTCATATAATCTCTTTACAAATTAAAATAAATACGTCTCAAAATTAGTTGAAAACTTTATTATTATTATCACTTATAAGGCATTGTGGTGGTTTTTTTATTCGGGTTAGAAAGTACATAAAATGAACACTCCGGTTATGGTTCTCAAAAAAGCTATTTATTACAAGCCAAAACCTTTATCCACTATGATGTAGATTGCATTACCTAGTCGGCTGCAATACATAAACCCTCACCAAAGTATAGCACTGATATCACGAAAAAATCACCTACTACAATGCCGATACGCTCGCAGTTCTCTTTTTTGGCTTCTTTTTTGCCCTAATGTTTTCGTTAACTCTCGCATAGAGTTTTTTGTTGTTGTTGTTGTAAGAGCAAGATAGTTGCAAAGTGGATTATAAAAGAAAATGTAACTAATGATTTCAGAGTACGGTAACAAACGGGTGATTAAGATAATGTATATGCCATTTTTACTACTTACGGGATATATCATTATACAAAAAAAAATAGTCCTATATGAACCCATGTACGTACTGAAAAAAGGTAATCTCTTTTATATATAGACGCAAGTCATCTTTTTTGCAGCAGCAGCAGCAGCAGTTATGGGAGCTATTTAAAGTATCATAATCCGTCATGATTTATCGATTATATTTACTGTAGCTTTATTCAAAACTACTCTAGAATGTATATATATATATATATATTCGTTACTACGTATTTATTTACGGCACAGTATAGTAACACTTGTAATCTATTAAAAAAAAACTGAAACTGCATACTTTTATTTCTTGAACAATTATATGACTCTGATGTTGGTCATTTACGTCCTTTTTCAATGATGCCATCGTGCTTCGAATATATACATTTTTCTTTACTTGGTAGATACACACTGAAAAGAAAAAATAGAGTAATTAGCAAGATATAGTGTCCCTCCTAAAACTGCTACCAAAAACAGATACTTGAAACCGGGCGTAATCAAATTGAAACAAGTAAAAGGTTGATATTTATTGGGAAAAAAAAGAAGGGAGTAAATAAAGCCGTAAATAAGTGGGATCTCCGGAATTAGGTTAATATTTTTTGTCATTTAAGCAGCAGAATCATCCCCCTCACCCCTCCTTTTTTAAGTAGATCTTGAATCAAATAATATAGAAAAAAAACGGAATAAGGGTCGTACTTGCGTCATTTTATCAGTTCATTTGCGCAAGTGGTTGGATATTTTGTAAATTATCACAAACGAGTATAATCAGGACGGATAAACATAAATTGTGTTCTTTTATATGTGTGTATACGTGTATGTGTGTGTGTGTATATAAACAATTTGGTAAGCGTTTGAAAAAAAAGGGAGCATGTAGTCATACGCAATAGAACTTCGGAATGTGTAACTTGCTTTTCATGCGTCTCTTTTATATGTCTCTCTTTTCTTTTTCTTTTCGTCTATTAAAATACCGACTTTTAAGCATTTTTTTTTTAAAACAGGTTCAGCCTCCCCCTGCCGAGTTTATTTTATTTTAATATTTTTGTTTTTTGAAGCAAAATGTTGAGAACAATGTTAAGAACAAGATCAGTATTGAATGTACAAGTAACACGTAACCTACTTGTACGCGGGTTTGCGGATAACAAGAGTAGTGGAGATCCCTTTCCTAATTTAGCTATTCGTCATTCAGCAGATTCCGCTTTGGACAGTTCTTATCCCAACTTACCACCTATTCCCCGACCTAATGAAAGCACAGAGAACAAAAGACGTCGTTTAACCTATCAATGTCGAAAGCGAGGTATTCTTGAAACCGATCTCTTGCTGTCTACGTTTGCAAAGATGTGGTTACCCAAGTTTGAGTTGGAGCAGTTGGTTGAATTCGATAAGTTGTTGGACGAGCCTGACTGGGATATCTTTTATTGGGCTACGAACAAGAAGCCCGTTCCTGAAAGATGGCAAAAGTCTAAAGTCTTGGAAATGGTAAAGCAACATGCAAAGAATGAGGATAAAAAGATTCTTCGTATGCCAAATTTGGAAAAGTAAAATAGTTTAAACTAGAATAAAACAAATGGAAATTGAAGAAAATAAAAATAAAATGCCTTATCTACTTGCATTATGCATGTATTTTATATAATATATTTATATATATAAAAAGGGGGGGGGGAAGTATATAAATATATATGTATATATACATATACAGTCAAGGATAAAAAGGCACTCTTTTCTCTCTTTCTCTTTCTCTTACTTTTTCTCTTACTCTTTCTTCTTCTCTTTCTCTTTTAAACCAAATGTCTAAACCAGTTATTTTATTATCACCACCACCAAAAAGAAACTCTCATGACAAAATACCGTCACCCACACTTTCAAAGACATTTTCTTCACTTAGTAGAAAACTCTCGAGTTTATCACTAAGATCTTCACCGCCGTCACCTCAACCAATTACGACGTCCTCCAACTTTTTATTAATACCCAATGAAGATGCTAGTCATATCAAGACGACATCTATTGTGATGACAGGCGGAGTCAACAACATGTATTTGCCGCCTTCGCCTACGTTTTCAGCTTGTACCACACCTACTTCAGAACGTGCACAACCGTCTGTTATTTTGCAAGATAAATATAGACATCACAAAAAGGGAAAGACGATCGGTAGCGGAGCCACAGCTAAATTAAGACTACTGGAATCTAATTTCACTAAAGAAATTGTAGCTATTAAAACGTTTCGTAAAAGAGACGATAAAGATGAAAGTAGAAAAGGGTACGATAAGCGTATGACCAGTGAGTTTTGTATTTCAAAGACTTTATGCCATCAGCATGTTGTGCAAGTCTTTGATTTGTTAAAAGATAAAAAGGGTAGATGGTGTTCTGTTATGGAATATGTAAGTTGGTTTAATTAAAATAACAAGTTTTTTGTTGTTGTTGTTGTTTTTTTTGTTGTTGTTACTAATTATAACCCTTTTTTTCTCTCCCAAAAAAAAAAGTGTGCAGGTGGTGACGTATTTTCTATACTGCAGCAGTTTGATTTATCAGATAAAGAAATTGATTGTTTATTTAAACAGTTGTTATTAGGAGTGCAACATATTCATCAAAGCGGAGTAGCGCATCGTGATATTAAACCAGAGAATTTGGTAATGACAACAAATGGCATATTAAAGATTGCAGATTTTGGAGTAGCAGATGTTGTACAGTCCTGTTTTGATATTGAAAGTAGATTATCTAAAGGAAAATGTGGTTCAGAACCATATTGGTCGCCCGAGCTATTTTATTCTGATGAATATGACGGTCGATCATTTGATATATGGAGTTGTGCAGTAACATGGCATTGTATGTTGTATAGGCGTATACCTTTCTTTAGGGCATGTACAGATGATCCAAACTACATTGACTTTCTATCTGCAAGAAAATCAAATAGTTGGCTACCGTTGTCTAAATGTAACACAATGGAAAAACAAGTACTTTATGGCATGTTTGATCCTGCTGAAAAGACAAGGTTAACTATAGATCAAATCGTTGATTCAGATTGGATAAAATCTATATCCGTTTGTTATCAATCACTTGAACATCATAGGCATCATTTTTATTAAGAAAAAAAAAAAAAAAAAAAAAAAAAAAAAAAGCTTATATAATAATATAATAAAAAGGGAGAAGGAGGGTAATTAAATAAAAGGGAGAGAAAAGGGAATAATAATATATTTTTACTTTGACTTTACATTTTGACTTAACCAGTTCAATCCTTGAAATAAACCATCACCTGTAGTAGCACATGAAGGATAAACATACCAAGGTCTTTCCTTCATTTTATCTAATCCTAACTTTTCAGTTACTTCTTGAGGCAACATGGCACCAGGCAAATCTTGCTTGTTGGCAAATACCAATAAAAGACAATCCTTCATTTCTCGATCTGACAAAATACGATGTAATTCTTGACGAGCTTCATCAATACGATCTCGATCTTGCGAGTCGATAACAAAAATCAAGCCTTGTGTTCCTGTATAATAATGTCTCCACAAGTTACGAATCTTGTCCTGTCCTCCTACATCCCAGACATTGAACTTTACATTCTTATAAGTAACTGATTCCACATTGAACCCAACTGTTGGAATTGTAGTAACAGATTGATTTAGCTTTAACTTGTAAAGAATAGCTTTTTTTTTTTAATTTGTTAATAAAAAAGAGTAGATGAAAGTTTTTTCTTTTTTTAACTTACTAGTTTTTCCAGCAGCATCTAAACCCAACATCAAAATACGCATTTCTTTACTACCAAACATTTTGGATAAGGCTTTGGATAAGTTTGCACCCATTTTATTATTATTATTATTGTATTATTAAGTGGTATAGTCTACTAAGAAAAGGAAAGGAAAGGGTTTTGTTTATTAAAGAGAGAAAAGAGAAAAGAGAAAATAAAAAAATAAGTCCGAAATAAACATTAAAATTAGTGCGACATGAATATAATAGCTTGCCTCCCTGTTTCTTTTTTAGTTGTAAAAGAACAAAGAAGAGGGAAAAAATAAAGGGGGGAGATCTCTTTTTTTTTTACTGCTTCTTCAATCCACCAAAAAAAAAATAAAAAAATATTAAAACGGAATTAAAACTCCCTTTGATAAAATATACCTTTTCTTTCCCTTCTTATTTTCCCCCCTTGTTGGATAAAGAAGTGGACCAATTAACCATTATGCGTGTACCACTTGTATCTTTAAAAATGCTTTCTGTGTTTGATAAAACTACTTATTAGGAAATTTTCTTGTCTATTGATAAGACTCATTGTGACTATCCAATAATAAATAAAAAAAAGTATAAAAATAAGGGAAAATCTACTATCCTATACTCTTATATATCCCCTCTCTCTCTCTCCTCTTTTTTTTTTTTTATATATATACTTATGACTTCTACCTCTTGTTCTTCTTCTCCTGTCATTGCTTTTATTGGTGGCGGTAATATGGCTGAAGCCATTTTAGGTGGTTTATATGCTCAAGGCCACGCTCATACCAGTTTAAGGTTCTCTGAACCTTTAGACGCTCGTCTCCAATACATGACCAACAAATACCCTGGTGTGATGGCCACCAACAACAACGATCAGTGTGTCGACGGTGCTGATATTGTCATTTTAGCTGTTAAACCCCAAGTACTCCGTACCGTTGTCTCTGATTTATCCACTACTTTACACAAGAACCCTAAAATCTTGATCATTTCCATCGCGGCCGGTATTGAATCTGAAGCTATCCTTCGTTGGTTAAACGCTGATTACCAAGCTCCTTTGGTACGTATCATGCCTAATACGCCTGCACTTATTGGTGAAGGTGCTGTAGGCCTCTTTGCAAACAGGGTCGTCACACAGGATCAAAAGGAATTAACTGAACGTTTGTTACGTTCTGTGTCTAAACAATTGGCTTGGGTTGAAACTGAAGCATTGATTGATGCTATTACCGGTGTAAGCGGTAGTGGTCCTGCTTATTTCTTTTTAATGATGGAGGCAATGGGTAAAGTTTTTTTTTTTTTTTTGTGATGTTGATGTTGATGTCTGAGCTACAAAAATACCGTGTGATAAGAGAAAAAGTTTAGATCTAATCTTTATTATCTTTCTAGAAAACGCTGGTATCGCAGTCGGTTTAACTCGTGAAGACGCTAAAGCATTGACACTTCAAACTTGCTTGGGAGCTGCACGTATGGCGCAAGAATCCGAAGACGATCTTGCTACTTTGCGTCGTAAAGTCACGTCTCCTCACGGTACAACAGAAGCTGCTATCAAATCAATGGAAGCTGCTAATATCCGTCAAGTCATTCACGATGCTGTTGTTGCTGCTACAGATCGTAGTAAGGAATTAGCTGAAGAGTTGGGTAGAGAATAAGTTTTTTTTTTTTTATTTAAAAAAAGTGTATATATAGTTTGTAATAAATAAAAAAAAGAGATTTGAATTTTGTACAAAAAAAGTGTTGTAAAGATGTTGCTACTTTTGGTATAATTGAAAAAATGTGTGGAGTGATTGGTTTATGTTGGCAAGCGATCAATTAAAGCCATATACAGAGCCGTGGGTAAATTGGAATGAATCTCAGTTTATATACAAACCCGCTTTAAAATTAAAAAAAGAGGGGTTTTTTTTGTACCTTTTTTTACAGAATCTGGGTCACAGATTAAATAAACCTTTTTTTTTTTTTTACTTTTAAAGTAGTTGACAGATTTTTTATTTATTTATTTTTTTGTAATACAATAGTTCTAAGTTATAAAAAATTTTATGTTGTTTTTATGTGTACATTGTTATGGGTTTATATTCTTGAAAAGAAGAATGAATATTTTTTGTGTGTGTGAAGAAGGGTTTGTGGTTGAAAAAATGGTGTTGTGTGTTTTTTTTTAACTTGTAAAAAAAAAAAAAAAATGTTGTTGTATGTAATAAGAAAGAGAAAAACAAAGGAAAAACAAAAATATAAAAAATAGAAATTAAGAAGAACGAGGAGGAACCCAAGAACCTAAAATTAAGAAAGTATATAAGAAACAAATTCGACTCTATAACGTATATAGTATATTACCGGAATCGGGAGAGGCTGTAGTTGCTGTAGATGTAGATGTGGAAGGTACAGGTGTCATAGGTTGAGGTTTTGCAAAGTTTTCATTATGCTCGTGCTTAATATCAGGTAAATGAGGACTTGATCTTTGAGAAGGAGGCTGGCTGTGTTGTTGAGGTTGTTGGTAATAAACTTGAGGGCTGCCAGCAGGAGATTGTTGATGCATCACATGTTCATTATGTTGTTGCATCATAGGAGGGCGAGAAGTTTGAGGAGATTGTTGTTGTTGTTGATGCATAATATTATTATAATGTTGTTGAGGCATAGGAGAATGTTGTTGCTGTTGTATGTTGTTATTTTGTTGCTGCTGTATGTTGTTATTTTGTTGTTGTTGATAAGGGTGTTGTTGTTGTTGTTGTTGTTGTTGTTGTTGAGCAGCTTGTTGTTGTTGACCATTCTCGTTAGTTCCGGGAACAAGAACAGGATAACCCATAGGAGGATAAACAGGGTTAACAACATAAGGTTGAGACATCATTTGTTCTTTATGGTAATTAGCGTATTGATAAGGATCGTAAGGTTGACCGTATTGGTTCAAGTTGCTAGGATAACCGAATGGAATAGTGGGTCCACGCATAGAAGGTGCATACTGAGCGGGTTGACCGTTTTGTTCGTTATTGTTATTATTATTCATTTCTGTAATAGCTTTACGAGGTTTCTCTTCTAAATGAATTATTAAATTTTTGTTTAGCCAATCAATGCGCGTTTCTTGAAGAAGAAGAAAAAAAAAATTTTTTCCTTCTAAAAATAAAAAAAAATATCTTACCACCAGTCTTTTGTCTTCTCTTGTAAGGACCACGCTTAATACCCTTCTTACGTTCCTTTCTAACAGAGTTGACACAAGTATCGGCAATACCGTATTTAATACATCTAGGACAAGGTCTTGCATCATCACATTTCTTACAAGCTTTTTGACAGTTGGCTTTGAAAATGAAAATAAAGTAAAATTTTAGCTTTTTTAAGGAATTGTGTACACACAAATAACAATTAAAACTTACTACATGCGTTCTTGACTTGCTTTCTCTTGGGAGCTTGTTGACCACCAACGACAACAGATTGAGATTGATCAGTGGTAGCTATGATACCAGGATGTTGCATAGGAGGTAACCCGTTGGGATGGTTCATCATAGGCCCGCTAATAGAAGGACCATTATTCAATACGTTCGAGGCAGGTGCGCCGGGATTTTGGTAAGGTGCTTGAGTTTGATAACCCTGTTGTTGTTGATAATATGGCATAGATTGCATTTTTTCGTTTTTTGTATTTTATAAAGAGGAGTTACTATTCTATTGCGAGTCTTTTTTTGGAGTTAAAAAAAAAAAAAGGAAAAAAAAAATAATATATTAGTACAAGGGTTTCTTAAGAAAAAAAGAATTAAGAAAAAAAAATTTTTTTTTTTACTCGTCTTGCTACAAATTTTTTTTTTTTTTTCGGATTACAAATTTTTTTTTTTTTTTAATAAACAATTTTTTTTTCCATTTTGTCAGTTAACAGTTTTATCTGATCTTTTTGTTTTTTCTCTCGTGCAAAAAGAAAAAAAATCTATCAAGTTCCTTTTGAATTTAAACAAAAAAATTACAAACAAAGACAAAAAATCAACAAAAAAGCCAAATGTTTGTGTAAAAAAATGAAAAATAAAGAGCGCCGCTGGAAACTGACTTTATGTTTTGTATAAATTTAAGGGTTGAACTTGATAGAAATTTTGTTTTCCCTTTGCACAGAATCCGAAAAAAAAAAAAAAAGTAACAAGAACAAGTAAAAAATACAAAAGGAGCCTTAAAAAAAAAAAAAAAAACTTACTTGTATACAAAAATGTAGTTTTCGAAAATAAAAAAAAAAGTACGAAAATAAAAAAAAAGTGGTTGAGAGAGAAAAGAAAAGACCGCAACAAAAAAAAAAAGAGAGGGACTTTTTTCTTTGCCAAAAAAAAAAAAAAAAAGTGTATTAAAAAAGACGGTAATGCGCGGAGAGTAAAACTAATCGAAACAAAATGGACTGTATATAACTTGTCAAAAAAAAAGAAGCTAAATTTGGGATAAAACATGTTTAATGAGGTCTTGTAGAGTCACATTGGGTTCTGACACTGAATAAATCAAAAGACACGTTTTTTTTATTTTTACATGTTTTGTTTTTAAACTTTTTTTTTTTTTTTTTTTTTTTTTTTTTAGATGTATACTTTTTTTTTTTTTGGCAGTGTAAAACACAAAAAAAAGTATTTATTTGTTGATTTTTAAATAGCACAGACAATTTTAAGGGAAGCAATAAGAAGAAATACAGGGTTACAAAGTGGTGATTGAATTATGATGAGTTTCAATTAAAAAGGAAAAACCTGTATTTATCATTGGTGTAGTCTTATATTTCAAGCTCGTTCCGACGTTTCCATTTTTCTCCGTAAAACTGTTATCCGATGACGAATCGAATCAATAACTACAAGGCGTTGGTTTAGTTTTTAGTTTATATACATTTTTTTTAAAAAAAAAGCAAGCAGTAGAAAAGGAAAAAAAAAAATGTACGTTACATTTGGTGATAATACGTTTATCGTCTTTTTCAATAGTGATATCGTCATTAGGACGGACTTGTAATATGGCCTCCAACATCCATATCGCAGTTTGATAATCTTGTTCGCATTCAGTGATATTTTCACCTACTAATTCATGAACCGCTGCAGCTCGACTCTATACATTACATGTTTAATATTAAAAATACGTTAACAAAAAATATTATAATTTTTTTTTTTACCATTTCTAACGCTTTATCATACAACAACTTTTCAACGCACGAATTATAAATTGAATGTTTATCTTTGATTGATTCCGCACGCTTCAAACAATCGTTAAATTTATCTCGCATCCACTGAACCGCATCATTCAACGCAGCCGTCATATTACTACTACTCTTTTCCTGTCCGTCTTCCAAGATGTACTGCTGCCAGTAGTCTTGCGCTATACTCAACCCTAGTTCAAGTATCGAAAGTGATTTGAGGTAAAGTACAACGGCTTCATCGCCTAGTATGGAATCTTGTTTGGGCTGGTTATCAAATAATGCGTATTTTTGATCGGCATATTCGGTCACTGCATGTGCCATACACGCTAATCTTTCAATATGTTTCATTGTTCCATTATTGCTTGTATTATGCAACGATAAAAACCCGTGAGGTGATCCGTGGTGCTGAGCGTGGTGAGTGTGGTGATAGTCTCGAGGTGGCGAGGGTATACTGATACCAAATAATCGAACGGACGCCTTACTGAGTGCTTTAGCTAAAGCGGATCCCGAGGTAGTACTGGTACTGGTCTTTCGTTCTCTGGTGAAAGGGGGTGTAGACGGAGAAATTGGTATATTTACGGCTGAGGAGGGTTTATTGTTTTCTGTCTTCATTTGTATAGATGCAGTGCGTGGCGACGCATCTAATTCTATTTAGGGTTTTGTGATTGTTTATAATTAGTATGCATTGTACTACCTCACTAGTAACAAAAAAACCTTTACCATCTGCGAATTGATTTGTTTCAATAATTCTTCTATCTAATACGACATATTCTTGAAGCATGTCTTCTTCTTCTCCTCCACCTGCTGCTGCTCGGCGTTGCTGTGTACCTGAATTTAGAGGTTGAGACGGCGACGTCTGTGTCCAAGGATTGTCTTTAGATTCAGATTTCACTGGACGACTTTTTGAATGAAGCGGCGAACTATTACTAAAAAGAATTATTCAGAAAATTAATTTTGTTTTGTAAAATATATATTATTTTACCTGGCATGATCTATGGTGGACCATCTTCTGGTATCAGAACTTCTTTGTGCAAATGGAGGAGGTTCATAACTCGAATTCTTTTGTTGTTGTTCAGAACGAGACGGCCTTGGTTTAGCGATACTTTGTGATTGAGGTTGCATTAATACCGCAGGATGACAAAAGAAATCCTCAAACGACATTCTTTCCACTGGATTTTTTCTTAATAATTTACGTATCAAGTCTTTTAAATCACTGCCGATAATAATATCTGGATTTCTCTCGTCGGGGAAATGGATCTTGTCGTTGTTCTCTTGGATCTTTTTTAATAGTTCAATGTGGTTTTGAGCGCGGAAAGGAGGTCGTCCTGTCACCATCTCGTATAGTACGGCTCCTACGCTCCATAAATCTGCTTTGGCGTCGTATTTTTTGTAGGATAAGATTTCGGGTCCCATATACAGTGGTGAGCCACATAAAGTGTCCGCTAAACTGGCGTTCGGTAAGAATCGTGCAAATCCAAAGTCGGCTACTTTGAGTATAGGTAAATCGCCGTTCATCACATCATTGTTATTATGTCCAGGTTTTACTAGTAGCAAGTTCTTTTTTTTATGTTTTAGTTATCGTTCACGTATACAAGCATATATGTCTATTTTTACCTGTGGTTTGATATCTCTATGAACTAGATTTTTTGATCTTAAAAATTCTAATGCATTTGCTAAAATAAGCAGAAAAAAAGTAAGTATAAGCAACATATGTTTATGTGTAGTAGTGTATATATACCTAATTGCTTTAAAAAGTGCCGAACGACCCTTTCAGGTAAACCACCAGCAGGTCCTTTAACAGCCTTATTTGCTCTTACATCTTTAATATAATGAGACAAGTCACCTAACGAACAGAATTCCATCACTAGAAATATATTCGACTCTGTTTTCTAATTGGACGAGAGAGGGAAAAAATAAATATAAAAAAAACCAACAAAAAAAAAAAGCATGAATACCTGACATTCAATTAATCCAACAATATGATCATGTCTTATCGCTGTAAGTATAGATATTTCAGACTCTAAATTCTCTAATAGCTTTTTGGTTAATTTGGACCTTCGTACGGATTTTACTGCAACAGTTTGATTCGTTAACTATTAAAAAAAAAAAAGGTGTAATTATTCTTCTGTATTATGCAATATATCAACAACAAAAAAAGACTCACTTTATGCTGCGCTTTATAAACTGTTGCAAAGGAACCTTGGCCGATCTTTTCTTTAACAATGTAATCTCCAACATTGTCCATACTGGTTTGTTGAGATGTCGTTGTAGACATGTGTAAATATAAATATATATAAAAAAAGTGTGTATATGGTTATAAAATAAAGAGAGAAAAAGAGAGGGAAAAAATAGAGAAAAGAGAGAAGGGGAATATATGTAAAAAAAAGGGGGAGGACTGGTCACAGGCCTTTTTGAATGGTTTTTGGTCACATTTTCGCACACACACACACACACACACACCACTGTGACTGTTACTTTATGCAATCATTCTACTTCGTATCGGTTATTACTTTTCGCAGTGAAAGTGGAATCATCAAAAAAGTATCCTCTCCTCCCCTTTTTTATCGCTTGTTACATTCCTTTTTATTGTAAAGATAGAAATAAAATTTCAGAAGCTTAGTTATTCATCCTCTGTGACTCGAATCTCTCGAAGTTTTTTTAAGAGAGAGAAAAGGCGTCTTTTATGATCTGTCTTATTAAAGTTAAGCATTGAGATCTGTTACTTTTTTTTTTTCTGGGAGCGAAAGTGCCACATATTTGCGGTGTTTTATTAAGCTCTTATTGTGTCAAAATCGAAACTTGTTAATGTATAAGTAAATAAAAAGTTGACCTAAACACTATTAGTATATTGCTGCATAACGAGAGAAGAAGAAAAAAAAGTGTCTTTTTTATAATTCAGAAACAGAACAAGTAATAAACGTTATAAGCGGAGAGAAACCGGCCAAAACAGAGATGATGTAAGACAAAGGTTAACACAATTTTATGGTTTGTTGTACCGACTAGCAACACATTTATTTTCTTCTTGACCTTTTTACATTAAATACTAGACTGTTACTTTGCTGATCCCAGAAACAGCTTCATTTTGTTTTCAGCGCTACCATGTTAACCACCAACAGCAACGTATTTCTGAACCATCTACTAGATTTTCACGCATTTTAATAAATTTTCGTTTCCGAATTTTTGGTCGTATTTTGCAAGGAACACCGACTTTCAAGATAAATAGTTACTGTCTTTCACAGATACATATTAAAGCCATGACTAGATCAACGGTGTGATATTTTGTAATGATACTAGTGATAGTCCGTTCTATTTTCGGTCCCTATAGATCATCTATACAGTATCACAGTCGGGTGTAACGCATTTGAGTAAAGAAGCGCTCTTATGCCCGGCGATTGCTTTAGGATACAAAAAAGAATAATAAAGAAGAATGTAAGATATATGCTTCTTGAAAAGATGCACACATTAAAAAATAATTTACTGGTATATACATGATAGAAATGAAGAGAAAGAAAAAGTGATTTATTTGTTTTTTAGAATAAATAAATGAGAGTCGTGATACAGTAGGGGTGTATTTTGCGATCTATTTAATCATTTTATACAAGGACAAACTTGATTTAACACAGCAAAAATGTCGTCCCAGTTTGTTTCACGCAAGAAAGTTCAAGAAAGCGCTAAATCATTATTTTTTAGTTTGAGCGTGTAACTTGGAATGTGCAACAAGAATAGCTACAATATGCTTGAAATTCAAGAAGTTGTCTTTAATACGATTTGGAGAGATAGTAAGGGGATGCCGTAGAAAACAAATAAAAGTAAGTCACTTTGTGTGTGTTTAGAGATCAATGCAAAAGTGATCATGTGGTACTCCCCCAAGTTATTAATATTTAAATAAACTTTTTTTTTATTTTTGTTATTATTATCTTTTCCTTTATCCTATACTCTCTTTTTAAGTCAATATGGTAAAATTAAATAATAATAATAAGCGTATTTTGTTGTTTAACCAATCCTTTTTTTTTTTAAAAAAAAAAAGCTTACGGCCCCTTATGTTCACTTTAACAATCCAAAAAAACCTCACCATGATGGTGGTAGAGGTAATCATGACACTAATGTCATGACCATGGTTGATTATACCAACTTGTATATAAAGAATCTAGATGCAGATGTTACAAGTTATGATTTATTTAAAAGATTTATAGTATATGGTAAAATAATCTCAGCTAGAGTCATGAAGGATAATATCACAAGCAAATCAAAGGGATATGGTTTCGTTAGTTTTACGCTTATTGAGGAAGCAAGAGAAGCTTTACAACAAATGGATGGTGCGCTTGTAAATACAAAGAATATTGTTGTCACTTATCATGAACATAAAAAACAAGTGACATCTAATAACAACAACAACAACAGCAGCAATAATAATGATATCAAACGTAATAGTCATGAACTTATTCAACAACATCAAAGTTATCCTTCTCCACAATCAGCTTCTTATCCAAATTACAGTTATATTCCTGACCAGCAAGTAAAGGTACTTTTTCGCAAAAAAAAAAAAAAAAAAAAGGAGAAAAATATACCTAAAAACTAATCTCTTTTTTTTTTTGTCGTGTGTGTGTGCAGAATACCACTGTTATACCACCTCATAATCCATGGAATGAAACTGGTATTTGGATGCACACTAATAAATCCCCTGTGGTAGTTCCACATCATGCGTACTCTTCTATGCATCATGTACCTATTGCAACAACAACAAATAATAATAGTTTAGTGTCACCTTATCAGCAGCAACAACAACAACAACAACAACAACAACACAACATACAACAGCAACAAGTATCAGTTCAAGAAAGTAATATCAATAATCAAATTCAGTATCAAAAATTAAGAGATGCTATTTACTCGCAATTATCAGATTATCAGCAAAAAGACTTGAACGATCTCGTTGATTTGATTCAATCATTAAAGAAACGGGATTTGTCTCTTTGTTTATTTAACCCAACCTTCTTGAAACAAAAAATCGATGAAGCCTACGAAGCACTTTATTTATTCCAAAATAACACTACTTCAATGACTACTACACCTTCTTTAGTTCATCGAAATATCCAGGAAGATGCAAATAGCACTCATTCTGCTGTCGTCGCTATCTTGACTTCTTTAGAAGGCATGACCATGAATAAAAAGAAGCGTGTCTTTGGTGATATTTTCTTTCCATCTGTCAGGGTAAAGAAAAAAGATATACATATATTTATTTAAAAAATGTGTAAACCTTTTTGAAACCAATTTATATAAATTAGGCAACTGGTGTTAAACATGCTCCCAAAGTAACTATCCGCTTATTAGATACAGTACCTTTGGACGAACTTGCATTTAGCATGTATGACAAGAAGGAATTAACTCGAAAGGCTCAAATTGCTTATTCTGAACTTTACTGTTAATAGAAAAAAAAAAGCTTTTTTTTTTCTATTATTAATTATTTATATGAATATGATCTTTTCTTTTCTTTTCTTTTTCTTATATGCTCTTTACCCCTACACAAACACACACGCACACACACACATATCCCTATTTTATATTACCCTCAAACTCTTTTTTTTTTCTTCTTTACCCATTATTCTTATTTTACACCCTTCCTTTTTTTTTTGATGAAAAAAAAAATATATAAATTTATTTATATAGTCCACTTTTATTTGTCTAAGTGTAACCACCAATTCCACCTGATTGAAAATATAAATCTTGAAAGTTTTGCAATACTTCATCAAAAGAATCAACAAAACTAGGCGATTCGTCAAAAGTGCTACGAGTAGCAAAATTCATACAACCCATGGGGCTGGATTGATTTGTCATATAAAACACTGGCTTTAAATAGTTATTAGATTGATCATCGACATAACGTTTAATCAAGTGCCACGGACGTTCTTCTTCCTCGTTTTTTATAAATACTTTTTTCGGCATTTGTTTCATCAAATTAGCATGTACAAATAAGGGTTCTTCCATATTATCCATGTACTGTAGCATACTATGTCCGCAAAATTTACCTTGCACTAGTAACCCGGCCATACCTACGAACGTCTTGATCCGATAAAATGGCGCATCTAATGCTTGCCAGGCGTACTGAAATGTATCCTTATCTCCATTTAAAAGATTAAAGTATAACTCATGGTAGAACTGCATAAACCATGACAGTTGAAGTGGAAGCCAATGTCGCTTTTTATCTACTACGATCTGTCCCGACTCTTGCTCCCACGTATCTTGACATTCAATCTCTAATATTCTAAATATTTTATTTTCAGCTGCAGTCTTCCAAAAGTCAGGCCAAAAGATGGCTCCCGTTTGCTTAAATTCTTTTGTGTCGAATAAAAATGTTGGATCTCGCGTAGGAATATTATCTGAATCCAGGTACAATACATCTCTAAAGCTAGAATTAATAATAGCTGCTGCCTTTACTTGAAACCTAAAAAAAAATTGTTGTTTTCACCTTTTTCGTTTAATATGTATTATACTTTTCGTATGTAAATATATTGTTACACTCACTGTTTATTTCTACTTTTATGTCTACTAAGTGATTTACTAAGTCCAAAATCAGACAAATCGCGTAACCGAACATTTTTAAATGATTGGACTTCAGATTCAAAAGAGGCAGCTGTATCTGCTTCGTGTTCCATGTGCCATATTTCAATAGGTAATACACACTTATATTCGTGCTGTAATAAACGAATTGTTCCCATCGTTCTTTTTAGAGTATCATCATTACCAGCCACAAAAACTATCCCTTGTGCCTGGTCCCATTCTGGTATCGCTAAAACCTTTTCTTGCGCTATGAACTGTTTCCAGCCTTGCTTGTAAAGTCGAATCGATTTATCTGAAAGTTGATCCCAGTATTTACGGTGGCTGTCTCGGTGATGGTGGTCTACATTTCTTTCTACATTTTCAGTCAAACATTCAGTGTTAAATTTAGGTAGTGTTGGTGGCGGTAGTAGTACTGCTTCTGAGACTATATCATGTTGGCCTTGTATAGAAGGAAATTTTTTATAAATGTAGAAATACATGTAAATAGGATAACTTAGACATAATAAAACGACGGTATATTTTAAAACTGAAGATTTACGTTTAATCATAATATTACATAAAAAAGAAAGAGAGAGAGGGGAAAAAAAAAGAGAGTGAGAAATAAAAATAGATGTAACAATTAAGAGATCGTCAGCATTACACAAAAAGACATTTGAGAAGGAGCCTTATTTGACATTTTTTTATAAATCTTTTGCAAAAGCTGGTGGTTCATCAATTTCTTTCCAAATTTGTTCCATCTTTTTTCTCTTTTCTACAGATGCTCCCTTATTAAGTTTACGCATAGCAAGAAACTACATTATACACATTTATAAATATTAGTTTCTATTTACTTAAGAAAGAAAAAACAATAATTGGATTTCCTTTTTTATACCTCGTCTTTTAAACACTTGTCAACAGCTGTCTTGGCTGAATTACAAGTACCAATAAATTTGTTAAATGTACCAGCATTATGACATTCGTTTAAAGCTTGAATGACTTCGTCACAACCTTCTTGTTTATGAGCCTCTAAAGGTGGATGCATTTTGTAATGTAGTAATGAATATGTTAAGCAAAAAAAAAAAGAGAACAACCCCGGGGGTCAACGCAAATAAAAAAGAGAGTCGCTTTTTTTTTATATCCCCGTCATGGGGGTTGAAATCGAATGATTTTTTTTTGTAAACCAGGTACAGCATGAAGTTCATACTAGAAACTTTATTTACATAGTTGACTCAATGTGTTGCTTTTTCGCGTTCATGTACACATTAATTTTATATATATAAAAAGGGGGACTGGCTGGTATTTTTTTTTAGATAAATAATAATAGAAAAATATAACCTATAAAATAACTTCTTCTACACAGAAATAACAGAAAAAAAAAATGAAAGACGAAATTAAATTAGGAAGACTTGTTCAATGTAACTGCAACCATACTTGCTTACCAAACAGTAAGCATGGTTTTCAATGGTTACTTCCTCGTACAAAGAGTAAACATATGCTGTACCAACAAGTTCAACAAAAACACAACAGTAAGTTTGTAATAAACTCAAAAAAAAAAAGCTTATTTTTAAAAGATCATATTTTAGATACTACATTATCCGTAGATCAGATACAACAAGAATTGCTATCCTTTTCTTTATTAAACAAGAAAACCGATACTAAAAAAATTAAAAAGAAGAGAAACTTCAAGATGTCCATCTTGATGGAAATGGAATTGAAAAAGAAGATGGATTCAGGACGTGGGAACACCGTTCTTAAAGAGTTTTTTGTAAAGACTTCTTACAACTGAATAAATTTTACTTATTCTGTCTCCCATATAGTGCTCGAGAGAAATAGGCTTCCGAGAAACATATGAGCTTACGTTAAGCTCTTTTTTAATTCAGTGCCAACGAATTTCCCACCATTAAGCATGGCTTGGTACACCTTTTTATTAATGCATAATTAGAATCCAGTTAATTACGCCTGTGAGTGTCTTTTTTTTTGACAGTTTTTTATTCTCGGTCTTATTTTTTTTTATTTGCAAGAAAGGTATAATATCGTCCTCAAAAACTATTAAATAGGTCGGTTAACGAGGGGGGTGCGTCTTATACATGCCTTTGAATTAAAATAAAACACATGCATATTTATCTAGATTTAGGATGAGATCACTTTTACACGTAAACAGTTTTGAATGCACTACATGTACTTGAGATAGCCTTATGGTGTGTATCGTTTTCTTCAAGAGCTCAAATATTAAAATTATATTAAATTATATTAAATCTTTTATTGTTCTCAATTAAAATAATACAGATATTTATTAGAATACCACATAGCAATGCATTTAAAAACTACTAGATAGTTATGATATATAGGACTGAGATATATTTATGTTCGCTTTATTTGGTTTATACTGCATCCCTTTTCAATTTTTCATCAGTTAGTAACCGTCTGTATTTAACTGCTTTTCTAGTTAATTTTCTAAAGATTCATTGCTGATATGCACTCCATTCGAGTCTAAAATTATTGTCTTTATATCTTAAGTACTTTACAAGATTTATTTCATCGCCCTCTCCCTATCAGCGCAATTATTATTCCTTTGTTTTATGAGTAACGTCTAGGAATAATACACTTTTGAAGACTTGACGCTTTTATACAATTTCTTCATATATTAAATGAACACGTCTCACTTTCTTTGTTTTATAACCTTTTCTTTCAACATTATACGTAGCACTTTCTCTTATATGTAAACCTTCATTTTAAATTTCATTATTTTTCTCTTGATTGTGTGTAATAGCTGCTTTATTTACAGTAAGAAACAGGGGACATTCACCTGCAAAAAGAAAAGGAACAAATTCGACAGCTGTCATTTTCATACGTTTTTCTGATTCGTAAAAGCGCAACTTTTGCCGTTATATAATCCAAATATTATTTTTGATAAGAGTCAATCTTTCTTTAAACAAGTCGCGGCTTAGTCGTGTAACTTGGTTTGCTTCTAATCACAAGATCCCGAAATGAGTACAACATCTACATCTTTCCTTTTCTCTTTCTCCCATTGAAACAAAAAAAAACATGGTTTTAAAAGATAAAAAGTATGTTGTGGGAATAGGTAGGCATTTACTCCTACAAAAAAAAAAAAAGACTATAGTTGATGATCTAACAGTGTTATTTAGATTTTGGCGCCATATCTTCTGGTCTCTCGATTGCTCATGTAGACAAACCTCATTCAAAATTTACAGTAAATACATGGCTCTATACACCTCGTTTTAATCGAATATCAAGTGAACCCGGACAATTCCTTACGTCTATCTTGTATAAAGCTAATGGGGAAATGCGAATTGGACTTTCTAAGACCCCAATGAATAAACCGTATAGAGACGAGATAGAGGAAGGAGATGTTTATATTGACAATATTAAACAATACATTCTTAATATCGATCAAGCAAACAAAGAACTTGAACAAAAGTTGAAAGGATTAACCATTCAAAAGGTCGTTACTGATTACTTGAAAAGTTTTCATGCATTGGCTATAGAGTGTTTAAAGAAACAAGAAGACTTTTGCAATAGTTACAACTTTAAACAAGATTTTAAGCTCGAAAATCTCAGCTATTGTTTATCTTGTCCTACCTCTTTAAATGATTTCTTTGCTGGCTGTTTTGTGGAGGCGGGAATTACTGAAAAAGACAATCTCGTTTTTGTATCCGAAGCTGAAGCTACTGCATTTCATTGTCTTAGTATAGATAGACGGACGACCAGAATAGTTCCGGGTCAAACTTACCTTGTTTACGATATTGGCTATAGCTCCATTGGCGTTTCAAAGATTAAAGTTGATTCTACAGAAAACTTTAGTGAAGTAGAATTTGTCTCTGAAGGGCTAGGAAAAGGCTCAATGGTGTTAAAAAAGAGCTTTAAAGATTACTTGATTGAAAATAAGTCCCAGTTAAATTTAAATGAAAGAATTATTAGCAGTTTAGTCGAAGCGTTTGTGAACGAAATTATGGTAATCAATTACTGTTTTTTATACATACATGTATGTACCTCGTACTAACCGGCACCTCAGTTTTCCTTTTCGTCATATAGAGGTGAAATTATTAATGAAAACTATGACAAAAGCAGTTCTGAAGAGGATTTTGATGAAGAAGAGGATTTTGATGAAGAAGAGGATTTTGATGAAGAAGAGGATTTTGACGAAGAAGAGGATCTTGATGAAGATGATTTCGATGAAGATGATTTCGATCAATATGATGATAAAAGTGACAAAGGTCTAATCTTTACATTACGAGAAGATTCCACTAATGAAGAGGATTTTGATGAAGATAATAAACATAATAAACGTTTAGTCTTTAAATTACGAGAAGATTCCACTGAGGTTGGACAGGATCAGGAAGAAATTATATCACTTTTCCATATTACCAATGTTAATGGCGATCCTATTAAGATCACTGCTGATAATTTAGAAAAACATGTGTTCTCATCGTATATTGATTATCTTGTTAATCATATTATGAACGTCGATCGTGAAAGCCGCCATTGTTCTAAAATTTTCTTGTCTGGAAAATACAGTTCAGATCCAAATTTCTATGAAAAATTATGCACCCAGTATAATGGAACATTTGGACAATTTATTTCTCATATTGAAGATACCAATGTAGATGCTGTCTCTCTGGGTGCTGTTTCTTTTGGATTAAAAATTAAGAATGTGCAGATCCCTTTTTTCTATGGCGCAAACTCCAATCTCGCTAGCTCAGAACCGCAAAAGAATGTGGGAAGTAGTGAAAAGCTCAAAACCGAACACAAGTCTAAAGAGTTTGACTTTATTGTCGGTATTGGTAGGCGATTAAAATATGAGGGTGGTCATTATATATTAATTTTTACCATTAGATTTTGGCGTAACTTTTACCGGGTGTTCATATGCTAATCCAAGAGATGCTCAGGTTGACGATCTTAAAGCTATTCACACTATCGAAACAGGCTGGTAATATTAGCTGTTTTTACTTGTTTATATAACACATCTAATGTTTTTTTAATGATGATGATAGGCCTGGAGGAAATGCTATTACGTTTGGGAAAACGCCTACATTGCTAATGTATGATAAAAATATGAAGACGAAGTTCTGGGGTCAAGAAGCCAAACAAAATATTTACCGTTATAAAGATCTTAGTCTTTTGGGTAACTTCAGGTTTCTCCTACATCCCGAAGCTGCTGAAGCACAGTATGGTGTAGGAAATTATGAAATTGCTAGAATGCAAGAGGCCAATAAGTACATTTTTAATCCAGTTAGTGATACAAGCCAAGGTCGATATAAACTTAAAAAAGAGAGTGCTCCTAAAAGAATAGGTCCAATTCAAGTCTGTGCTGATTACCTTAAAGAGGTTAAAAAACACGTAATCCGACATATTGTTGCTGAAACTAAATTCAAGAAAGGTAAAAAAGGCTATAGTCTGTTCTCAAAATCGTCTGAAAATGAGCCCAAGATCCAATTTGTTCTTACTGTCCCTGACATGTGGACTAAATCTGCTAGAGAAAGTATGGTGCAAATTGCTATCAAAGCTGCTATGATTAAAGAAGATGAGTTAGATGATCTTCTTGTTATCAGCGAGCTTGAAGCGGTAACTCTCTTTTGCGAAAAGAAGTACCCCTACCTTTTTCGAGACCCTGAAAACCCTGATTCAGATTCTAATTTTATCATTTGTGATGCTGGTGCGTATACAGTAGATTCGGCTACTTTTCGTCTGACGCATAATCAAGAGAATGGCGATGCAATGATTCAACAAATCGATAATGGTATTGGTGATACTTGCGGATCGACTTATATAGATAGAGCATTCAAGGAATACTTGTTGAAAATTTATAGAGATATTGGCTTAGAAGTTAAAGACACTGATACAAGTTTTGACTCCGTTATGGACGACTTTATTTGTAACATAAAGGTAATTGATAGATATATTTATGTTTATATCAGTTTTTTATTCATAAGCTTTTAAATCGATAGTGTCCATTCATGCCAGATTCTACTGGCGTTAGATTCTGTATAATCAAACTACCTGCTGTGCGCAGAATAATCAATATCCCTAACACACCAGAAGCGAAACAATATAACTTGATAGAAGCAAATACAAAACTCAAAATTTCACATGCAGATATAAGGGAAAAATTCTTTGATCCTATTGTTGAAAGAATTCTTACACTTATTCAGCGACAACTGAACCAAGCTTCTGGAAGTAATACTAGAATCAATGCCATCATGTTAGTCGGCGGTTTTTCGCGTAATCTATATTTGCAACAGCGTATCCAGGAAGAGTATAGAAATGTTTATAATGTAAAATTTCCCGAGGAAGGTGCTGCAGCTATCTCCAAAGGTGCCGTCTCTTATGGTTTAAAGCCCCGTTTGATTTCTAGAAAACTTGCTAGTCGGTCTATTGCTTTAGAAGTACGAACACCTTTCAAAAAATTAGAAGAGGACCGTTTGGATAAGAAAGTAGACCGCTTTGATAGGAAAGTATATAAAGATTATTTTGATGACGAGGTATACTCTAAAAATCGCTTAGAATATTTTGTCCGCCTATCTGACGATTTGCAAGGTGAAAGTCTTAAACTCTTCCATAGAACAGTGACTGTAGATTATCCCAACAATGCCCTGATAGGTAATACATGTTTTAGACTACTTACTATATATATACCTACTTATTAAACTTTTCTGTAATTCAGCCGTCTTTGCATGCGATTTCAAGGAAGAAGATGATAAAGAAAACTGGAGATATGTAAGCAAAAGACATACCAAGATCCTGGAAGAAATAATTAAACTGCCAGAAGTTGAAGGAATTAACGAGGGTGATCCAGTCCATTTTAATGTTGGTCTTAAAATGGATGTTATTGGTGCTACCGTTACTATTGAGTGTAAAAACAGATTTATCAATAGAAAGATCAAAGAAATGACCAATGGCAATGAAACATCTTTGAAGGTAGTCCGTAAATGTGAGCTTAATGCAGTGAAAAACGAAAAATCTTTGGCAGGATATTCTTTAGAAAAAAATTTGTTCTCGTTGAGACATCGTTAACCTTTAATAATAACTATCAGGTCCTGGGTATTTATATTACTTATGCTGACTATCGATAAATATGTTCCATGGTTCTCCGTAACCGAATCATTGCTACTTTTTTTAATGCGAATAAATAAACATATGTGGCGTAACTCCCGCTTGAACTCTTTCGTTTAAGCTTTCTCACTTCAATTCAATTTACTCGTTTTTCTTTAGTAAATACCTCTCTCTTGATGTATCATTTTATTAACGAACAAACAAAATACTATTGGCACTTTGTTTCTTCGTATTCTTTCTTTGAAATACATAATTGAGAGACACCGACAGTAGATGCTATATTTAAATCAGGAAGAAATTTACACTTGACCTTTGAACAGGATAATTATATATACAGCACAAGTATTAAATGCGCTGTATTGGTTGCGTCAGCTTCAAAAACTTAATAACAATAAAATCATTCCGAAGGGATAAGAAGAAAAGAGCAACTATGCTAAAGAAAAAAGATCCGCTTGAATACAATGCTTAGAAAAAAAGCTCATTGAGATACCTGAGCGTTAAAATCGCTCACATAAGAAATCACTGCTAAAATTAGCAGCTATAATAAATATTGGTTTTTATTTTTTAACGAAACAGAAAATGCTTTTTGGCCCCAAGTTTTATAATACAAAATAGTTTTTTTTAATATATCTTTGATAAACAGAATTAAAAACGAATTTTTTGGTTTTTTTTCGATTTTTATTTTTGGAGGTCAACCCCTTTTATGTTTTTATGGTTATTTTACCATTACTCCTGATCCATTTTTTCTATCTTTGTGAAAAAAAAATGCGTGGTATAGCACTTGTTTAGACACTTTTAATCCATTTTAAATCATACTTTTAATGCAAAAACTGAAAGAGTAATCGCTGTTTTTGACTTTTTTTTTTTTGGGTGAAAAAGTACACTTTTTTAGTGCAACATCGTGTAACCATTTTCAGAGTGTCGCAATTACATAAAATGTAGCTTTTTATTACCGTGTTTTGTTATACGACCGAATATAGATATCTAAAAACTGCATATTGGATGCTTATGAATAAAAGTGCTCATCTAAACTGGGTGAGAAAACGCGCTTTAAAGAATTCGCTAATTTAAGGACCGCTTAGCTCAAATTTTAGCGGAAAAAAAACGTCTAAAACAGTGATTACTCGGTCAGTATGTTTTGTAAAAATATAATTTTAGATGGATTAAATGCGCCTAAACGAGCAATGTGTTATTGTTGTTTTTACACAAAAAAATTCAAATTGGATCGGAAACAATTGCAAAAATACTACAAAAACACAAAACGGGTTGACCCCCCAAAATGACCAAAAATCATCAAAAATGATCGACTGAAGAAAAATATAAAAGATTGAGAAAAATATAAAACAGCAAGCTGTTTTCAATTTTCTTATTAAATATAACATCCTAAATAATAACTTTTACTAAGTAACTTGGACAAAAGAATCATTTCCTGACGTTAAATCATACAATTAAAACATTTTATTTCGATCATCGAAAGATGACCTTTTTTAGAAGTTACTTCTAAACCGTCACTTAAAAACACGCGTTTTTAAGAGAATAACGGATGAACAATAATGGATTATGATAGTCTAAATAGTTATTGAACTCTTTCAAGCTACTGTATAAAAAAATATGCTGTGTATCGTTTTCTGCAAGAACTCAAACATTAAATTATGTTAAATTTTATTAAGATTTTATTGATGTCAATTAAAATAGTACGAAGCTATTTATTGGAATACCACATAATAATACATTTAAAAACTGCCAGCTATAATAAACAAGACTACAAAGCATTTTTGCGTTCACTTTATTTGGTTTATACTGCATCCCTTTTCAATCTTTCATCACTTAGTAACCGTCTGTATTTAATTACTTTTTCTAGTTAATTTTCTAAAGATTCACTGCTGATCCATACTCCATTCAAGTCTAAAATTATTGCCTTTATATTTAATTGTTTTTTAAGATTAATTTTATTACACGCTCTTTCTCTCTATCGGTTTGATTAGTATCCCTTTGTTCTATGTGTGACATTAATTGAAAATACTAGACGCTTTCATATAATCTCTTCATAGATTAAATAAATACGTCTCAAAATAATAGGTTACCGTTTTCGCCAAAGAATTCAGCAATTAATAATTCTACTTGTAAAAAAGATGGAGGTCTTGATTCAAACATAGTAACGCCAGGAAACATATTGCTTTCAACAAGAAAATGAAGGTACAAGAGCCCTTAAAAAGCACCTAAACTAAATAGTTACCTGAAAAATAAAAATCCTTAAATTTGTACTGAATATAATGAATTGTTTCCATATTCTCCATCTTTTATTCTTTTAAATAATACTTTAAATTATACAGAACCGTTATGTAACAATCTAAAATGCGATTGGGTACAAGTCTAAACTAAAAGCAAAAACACAGAGAATATTATTGTGTCACATTTAAAGTGCTGATAAATATATTCTTGAGAACAGCTGCATTGTGCCTACTAAGATTGGGCTAGCAATGATCTTCATCTGTTGAGTTTTTAAGCATGTTGTTTCAATTCTACCGGTTTCGAGGATGATACGTATATATGCATTTACGGCCAAAAAGTATTTATACTATTAAAAAAAGTATAAACATACTTGGTCCTCAATGAGAATAACATTGTTTATATTGTAGAATGTTTAAATTTCTTGAGGAACAGTTACTCAGAATATTTATAAGTCTAATTGGTTTAATTTTATTTGTTTTACAGAAAAATAATTGTGATGATGAATATTAATGCATATAATGGTGATGCTAATGTGTATATTAATGACGAAGCTTGACTGAGAGACTGACCATAAATCCAATTCTCTTTTCCGTCAGCAGGATAATTGTACAGTATATTGACACGAGTTTTTTCGTTCATGCGACCTTTGACTTTATAACCCATATCGATGGCATTATCAATTACAGTCTTGTTCTCATTATAAAAAACTCCGGTATTGTTAATGGTAAAGTCTTCTGTGATTAAACTAGATACTCGTTTGATGTAATTTGCTAACTGAGGGGGTGTAAAGTTACGATCTGAAAGAAAAAGCGCCATTGTACCAGCAACGTCTAAAAAAAAAGAAGAGAGAGTTAGGTTTAGGTCGCATTTTTTTATACTGCTATAAATATTACTTACGTGGAGCGGCCATGGAAGTACCTGATAATGTGCGTGTTGCTGTTGTTGATGTTGGCCAAATTGATTTAATATTGGAACCAGGGGCAAAACTAAGTAATATATCCATGTTAGTACAAAAATTCTATATCGCGATCTATTTTTTTTTTTGTCTTACATATCGACACATTGCCCGAAATTAGAGTAAAACGCAACCGAGTCGTCCTGATCTATCGCACCGACTGTAATTGCACCCGGTGTACTACCAGGACTGTAAAGACATGCATCTTCACCATAATTACCCGCTTGTAAAAAAAAAATCAAGGTTAATTCATTGTTATAAATTAAAAAAGTTTAACGACTTACCAGCAACAGAAAAATGAATACCAAGACCTAATGCTTGTTCGATAGCATCGTTCGTAGCTTGACTATAAAGTGCGCCAAGAGATAGACTAAATAGTACAAATTATATTAATTTAAGTACTGGGTAATAATAATAATAATAATAATTTACTTGACGATGCTTTTAGCCCCAGGCTTGCTTTTGTGTTGCTCTACGATCCACTGAAGACCGACCAAGACATCAGACAGTCTACCATTACCATCGCTATCTAATGTTTTTACAGAAACTATCTCCGACTTTTTTGCCACTCCGTATTTCGTGCCACAACATACGCCAGCTACGAAGGTACCATGGCCATTAGCGTCGGTATGATCATTCGGGTCACCGACGACAGTTTTTCCAATAGTTACTCGACCAGCAATATCAGAATGGTTTTCGTTAATGCCTGAATCCATCAAATATATAGTAACTCCGTCTCCCTATTTTGTATTGAGAATTAGTAAAGAGTCGCTACACGAATAACCGCTATTTTTATATATTTACAGAAACTGTTGGAAATTTGTAATTGCCATCGGTTCCTGAACGTTGATCGATTCTATCTAAGCCCTATAGAATAATAAAATATTATTAACACATGTAGCTATTTAAGTGGTAGAAAAAAAATACAGTAGGATGATGACTTACCCAACTAGGAGGATTTGTTTGAACAAACTCTTGTAATGAGAATGTGGCATCTTTAATCCAATAATGAACAGCACTTTCGCTCGAAGTTTCATTAGCTGATAAAAGTTCTTCAACTTCTTTAGATTGAAATTGAGCAGAGTACCATCTGAACTTTCCAATTGTATTAAACCTTATGGAATCGGTAATGTTTAGTGTCGGTTTCTCGGTACTGTTTGTTGTCAAAGATGTGTCGTTAGTTCCATTTGTGTTACTCTTTGCTTGGTGTATTTTTAACTTTTGGATTTGATTTTTGATATTGATTGATGGGACATTTGGTTTAAATACGACAATGTAGTTACTCGAAGCCGTTAATTTAGGTTGCGCTGGTAGGACGTTTTCCTGACTGGTATCTGCCAGTGTTATTGAAATAAGATATAAAAAAGTATATGTCGCAAAAAGTAACGCTTTATTATTAGAGAACATTTACACTCTTCAAGGCCAAAACAAAAATAAATATAAAAAAAGGGCCTTGAAAAAAAAAGTACATGATTTTTTGTATCCTTAAATACTTTTTTTTTTTTAAAAAAAAACAAGTATAGGATCCACAAAATTAATAGCCAAGTAACTTAAAGTTGAAGGTCTGTGTAGCACAACGCAAATTTTTAATACCTTGGTATTTTTTTTCCCTTTTTATTTTAATAATTCCCATTGCGAACGATACTCATAAACGTGTTATTGTCCTTTTTTCAGAGTTTTTGTTTCATAATTTTTTTTCGCCACATTTTCTTTTATATAAATGTATAAAATCCTAATTATTTAAACGTATTTGTATTGTTATGATTGAGACCATAAGAAGGGAGTTTATCCTTGTATCACATTAATAGAAGCATAACTCTGACGTACTCCTTTATACTGGGAGCACGAGGAATTAAAAAACCTTATTAGGCGTTGCTGTATAATTGGAGAAACGTGTTCCACCACGACGGTATAAATTTGTGGACGGTGGATGAATAAGGCAAATCTCAAATAGCCTAGAACCGACCAAAACTCTGGCAGCTATTTGTTATTGCACCTGGCGTCACACGAGCTAGTATAAATGCATGTTTTTTCTGCGTGTAAACTGACACCAACATGATGCAAAGTAGTAGAATATAAGAATAAAAAGTTCTAGTTCTGGATACCTTCCTGTGCGTACTAGAACAGTGGTAAATTGTAGTTACAAGTTTTTAAATCTTATTTTTTTTTTTTTCTCCTCTCCCCTTTTTTTTATTAGTATTCCAAGTGGAGGAGATAATCAAAGTGTTGTACATACTCCGGATTTTTGTTTACACTGAAAAGATAAAATTAGATAAGGATTAAATAATGACAGTAACAGAAAATTCTACTTTACTGTTTATTCGTATTTTCTGCTTTATTTACAACGAAACACCGATTTATGCTAAGATGCCGCATTTTTAGTTTATTACATTATATAATTTAATTTAATTCTTGTGGATAAATAGGATATATAGTTTTATTATAATATTTTTTATTACAAAATCTTCATACTCTTTTAATAGGGGGTATGCTAATAAATTACGAAATTAGTGTACGGTTATTTTATACAAAAAAGAGAGAAACTCTTCTTTTTTTTGGATTAGTTTTAAAAAAAAGTGAACGGTCTATAACTCTACTGGTTCTTCAGCGAGTGTGTTGATTCCTAAAGATGATTCTGCTGCCGCCGCCCTCTTTTCAATAAGAGCATTTTCCAGTAAAGTCAAACGACGAATACGCTTCAAGTTTAACCAGGCTGGTAAATAAAGGTATGGGATAGTTTCACGAGGACTAGGAATTTCGAAAGGAGATGTAGTTTCTTCGACCAATACCGAGTCTAAAAGCAAGACATCGCTTTTATCTCCGTTTACAACGCGAGTAGCTACAGCACGAAGGATATCTGGGCTAATAGGATTTTCGTAGTCTGCAACATGGTACTGCGATATTAATTTTTGAATTTGAGTAGGTGATAAAATCCAACAGACATCATAGATGTTTTCAATATCTTCCAAAGTAGCCTTTTTAAATTGTAATAATTTAGTAGCTTGCATTAAATGTTCTAATTGAAGTGTGCCTTCAGGAATATCATGGCTCTTGCACCATTCTTCGATTCTAGTGATATTGTATTGGATTTGCATAGCTATAAATGTTATACGTTAGCATATATTTCAAGCAATAAATATTTTAAAAAATTTACCTCTCTTCCAAGACGAGAAATTCTTTCTCATCAAGAGATCATTAAACGCCATAATACCAGTCATTTTCAAAACTTCGGTTAAGACTTGATAAGCGATAGAAGGTTCTATAAAGTAACACTTCATTGTACGATGCACCTTATTCAAAAAATTCAAAACGTCGTCCATATTATAAGCAGGTCCAGTAGAACCCAACAACAACTTATTAAAGAATCTACCGGAATCATTGGTAACAAACCCAGGAAGAGATTGACTCTCGATAACTGCGGGGATCACCATTTTACAGTACTTTCTCTTGATTTCTCTCATCCAAGCATGGAAAATATTATCTTCAAGACACTGCATTTCAAATTTAATTGTTTGCATTAGTTTTTCAAATTCGCGCCAGCCCACAGTTTGACCCTTTTCTTGCATCTCGATTTCGATACGGGTTTCTGATTGTACAATCAATGATAAAAGTTCATGAACGTTTGTCAACCAAAATGCGCAAGGTATAACAGCCTCTTCGCCAGGATAGCTCTACATAATAAAAATCAATATAAATTGGTGACAGTTGAAAGTAAGGACTTACCAAACATTGTTTTTGAATAGTATCCATAACAGAAAATAAAAGGTTTTCTGATTCTCGATTGTAGCCAATTCTCCACATATCATTAATACACATGCTGATAAGATGAGCAGGGAACAAGACTTCTTTATGAGAAGGAGGATTCTTTTCACTAGGTAAAGGAATTTTAAGAGACTTGATAAGACCTTCCAATACCTCTTCTAAAAGAGGTTCTTCTTGTCTTAAAATAGCATTAATCTAAAAAAAAGGTTAAAACAATAGAATCTACTGAAATCACAAAATATTTTTACCTCATCTTCAGGATTATCAGAGATTTCATCTAAACGACTACTCTTCCCGCCAGCAAGAGTGTTTGATTGACCAACCGATAAAGGACGAGGATTCTTACCACCATTCAACTGTTCAGCTTTACGAATATGATCGATTGATGTTTTAGGGATATTACCAGTTACTTCAGCCGAACTATTACGACGAATTTTACGGTGAGTTAAAACGCTTGTCTGACGAAGCGGTTTGATATCGTCTTCGAATTCAGAGGGACTATGATCGTTTGTCAATACGGGCGAACCGCGCCTTGAGTCTCCAGCAGGCGACATAGTTCTTGACCTACTGCTGTTGGTAGGAGGTAACGAAGCCTGCTGTTGACGAGTATGCATCGATTTAGCGAGCTGAGCCTTCAACGCCACAATTTGAGACTTCAAGTCTGCGATTTCGTCGCTATTATTAATCGGTTCAATCTTTAACAAGGTCTCATTCTTTTCTTTCTCCGCATGTAACAAAATTCGAATATCGTTCAATTCCTTATTCAACAACGAAATTTTTTCTAACGCAGCAGCGTGGTCAGAACGCGCCTTTTGTTTTTCTAAAAGAAGGAGGTCGAAATCAGATTGAGGTACACTGCTCTGACGAATTTGGGTCTCCATCTCTCGGGAATTGTGTTCCATTTTTTCGTGTCGGTCAGACCACGATTTGATTTGCGCTTCAAGATGAGATACGCGGACAACGAGTTCCTTCTTTTCTTGCTTTAATGAGGTTACGGTCTGAGTTAGTTCGACTACCTTGTTCTCTAATTTATAAGAGACCTCCTTGAAATGGTTGGCGGATTTAGCGTCTGCTCGTAGTTTCAAAAGATCTTTGCGAGCTGCTCGACGACGGACACAAGATTGTAAAAAGATGATCTTTTCAAGCTGTGCTTGATACCATTTACGAGCAAGCATGCCTCGAATATGACGTTGAATTTCAACCGCTGCATTATGTTGACGTAATTCCCGATGTTCTTGACGAGCTTTACGAGCACGAATAGCTTTTTTTTAAAAAAAATTATATGTATTAGTATATACCTTCTTTTTTTTTTTTGGTTCCTAAGTATTACCTGTTTGTAATTTAACAGCAAACAATTTCTTTGCTAAGAATTCTTTACGAGCAGCAAATCTACGGAAATTCTTTTGCAAAGTAATAGCAGCCTTCTCTTGTCGTAACATGGTTAATTTCTTTTCTGCTGCCTTTTTACGAGCAATACATTGTAACTTGATAGTAATGTCTTTCATGCGAACGTAACGTTGACGGTAAACAAATCGACGAATATTCTTTTGAAGTACCGTAGCGCAAGCATCAAATCTATCAGATCTAATTTTTTCAAGGTATGCCAACTATATATTAAAAAAAAAGAGTCAGCTTTTTTTTTCTTTGATTTGCATGTATAAACGCTTTTTACCTGTCCAGCACGGAAAAAGATTTTTGTTTCTCCCACTTGGTACTTATCAGTATCAGTAATACAAGCGTCTAAAATCACTTGACACAGTCCTCTTACATCAGGGTCAGCTTTGGGGTCCCAATTACTAGAAGGTACAAGCGCATAATAACGATCAGCAAATTCTTCAAAAGTCCAGCGAGAGGGGTATCCAAGACAACTGATTCGAATTGTCTCAAGAACACCACATGCACGAAGTTGAGAGAGTACCATGGGTGCTTCAAATTCCCAGGCAGCCTTAGCTTCATTTGGTTTGATACAACGAATATAATGTACGTTTGTTTCACCAATGGTATCCATTAAATTAATCAAGGAGTTTTTAAAGATGGAGCCCAGCGTAGGTTTTTTAACGGCCATACTCTTTCTCTTGTTTTCAACGGATACCGAGGCATTAGCTGCAGCGGAAGCCGATAAGATTTCATCCAGGAACGGGAATTCCGAGTTTTGTAACAGCTGAAGATGCTCGTCAGGTACCGAATCCTTGTTTTTCTCTAAAAAGTTCTCTGCTTCGTACTCGACATCATGCGCATAATGAGCGATGGTAAATGCGGAGCTAGAGAAACGAGGCTTCTTAAAGTACTTCTTGTGCTCTGGCGAGCTGAAATTATCGTACAGCTTTTGACAGAAGGCTTGATCGGAGCCAGCAGGCAGACGCGACTCTTCATCCAGTAAAGACAAGATACCCAATTTACCTTCAATCATTTCAATACATTTCTGGTTATCGCTAAACTCGATAAATGTCCAGTTGATCTTTTCACGTATATACTCTTCCTGCTCTAATTTAAACACATGCTGATTAAACTGCTGTTGAAGTTTCTCGTTGGCATAATTGATACAGAACTGTTCAAACGAGTTCTTTTTGAAATGCTCGAATCCGTAGATATCCAGCACACCGATGAAATTGCGGATGGCGTCTGTATCTGGTGCTGAAAGACTTTGGTTGATGATCTCTACAAGCCAATCGAATAAATTCGAGTAAATGTATTTGGCTACGGAGTCCTTCACGACTTGAGCTTGCGTAGGGCTCAGGTTGGTCACGATTTTTTCTGATCGTGTAATAATTTGCTTTCGCACAATCCATTTTCTAAATTCGGCGGTGCTGATTCCCAATAAGCGAGTAGCAGTTAAGAGTGCGTGATCAGACTCGGACAGCATCGCGTCGCCACGTCCAGTGATGGTAATGTTACCTAAATGAAGCAACGCAGCTAAAATTCGAAAGATCTTCCACTGCAAGTCTACGGATAACCCCACGGTCGATAAGGCCCTCTGAGTGACCTCGAATTCCTCTGCATCGTTGACTCCTGCAATCTCTCCAGTCCCACTTTGATTTAAGTAATGGAAATCTGTATACTGACTCAACCCGAAATCCTTTCTTTCTTGAGACGGTGCGCCGGCACAGAGCTGATAAAAGATGTGGTAATTTCTTTCAATCTCGGGTTGAAAGATTAATCGTGATCGTTCTAAAAGATAGGTTCTGATCTTGGCACCGACAATATTTGCATCGTTGTCAAATTGGATTTCAATGTATTTACCAAACCGAGAACTGTTATCGTTACGTGATGTTTTTGCATTACCGAAAGCTTCCATAATTGGATTCGTAGCTATTTACGAATGGATTTAATAATTTGTACCACTTTTTTTAAAAAAAAAGGTTGTTACCTAAGATTTGTTCTTCGACTTCTGTCATCGATCCATCTGATTTCTTTTTTTTCTCTGCTACTTCTTGATCATCTGCGGTTGCAAAGTAACGCATGATAAACTTTGCACTCACTGTCTTACCAGCACCACTATAATATATACGTATAAGTTACACTAGTTACTGAATCGTTTTTTATTTTTCTTTTGTTACCTTTCACCTGACACAACGATAGTCTGATTAATTTCTTCTCTAATCATACACCTGTACGCTTCTTCAGCAATAGCAAATAAATGAGGCTCTAACTCTCCACGTCGTTTACCAGAATACTGTTGTACAATGTCAGGTTCGTACAGTGATACACGAGCAAACGGGTTGACAGCGATCAAAACAATACCGGAGTAAGTGTAAATTAAATGTTGCATATATCTCGTTCTAATCGTGTTTAAAACTAGTTTTTTTTTTTTTTTTACTTTTTAAGATAATGTGATTTTTTTTTCTTTATAAAAAAAAAGCTTACCAGCTGGTTCATTCAAGTAACTTAGGTTGGTCAAATCATCTGTGTATTCCATTTTTGGTGGGTTTCGAAGTGGTGGTAAAGTCGATCCATTTGTTTTTTCGATATCTTTTAAACTAGATTCAAATACATGCAACTAAAAAAACCCAGAAAATAAATGAATACCAAAAAAAGAAAGGGAAAATCGTAATTTTATACCTTTGTATTATCATTTTCGTCTTCAAAGGTGATGATAACTTTATCAGCTTCTGTTTTATTGGATATACACGAAGCAGACACCCACCCTTCTTCTTTGTCCGGAAACCAAGCTTTAGTTCCTTTTGTGTATACTTGTATAGCCTGTGCTATATTTAACTCTACGTTGGTTCCTTCTAACATATTTTCGTTAATCGCGAAAAAGAAATGAAAAAGAGTAAAAAACAAAAAAAAAGGGAAAAAAAACAAAAAGAACCTTGTATACAAACTAACGTCAATCCGAATTTAATGAACGGAATTTTAATAATGAAACCTTTTTTTGAATATTCCAATGACGTACAGTATCTCGTCAAAACTGTATAAGGTGATAAAATAAATTAAAGGTGGTCTAAAAAGGAAAGTAGGTGATAATACTACCTAGGCCAAAAAAAAAAAGCTACTACTTTAAAAAAATACTGCGAGCCAAGTTTTTTTTTTCTTTCTATTACTCGTTTCTTGTTTATACACGGCACTGTCTGTAAAAAAAAAGGGGGGGGGGGGGGAGTGACTTGACATGATGGTTACACCTTATTTTTCGATCCGGGATATTTTAACTTTCCGGGAAAATGTTGCCACACAGCATTTTTATTAAAAAAAGGAAAATCATTCCGAAGTATAATAATGTGTACAGTTAAGCAAAGAAAAGGATTTTTTAAGTTTCTTTGGCGGTACGACTTTCTCCTCTATTTTCGGTTTATCTCTTACAATAACGATAGGAACACTGGAATGCTTTAAGCGATACTTGAAGATACCTGTTCCCGAGTACGCATGCTTATATTTCAACTTGTTTCTTGATCCAACAATTAGCATGGAAGGTTGATACATTCTAATCTTTTTTTTTTTTATTAAAAAAAGTTAGAACCAAAAAAGAAAAAAAAAAGCTACTTGTTTTTTTTTACCATTTCTTCTAGTGCAACTTCGGGTCTACCAAAGGTTAATTCGACAATCATTTGAATCTAAAGCGTATATAAATTTTTATCAATACAACTCTTTTTTGTATTTGTATTTGTAATACATATTTACTATATACTTTGTCTCCTTGGTGTGACTTCATGATCCAATCAATGATCTCTTCTGCCTTTTGTTTAGGATCTTCCTCATTGTTATGCAATTGAGGATAAACACCTACGACAACAATTTCATCACCTTCATCCATAAGACTCTTTTTAAAAAAGAAAAACATTAAAACCAAGTAATATAGCAGTTAACTTTTTATTTTTATTTTTTTATGCTCACTCTTAATGTAAATGATAAACTATCAAGAACCTCTTCCAATAGATCAATAGCAACCATGTAAGTACGAGACCTTCTTGTCTTTTTAAAGCCAAGGCTTGATTGCTTTAAAGTAAACGAATGATAAGCCGGTGGAATGTTTGTAACATTATCAAATGATACTCTTCGTTGATAAGAAGGCTGAGTTGTAACAGTCATCTTTTTTGTTATATTAATAGAAAAAATAAGAGAAATGAGAACGATTTTTATTAAAACGTTTATATATTTATAATATTTCCGCGATAAAAAAAAACAAACAAAGCAGTAGAAAAAAAAATAGTAATAGTAGTAATAGAGTCAAAATAGTATGTAGTTTACCAAATGTATACGTAATAAATGAGGAAAAATGAGGAGGAGGAAATGGAATATAATATTTATATATGATTTTTTGTTGATGTAGTTCTTTTTTTTTAGAACGTAGGCGGTTGCCATTGAGGATCTATTATATTATACTGTTGTTGTTGTTGTTGTTGTTGTTGTTGCTGTGTTTGCTGCGGTTGTAATAATTGATCAGAATTTGGATATTGTTTTAACTTTGCAATATGTGAGTGCTCAATATGATACTTTAGTCCGTTTAAGTTCTTGTAGCGTTTGTTACAGTATCCGATCGTACACATGTAAGGCTTTTGAGCGTCTCTTTCTGCTTCACTTAACGTATCTTCTTCTGAATGTCCGTGCATTTGATGATATTTTAAACCATTTGGGTTCTTGTATGCTTTATCACAATTAGCTATCGGGCATTTATAAGGTTTATCTTGTCCATCATCTATATCAGTTATAAAAAAAAAGTAAATACATGTATCATTAATAAAAAAAAAAAAAAAAAGTCTTATCTACCACATGTTTGATACAGTGCTTCAGATCTAAAATATTGAATATGACTAGGAGATAAAGGATTGGCAGACCTACTGTTGATTAAAGAAGGTAAAGCTTGCTTCAAAATTTCTTCGGTATGTTGTTGGTGACTTGTAATATTTGCGGTAGTAGTAGTAGTAGTGGTGGTGGAAGTAGGAGATATAAGGGTGGGAGTCACCAAGGGAGTATCAACTGAATTGACCGCAGTAATGACTCTTAAATCATTCTTTCGACTTAAAGGACTGGAGGTAAGAGCGGCTAATTCATGAGGTTGTGTCGGTAAAGGGGTTGGAAAATCCTGGTCCATCATGACGTCGTCATCATTATCCCCTGCAGCTGATTCTTGCTCTTCGTCTTCTTTTGGTTCGGGTTCTTCTTCTATAGGTTCATGGTGATGTTCTTCGTAATGGTGTAATAGCTCATGTAAATCTCTTACTCTCATACCGCAACAAACTAGATCGCTACAAAACGCTGACTCTAACTCTCTTTGGTGAACAAAACTATCTCGGTGTTGAAAGATAGCTGGCATAGTATGTGACGAAGGTGAATAAGACATGGCAGAAGACCCACTACTATAAGTCTTTTTTTTTTAGTACAACGACAACAAAAAAATAGTGATCATGCTCAACTTACATTGGCTTGTGTTTTAACGTAATGTTTATATTTTGTGAAGTCATTTTCCTTTCTTTTTTACAAGATTTAATAAAAAAAAAAAAAAAAAAAAAAAAGTGACAAAGAAAAAGGAAAAAGTTATTATTACCAGAGATGTTTCGGTTTTAGAAAGAAAGAAGAAAAAAAGAAAAAAGAAAAAAGTGACAGGTTTGACGGTTGGTTATTATAATGCACCAACCAAAGTCATAAACCTTAGATGTAGTTACACAGAATTAATATATCACAAAATAGCTGTGTTGATGATTAATCCCTTTTTTTTTTTTGTTTCTTATATATCATCCCTTTTTTTTTTATTTTGACAGTTAATGCTCTTCAAAGTGCAAAAAAACACCGTCCTTAAGTCATTTTACAACCAATATGGTATTTTCCGGATCAGACTACACTTTTTTTTTTTTTTTTTTCAAGCAGCTATACTTGAATACTTAAAACGGGAACAGCACACACACACAAAGAAAGCCGTATGCTTTGGCAATTAACAACATTTTTTTTTTTACGCGCCAACCGTGTGACCTTTCTTTTTGGTATCCATGCAAGGTTTCCCTAACAAAAAAATAAGCTTTTTATTTTTGCTCTGTGATAGTCGATCGATTGGTCCAAGACAATAATGTGGGAAAAAAAATAAAGCAACTTTTAAAAGTCCTAGCTATAACAACTATTTCTCCTCATTAAAATAACTTATAAAAAAAAGTGTATACACGAGAAACATTCTTTACTGCGTTAAAAAGAAGAACACAGAGAAAAAAAAACGTCCCTTTTTGTTAACAGAATCTATGCAATTGTTTTGCTAGCAAAAATAAAATAAAAAGGACTAAGCCACAGATTGGGGTGTGTTTCTAGGTCTTTCCACAGCAAAACGGCAAATCCATGCTTCTGCGGGGGTAGAAACCAAAACAAAAAAAAACGATTACAAAAGGGTTTTTTTTTCTTTAACCTTCAAAACGTTTTTTTCCCCTTTTTTCATATCTTTTTCACTATATAAAACATGAATCGTCTTGTAGTTCAAAATACACTCCGCTCCAACGGTGTTCTTCGCCGCCTCTACTCTACTCACAAGGACATCAAGTTTGGTGTTGAGGGCCGTGCTGCACTTTTACGAGGCGTTGATATCCTTGCCAAATCCGTTGCTGTTACCTTGGGTCCCAAGGGTCGTAACGTGTTAATTGAGCAAGCCTACGGATCACCCAAGATCACCAAGGATGGTGTCACCGTCGCCAAGTCTATTGTTTTAGAAGACAAGTTTGAGAACTTGGGTGCACGTCTTGTACAAGACGTTGCCAACAAGACCAACGAGGCTGCTGGTGACGGTACTACTACTGCTACTGTTTTAACCCGTGCCATTTTCACTGAAGGTGTCAAGAACGTTGCTGCTGGTTGTAACCCTATGGATCTTCGTCGCGGTGCTACTATGGCTGTTGATGCCGTTGTCAAGTTCTTGCAGCAACACAGTAAGGTCATCACCTCCCCTCAAGAGATTGCTCAAGTCGCTACTATCTCTGCTAACGGCGATAAGCACGTTGGAGGTATGATTGCTCAAGCCATGGAGCGTGTAGGTAAGGAAGGTGTCATCACCGTCAAGGCTGGTAAGACACTTGATGATGAGTTAGAGGTCACTGAAGGTATGCGTTTCGACCGTGGTTTTATCTCCCCTTATTTCATCACCGATACCAAAACTGGTCGTGTTGAATTTGAAAAGCCCTTGATTTTATTGTCTGAAAAGAAGATCTCTCTCTTACAAGACATTTTACCTGCACTTGAGGCCTCTGCTACTCAACGTCGTCCTCTCTTGATCGTTGCTGAGGATCTTGATGGTGAGGCTCTTGCTGCCTGTATCTTGAACAAGCTCCGTGGTCAAATTCAAGTCGCTGCCGTCAAGGCTCCTGGCTTTGGTGATAACCGTAGAAACATCTTGGGCGATCTCGGTGTCTTGACCCACTCTACTGTCTTCTCTGACGACATTGATATCAAGTTGGAGAACGCTCAACCCGAGTTATTCGGTACCACTGGTTCCGTCAGTATCACCAAGGAAGACACTATTTTCTTAAACGGTGCTGGTTCCAAGACAAGTATTGCTGAGCGTTGTGAGCAAATTCGCGGTGCCATGTCTGACAGCAGCACCTCTGATTACGAGAAGGAGAAGCTCCAAGAGCGTCTTGCTAAGCTCTCTGGCGGTGTCGCTGTTATTAAAGTAGGTGGTTCTTCCGAGGTAGAGGTTGGAGAGAAGAAGGATAGATTTGACGACGCACTTTGCGCTACTCGTGCTGCTGTTGAGGAAGGTATTGTACCTGGTGGTGGTGTAGCTCTTTTAAAGGCCGCCAAGACCTTGGAGACTTTAAAGGCTGCTAACTTTGATCAACAATTGGGTATCAACATTATTCGTCAAGCTATTCAAACACCTTGTCGTACCATTGTCGATAACGCTGGTGGTGAAGGTTCCGTAGTTGCTGGTAAATTAATGGAAGATATGCCTGATAATGTTAACTGGGGTTATGATGCTGCTACCAATGAGTACTGTGATATGATCGAGAGAGGTATCATTGATCCTACAAAGGTCGTACGTACTGCTCTTGTCGATGCCTCTGGTGTCGCTTCTCTTTTAACTACCACTGAGTGTATGATCACTGATGCTCCTGCTAAGGCTGGTGCCGCTGCTATGGGTGGTATGGGCGGTATGGGCGGTATGGGTGGCATGATGTAAATACCCCACTTTTTTTTTAAAAAAAAAATACACAATAGAAACTCTTTTTATGAAATAATCTGTAAAAAAAAAATAAAAATAAAAATAATAATTTTCTACATACATTACTACGCTTTAAAAAAGTTCACACGCTCAAAATTGCATAAATAAAATAAAGTCCCGCTAATTTATTTTCTAATGCCAACGGCACGAAAAAAAAAGGGGGGGGTTGTTTGAGAAAATACCTCTTGCATTCTGGAAAAAAAAATCTCCCGTAATGATAAAGTCTAGGCTTTATGAAATATTTGCGTATCTGAAAAAGCAGATGACAAATAAGAAAAAAAAAAACGTTTTAGCGGAGATTCTTTCTACGCACGAAAAAAGACACGCATTTTATTGTTCAAAAGAGAAAGAATGATGAGTCATTACTTGAAGTTTGCATCAATTCAGAAACATTCCCGTTCAAAAAGTGTATACAGGTAAGAAAACAGAAAATTATATTTTTAAGGTGGCGGTACCCGAAAAAAGAAGATTGCATAACATGCCAGCATTAAATTAACTATTACACTTTTTGTACGGCTCTTACATTGCGTCATTAGTACAAAGGCATTATTTTGTGAACCCTGAAGAAAATCTATTAAAAAAAAGATGGAATAAAAAAAGATGTTGATGCTGAGCTAAGAAGAAAAAAACCAATCAGCAAAGATGCGTAGAATCAAAAGTTGCCGTATTTAGTATTATTTTTTTGACAATTGTGATTAAACTAAATGACTAGCTGGTATAATTGTAATATGATGACTTTATTTGAAGTTTACAAAGTGATTGAGGGGCAACCGCCACTCATCCGCTGGAATTGAGTAATTTTTTCTGTTGATTGGTAGAAGTTTGCATAATTTTTACTTACAATAATGTTAAATGTTTTCTCGAAGAATTCTAGGAGGGAGCTTGTGAATTCTTCGAGTGATTGTCTTTCGAGCGATATCCTTTGGATAATACTTTCTAGTGGATCTAGAGCTAATATTGCACACTAAGATGCATATCAAGTTCTCAAGGCTACATAAAGCATTGTAATGTTAGTTTCATATAAACGCGATATAAACCAATCTTATTACCAAATACTTGTATTCATTTTTTTGTTTTTTGTTTTCATCGAAACCAAAACTTTCTCTCAAAGCTCTCGAATAGTAATACTGGTCTCCTTCTCTTCACTCTCCTATTTTAAAGAAGATATGTGAGGTCGTTCATTCATGCATCAATGTTATGTGTTACTAACACTCTCAGAGTCTACTACATGAGATAACTTTATTATAATAATATGAAATTAGATTCTCAATTAATTGAAAAGTTAATAAAGTAATACCTTTCTTTTTCTGTTTGAGTATGCTTTAGGGTAAACGCTCTATTTACACGTTCAGCCAAAAAAAAAAAGTGTTGACAGATCACTTTTCATGTACGTACCTTTAAGGATACCCGTTTCTCTACGAAGGTCGGGTATAAGTTAGCAAGCGAAGAAGAAGAAAAAGACTCCAAAAAAAAAAAGCGGTAAATAAGTGATAAAGTAGATCGTGTGATATATTAACTCATTGTTAAATCATATCATACCAGCATTTGTTTCATATACTCGTACTTATCGGTTAATCATTTTTATATAGTAGGTACGCTCCAACTTGATTCATACAAGCTCGCGAATAAAGACTAAGTTGAACGCATGAAAAAAAAAATAAGTGTGGCGTAGACAGTGTAGAAAGCTGCCCGTGTTTTAGAAATTGGGGGGGGGGGGGAGTGTTTTTTTTTCTAAATCAGGAACCGATTTCATTTTACTAAAAACTTCTTGTTTGCTCTAACTATTAACCTCATTTTTACATAAATCCTTAAATGTTTTCTTAAAATCAAAAAATAAATAAAAAAAAGCATGCATGCTGAGTTTAATAATATTACAGATTATTTGAAGCTGGTAAAAAAAAAATAAGGAAATTCTTGCAAGTTAAAATTTCGATCCACACTACTGCCTTTTTTACCGTAGTAAAAAGGAATTTATATTAAAGTACGTGCGCTGTATAGTAAATTAAAATAACCCAAAAAAAAAAAAAAAGTGAAACAAGATGACTGCATGAATTTTATGGTAAAAGAATGTTACCAAAAAAAAAAAAAAAAGGATCTATGACTGATCTCATCTACAAAAGGGGAGTTTAGACTTTAAGCTACCCCTGCGTCCCTCAATTGATTACGGACGTGCGCTTAGAAGAAAGACCGGGGCAAAAATAAAAATAAAAAAAAATCTTGGGGTTTAAATATCCGCTTTAAAAAAGGGACATTCATAGCTTTTTTGTATCATTTTTAAATGGTTTTGAATGATGGGAAAAAAAAAAATATAAGCACACACATCAAAATTGGGGGGAGGAGGGGACGGTACCTTTATAAGTGTGTGTGCGTGTGTCTCTCTTTTGTTTATCATTTTTTAAATCTTGTCTGTATTTATATACAACAACAAAAAAAAAGCTGAATTGAAACCTATATGATATTTAGGTGGGATTGTATCGCATGTACATAAAATAGAATGGTAACTGACTGTAATGACGGTTAAACTTATGATCCGTCATAGTGTGACATGGTCCCCACCTTTTTTTTTTTTTATATATTTTTATATTTTAACAAATCACTCCACTATATCCTTCTCTCTTTTCTTTTTCCTGTAAAAACTTATAAAAAAAAAAGCTCATTTTTTTTACTCTCTTTTCTTTCACTTTCACTTTCACTTTTTTTTTTCTTTTTTTTTTTGCTCTCTCTTAGCTTTGTAATTCAAGCTTTGTGTTTTATTTTGACATTATAACAACAATCTACCTTTTTTTTATTTATAGTTATATTTTTATAAATGTTGGTCACAGAAACGTTTCATGGATATATTGAAACCACTCAAGATGTATTATTAATCTTTGAAGGCTGTCGTCGAGGACTACTTCCTAGAATATGCAGACGTCTTCAAGAGCGTGAGCGTAAAATGATTCGATCTGGTTCCATCTTTGTATTTGATGAAAGAGAGTCAGGTACATACAGACATATACATATATATAATACGTATTTCTCTTCTTCTAACACTTCTTGTAGGAATCAAACGTTGGACGGATGGTCGTGTGTGGAGTCCTTCTCGTATCCTGGGAAATTTTCTTATTTACCGTGAACTTGATAAAAAGGTCAACATCAATGAAACAAAGATGTCAGTTTCGTCTCCCAATAATAACAACATGTTGATGATGAACAACAACAACAACAATAATGATTCGAGAAGAAGTTTCAGTATAGATAGTTCAGTTTCTATTGATAGAAACAAGGAACGCCAATTAGTTGGAAGTTTATCTGATTCTTATCGATTTAAAGAAGACGGATTGATTAAAAAGACAATGTCTATTATTGTCAATGGTGTAGCACAACATTTGATCTCATATTATGACCCTAACGAAGTCATTCAAGAGAAATTACGTGCACCTTCTTCAGTGCCTGAATTAGCTAGTCTTGAAATCTCACCTGAATTACTTGTTAAACAAAACTTTAGAATTCCTCCTTTGGTTGAACCCACTTTTGATCAGCAAGGACAATTGACTCCACCTGAACAACAACAACAACAACACTTACAGCAGCAACAACAACAACAACAACAAAATATGCAACAACAGCAACAACAGCAGCAACAGCAGCAACAAAATCGTATGATGCATCCTCTTCGTAGTATGTCTGTTGGTTCTATCCGTGGTCATCAAGATATGATTCAACAAATGTATCAATCACCTTATAACAACACCAATAATAATAATATACCAAATAATGTGTATAATTCAACACATGCACAACCCAATAATTTTCCATCTCCTTCTAGTTTATCTTCTTCTCCTAGTACACCCATGTTATCACCTGCTCGTCAATCTTACCACCAACAACAACAGCAACACCAAAGACATTATTCTGCTTCTTCCATCTCTACCAATTCACTACCTAGATTTGATCCTCGTAACTACTCTGAATCATTTAATACATCTAATACACAACCTACTACTACTACCAACACCAACACCACCAATACGAACAATACTACTACTAATGAACGACATTTGGATAATGAAAGGTTTGCTCAGCCTAACCTTGGTCAATTATTAAATCCCATTCATCCATTAAATAATACAAGTTCCACTAGTTCAAATGATATTTTACATTCAATGGGTATCTCTTCTTCTTCTCAACAACAGCAGCAACAAACGTATGATTATAATAATAATACTTCTGACTTGCGTAATTCCATTAGTAGCCAACATGAAGATAATAATACACCTACACCTACTACGACTACTACGACTACTACGACTGCTACAACTACACATGATAATAACAATACCAACCAAACAAATGCTGGTAGTGGTGGAGGTGGAGGTGGCGGTGGAAGTAGCAGTAACGGAATACCTGAATACATGCATTTCTATCAACGTCAACCTTTAGCTACGCACCACATTATGAACAATAACAACAATGTCATGTATCAGAGTGATGAACAAATTGCATTCATGAATGGTGGTCTTGGTCCAGATCAAAACTGTTTGAACGATACTGACTTGGAACACTTGATGCTAAAGTAAAAAAAGAAATGGTTTTTTTCTTTTGGTTTTTTTTCTTTTTTTTTTCTTTTCCTTTTTTTCTTTTTTTTTTTAACGGTTTATCGCACTTGTACACACTTAATTGTTCTTTCTTTGTTTTTTCCCCTCTCTCTCTCTCTCTCTTTCTTGTTATTTCTTTTTTAACAATAAATATTTATTTGATACACTATATTTTGGCCTTTTTACTGTTGTACGAAATGCAAAAAAAAATCATTCATATACTACCGACTATTTTTTAAAATTTAATTTATTTGGAGAGTATCCACAGCGAAGAACGGAAATTTTTTCTTAAATTTGGCTTTTTTTTTTTGCTTTCTGAATTTGGCATTTTCGTGATTCCACTGGTTAAAAAGAGTAAAGTATAATGCTTTTATTTTGAAAAATAGAAAAAAAAAAAAATAGAGCCATCGCTGTAGGCGCTGCAAAATTAACCTTTCAACGCAAAAATGGTTAAAAATGTTTAAAAAAGGCTCGAAAAAAAGTTGAAACAACGCTTTAGAAAAATAGGGATAAATCAAATTTACATTCATTGCTGTAGACACTTTTTCCTCCCTAAATTTGGCAGAATCCTAAATTTACATCCTTCGCTGTGGATGCTCTGATAGCAACAAAATAAATAAATTCTTTCTTTTCTCCTTTCTTTTCATTTTATCAATGAATGAACACTTTATTGGGCTTAAATTACTTAGTATTTTTAGTGTAGGATGCATTGGATCTGGTCAAATGTTTCTGCCTATATTCTACAAAAAGGTACTAGAACTAGGAAACGATAAAATCGGTCTTATATATTCCATCAGTAAGTCATTTCGTGTGTGTATTTTGTTGTTGCTTGCTTGCTTAAATTTGTTATCTTCTTCTAGCGCCGTTTGTTTCGTTTATAGCCTTTCCTTATTGGACAGCATTGATAGATAGAACAGGTCAATACAAGAAAATTATGATGACCAACATGTTGATTGCACTTGTGGTAACTTACTTAAAAATCAACAGCAACCATAGAAACTAATCGCTTAAAGCAGTGTATTTTATCAATCGGTCTTGTCCCTTTTATTTCAGATAAAGAATGGCCACGTATTATATTAACCTGCATTGGATGCTTCGGATATGCTTTCTTTGGGCACCCAGTGATAGTTGCCCTTGTAAACACTGTGACACTTCGTGTACTAGCAGAAAGAAAGGACCTTTACGGTCGACAAAAGATTGGCATGCCTATCGGTTTTGCCTCTTCTATCTTCTTGACGGGTCTGCTAACTGAAAGACTAGACTCGCTGTATGCATTGTTTATCATATTCACCATTTACAATCTATTGTTTGTCATTACTGTTTGGTTTGTATCTGTCGAACCGTACCAATTTAGCTATAAGCCCATTGAACAGGTCTATGGATCCATATCGCCTCCTCCAGCTGTTGTAATAGAAGACGAAAATTGTGCAGCTCCAACTTCTGCTGAAAAACTTAATATGTGGACCTTGTTAAAAGATCCAGGAGCAGTTCAATTTTTTACCTTTATGACCTTGATGGGTTTTTGTTTCTCTGTCGTAGTAGCATTTCTCTATCTTTATTTCGAGAATGATTTGCATGGCACACCCAGTATGGTTGGGTTATTAGGCCCAATAGGAAGTAGTACTGATCTCATTATCTTTTTCTTTTCTAAAGAGGTAAAATATATGGTATACGTAATTTTATGCGCGCCCTTTATTAAAAAAAAAAAGAAAACTATCGTATACTCTAGATTTTGAATAGACTAGGTGGACGCAACATGTTGATCATTGCGCAATCGATTATCATATACCGTTGTCTTACATACGTGATTTGTATGGATGTATCGTTTGGTGTCTTGTTAGCTACCGTGACGCAACTCTTGCACGGCGTTGGGTTCTCACTGTCTTGTAGCGCAGATGCATTACAAGCCGATCGAATTGCTCCCGAAGGTTTAAAGAGTAGTGCACAAGGCTTATTAAACATGGCATCTGGTGGGTTAGGAAGTGGATTAGGTGTATTAATAGGTGGTGTTATCTATGAGCACTTTGGTGCTCAAGTTATGTGGGCTTCCGTATCTGTCATTTCCTTACTAAATATATGGATCTATACCTCGACTTTCTTGCGTAATACGATCTTTACTTTTATAGCTACGATGGTGCAAAAGTACAAATAATTAAAAACGTTGTCTATCCCATCCCATCCCTTGATCTACTTACCTCCCCATCCCCCTCCTCCTCCTCCTCCTTCTCCTTCTCCTCCTTCTCCTCCTTCTCCTCCTTCTCCTCCTTCTCCTCCTTCAAGTAACTCAATATATAATCAGTTTAAAATACAACTTGTCTCGAGAACGTAATTTCGTTTTAGGTGCCTTTTTTTTCTTTTTTTTTTTGCGTTGAAAAGGTTAATTTTGCAGCGATACTGGTTAAAAAGAATAAAAGAGGACGAGTCCCTTTTTGATTAGTGAAGCAGTAGGTGAGTTCTTATTGGTCGTAGTTTACAATACCAATACTTTGCTTTAGAAAGTGATAGTTCGTTTATTGATTTCCTGCCTCACACACACATACACATATGCAAAAACGTTTTTTTTTCGTGCTGCCCCTCTGTCAAACGTTTTTATAGAAACCTGCAAAGGGTCTCTTTTCTCTTTTCTCTCTTTTTTTAGGGGGAAAAAAGTGACGGTTCAGTTTTTTTAGAGCAAATCCTTTACGGTTTATCGCACTTGTACACACTCAGAGCACCTACCGCAGTGTGTGTAAAACTAAAGTTAAATTTACACATGTGCCTGAGGTTTAACTTTTACAAAGTCATGTTTTCACCATGGTCAGTGTATATTAAAATAAATTCAAAAAAAAGACAGAAAATTTTACACATGTGTAAATGTGGACAGGGGATACACTTTTCTGCAAGAATGTGTAGATTTGACTTAGGTTTACACCTACCGTGGCGTAAATTTTATGTCCAAATTTGGTTTTTACCCCTTTTTACACATACCGCGATAGGTGCTCTCAATTGTTTTTTCTTTGTTTTTTTCCTCTCTCTCTTTCTCTCTTTCTTGTTAATTCTTTTTTAATAATAAATATTTATTTGATACATTATATTTTGGTCTAATTACTGCTGTATGAAATGCAAAGGAAACCATTTATTATACTACCAGTATTTTTAAAAAAGGAGTTAGGACTATTTTTTTTAATTTAATTTATTTGATAGTTAGCAACAAAAAAAAAGAAAATTTCTCTTTTCTCTTTTCTTTTCATTTTATCATGGATGAACATTTTATTGGGCTTAAATTACTTAGTATTTTTAGCATAGGATGTATTGGATCTGGCCAAATGTTTCTACCTATATTCTATAAAAAGGTACTAGAACTAGGAAACGATAAAATCGGTCTTATATATTCCATCAGTAAGTCATTTGTGTGTGTGTGTCTTTTCGTTGTTAATTTTTTCCTCTTCTAGCGCCGTTTGTTTCGTTTATAGCCCTTCCCTATTGGACAGCATTGATAGATAGAACAGGTCAATACAAGAAAATTATGATGACCAACATGTTGATTGCACTTGTGGTAACTTCTTTCTATAAAAACAACAACCATAGAAACTAATCGCTTAAAGCAGTGTATTTTATCAATCGGTCTTGTCCCTTTTATTTCAGATAAAGAATGGCCACGTATTATATTATCTTGCATTGGATGCTTCGGGTACGCTTTTTTTGGGTACCCGGTGATAGTTGCCCTCGTAGACACTGTGATACTACGCGTACTAGCAGAAAGAAAGGACCTTTACGGTCGACAAAAGATTGGCGTGCCTATTGGGTTTGCTTCTTCTGTCTTCTTGACGGGTCTGCTAACTGAAAAACTAGACTCGTTGTATGCATTGTTTATCATATTCACCATTTACAATCTATTGTTTGTCATTACTGTTTGGTTTGTATCTGTCGAACCGTACCAATTTAGCTATAAGCCCGTTGAACAGGTCTATGGATCCATGTCGCCTTCTCCAGCTGTTGTAATAGAAGACGAAAATGACGAGATCTGTGCGACTCCAACTGCTGCTACTGCAAAACTTAATATGTGGACCTTGTTAAAAGATCCAGGAGCAGTTCAATTTTTTACCTTTATGACCTTGATGGGTTTCTGTATCGCTGTTGTACACGCATTTCTTTATCTTTATTTCGAGAATGATTTGCATGGCACACCCAGTATGGTTGGGTTATTTGGTCCAATAGGAAGTAGTACTGAAATCACTGTCTTTTTCTTTTCTAAAGAGGTAAAATATATGGTATACGTAATTTTATGCGCGCCCTTTATTAAAAAACTGTATACTCCAGATTTTTAATAGACTAGGTGGACGCAACATGTTGATCATTGCGCAATCGATTATCATATATCGTTGTCTTACATACATGGTTTGTATCGAGTTATCGTTTGGTGCCTGGTTAGCTACCGCGACACAGCTCTTACACGGCGTTGGGATCTCAATGACTTTGAGTGCAGGTGCATTACAAGCCGATCGAATTGCTCCCGAGGGTTTAAAGAGTAGTGCACAAGGCTTATTAAGCATGGCATCTAGCGGGATAGGAAGTGGGGTAGGTGCATTAATAGGTGGTGTTATCTATGAGCGCTTTGGTGCTCAAGTTATGTGGGCTTCCGTATCTATCGTTGCCTTCCTAAGTATATTGATCTATACCTCGACTTTCTTGCGCAATACGGTCTTTACTTTTATAGCTACGATGGTGCAAAAGTACAAGTAAAAAAAGGTTGTCTAACCATCCTCTCTCCACCCCCTTGAACTACTTACCCCCCTCTTCCTCCTTCAAGAAACTCAATATATATATATAATCAGTTTAAAATACAACTTGTTTCGAGAACGTAATTTCATTTTAGTTTCCTCTTTTTTTTTTTTTTGCGTTGAAAGGTTAATTTTGCAGCGCCACTGGTTAAAAAGAATAAAGAGGACGAGTCTCTTTTTGATTAGTGAAGCAGTAGGTGAGTTCTTATTGGTCGTAGTTTATAATACCAATACTTTGCACCCGCTCTTGAAAGCGATAGTTCATTTCCTGCTGCACACACATAAACACACACAAACGTTTTTTTTTTTTTTTTTTTTTTTTTGCACTGCCCCTCTGTCAAACGTTTTTTAGAAACCGGCAAAAGGATCATTTTTCTCTTTCTCTCTTTTTTTGGGGGGAAAAAAGTGACGGTTCAGTTATTTTTTTTAGAGCAGATCTAAACTTTTTGGTACCGAAACAAACAATCGCTGCATGACGTTTCCCCTTTTTTTACTTTAGTTCTTTTTTTTATTTTCTCCCTTTTTTTTTCTCTCTCTCTCTCTTACCTTATAATTTTTTTCTAAAAACAAGATGGCTATTGTAAGTATACAACACAAAAATAAAAAAGAGAAGAAATAAATATATTAAGCTTTATCTGTTATAGGAACGTGAAGACCAAGTAAAAAAAAGAAAAAAAGTGTTCAGATGGAAAATAAAATACTAATCTCACTTTATGTAGGTCTATATGGCAAAGATTGCTGAACAAGCTGAACGTTACGATGGTATATACATACATATATAAAAGTGTTCTCTTTCTTTTTCTTTTTACTAAAGTTTAAAGTACTATGATAGAAATGGTTTCTTACATGAAAGATGTTGCCAAGGTAAGAGAGGACAAACATAGGAGAGGAGGATTATTCCTTACTAATAATAGAAATATTTTTTAAACAAAAAAAAAGTTAAATGTTGATTTAACTGTTGAAGAACGTAACCTTTTATCTGTCGCGTATAAGAACGTGATTGGTGCTCGTCGTGCTTCTTGGAGAATTGTATCATCTATTGAGCAAAAGGAAGAAAGCAAAGGTCATGATTCTCAAGTCGTAAAGATTAAAGAATATAGAAATAAGATTGAAAATGAACTCTATGATGTCTGTAATGATATTTTACAACTCTTGACTGATCATTTAATTCCTTCTGCACAAGATGGTGAAGCAAAGGTCTTTTATTTCAAGATGTAAATATTTATTTGTTTTTTTTTTGCGTCGTCGCGTTTTATCGTTAATTGTTTACTTTTTTACTTTGTAGGAAGGGTGATTATCATCGTTATGTTGCTGAATATGCTGTTGGTGATGCTCGTAAAGATGCTGCTACCGCTGCTCATGATTCTTACAAGTCGGCTACAGATGTTGCTCAAGTAGAACTCGCTACTACCCATCCTATTCGCCTTGGTCTTGCCTTGAACTTTTCTGTCTTTTACTATGAAATCTTGAACGCTCCTGACCGTGCTTGTCATTTGGCTAAACAAGCTTTCGATGATGCTATTGCTGAACTCGATACTTTAAGTGAGGAATCATACAAGGATTCTACTTTAATTATGCAATTATTGAGAGACAACTTGACCTTATGGACATCCGACCTTCAAGAAGGTAATATACATTTAAACACATTTTTTAAAAAAAGAGAGGAAGTATCTAATTATTTTATTCTACTAGATAACGATAAGGGCGATGAATCAAAAACAACTACTGAAGCTGCTTAATATACTTTTTTTTTTTCAAGTAATAAAAAAAAATAAAAAAAATACTAAATATTTGTTTAAATAATAATTTACAATAAAAAATATACGAGTCTTCTACTTTTTTTTTTACATGTCTTTTACTGCTTTAACATCGTCATCCAACAAGTCAATATCTTGTCGAAGTACCCAATCCGAAAAGATCCATTCAATATCCTCCCACGAAAACTCGTCTAATCCAGACTCTTCTTTACCGGCATGATCTTGTGTCATCCAGTCTACAAACCGATCCGCATTACCTCTTCTAGTGCATTCCAATCGATCTTGCAACACTTTAAGCTCTGTTTCAAATCTCCTCTTTACAAAGTCAATGCGTGTGTTCCATCGACTAATCGTAAAGATATGAATTGCACGCACCATCGATAAATTGGCTAAATGATATCTCATCTCGTTCTTGTATTCACCACTGTCTCTAGCCGCTGATTTCATAAATATATCTGCCATATGGTACCATACTCTATAATCTAATTTTCTTTCCTTATGATAAGTAACACATGCGTTCATCGCTTCGGTGTATTGTCCAACAAGCGGGAAGAATTTCATGCGTACTAAAAAAAGTCCTGTATCTTGTGTATGCTACATATAACATACATTAGCAAATCATTTGCGTTATTGAGGACTTTTTTTTTTATATAAATCAAAACTTACCGACTTGTTATTCAATAATTCCTTTAAAATATCCAATCGATTGACTTTAGCGGCACAGTGCATAGCAATCTCACTAATCTCTTTTGTGCCAGTTACTTTACAGTCCTTATTCGTAGTTGCAACTCGAAGAAATCCAAGTGCCGCTGTCAACGCTTCATCGTATCGCTTATGAAGGTAATGATAATCAATAACACTCTTTATTTGGTTAGGTCCATGTTGTTCCAACATAATTTCATCGAGACTTTTTTCTGTATCCAAAAACCACTATATTTGTTTTTATCAGTTCAAAAGAGCTTTTTGTTGTTGTAATAGTGTTATATACTCACTCCGTCAGTTTCAACTTTAGCTTCGTATTCAATTTTTTCGACTTTGACTTGCTCTCTTTCTTCTTTGGTTACAAAGACATCGTCGTCAAAGTTAAACCCAAACAAACCATCCTCTTGATCAGACATTTGTTACAATAAAAAAGAAAAAAGGAACCGAAAAAAAAAAGCAAAAAAAAACAGAGAGAATGTGACTAGCCATTGCTTTTTAAGAGGATATGTGTGATTGGTCGAGCTTGGGAGACTTGACCAATCTGAATTGTTTTTCATACCGAGCCAATATCTACACACCTGGCAGAAAAAGAAAATATCGAAAGAAGAGCAATTGTGGTAACTGCTAAAAAAAAAAAGCCTACTGAGATCCCTGACTTTAAATAATCGCTCATATAAGAAATCACTGCTAAAATTAGCAGCTATAATAAATATTGGTTTTTATTTTTTAAAGAAACAGGAAACGCTTTCTGGACCCAAGTTTTATAATACAAAATAGTTTTTTTAATACATCTTTGATAAACAGAATTAAAAACGAACTTTTTTGTTTTTTTCGATTTTCATTTTTGGGGGTCAACCCCTTTTGTGTTTTTATGGTTATTTTACCATTACTCCTGATCCAATTTTTCTACCTTTGTGAAAAAAAATGCGTGGTATAGCACTCGTTTAGACACTTTTAATCCATTTTAAATCATACTTTTAATGCAAAAACTGAAAGAGTAATCGCTGTTTTTGACGTTTTTTTTTTTGGGTGAAAAAAAGGGGATTTTTATTTAGAAAATTATTTTGATGATGATTTTGATCAATATGATGATAAAAGTGACAAAAGTCTAATCTTTACATTACGAGAAGATTCCACTGAGGTTGGACAGGAGCAGGAAGGATAAATTATACCACTTTTCAGTATTATCAATGTTAATGGCGATCCTATTAAGATCACTATTGGTGATTTAGAAAAACATGTGTTCTCATTGTATATTGACTATCTTGTTAATTATATTATGAAAGTTTATCAGGAAGAAAAAGACGAAACAAATTATGCGCCCAAGAGGCAGGAGAATCTGAATAGTGTATTTCTCTTATTGAGGATACCAATGGAGATGCTGTCTCTTTGGGTGCTGTTTCTTTTGGATTAAAAGTTAAGAATGTACAGATCCCTTTTTTCCATGGCACAGACTCAAATCCCTGACACGGGGACTAAATCTGCTAGAGAAAGTATGGCGCAAATTGCTATCAAAGCTACTATGATTAAAGAAGATGAGTTAGATGATCTTCTTATTATCAGCGAGCTTGAAGCGGTAGCTCTCTTTCTTTGTACAAATAAGCACTCCAACCTTGTTCTTGACCCTGAAAACCCTAATTATGATGCTAATTTTATCATTTGTAATGCCAGTGGGGGAACAGTGGATTTAGCTACTTTTCGTCTGACTCGTAATCGAGAGAATGGCGACCCAATTATTTGTCAAATCGGTAATGGCACTGGTGATACTTGTGGATCGACACATATAGATAGAGTATTCAAGGAATACTTGTTGAAGTTTTATAGAGATATTGGCTTAGAAGTTAAAGACACCGATACAAGTTTTGACTCTGTTATGGACGACTTTATTTATAACATAAAGGTAATTGATAGATATATATATGTTTATATCAGTTTTTATTCATAGGCTTTTAAATCGATAGTGTCCATTCATGCCAGGTTCTACTGACGTTAGATTCTGTATAATCAAATTACCTGCTGAGCGCAGAATAACCAATATCCTTAACACAAAAGAAACAAAACAATATAACTTGATAGAAAGAAATACAAAACTCAAAATTAAACATGCAGATATAAAGGAAAAATTCTTTGATCCTATTATTACAAATTTTTTGTTACTTATTAAGCAACAACTGGACCAAGCTTCGAGAAGTAATACCAAAATCAATGCCATCATGTTAGTCGGCGCTTTTTCGCATAATCCATATTTGTAGCAGTGTATCCAGGACGAGCTTAGAGGTAATTACGATGCGATAATTCCCGAGGAAAGTGCTGCTGCTATCTCCAAAGGTGCCTTCTCGTACGGTTTAAAGCCTCGTTTGATTTCTAAAAAATTTGCTAGTCAGTCTATTGCTTTAGAAGTACGAACACCTTTCGAAAAATTAAAAGGGGACCGTTTCGATAAGAAAGTATATCGCCGTTTTGATGACGAGGTGTACTCTAAAAATGGCTTAGAATATTTTGCCAGCCAATCTGACGATTTGCAAGGCGAAAGTCTCAAACTCTTCCATAGAACAGTGACTGTAAATTATCCAAACAATGCCCTGATAGGTAATACATGTACATATATATATATACCTAATCATTAAAATTTTCTATATTTCGGCTGTCTTTGTGTGTGATTTCAAGGAAGAAGATGATAAAGAAAACTGGAGATATGTAAGCAGAAAACATACTAAGATCCTGGAAGAAATAATTAAATTGCCAGAAGTGGAAGAAGTTAACGAGGGTGATCCAGTCCATTTTAATGTTGGACTTAAAATGGATTACATTGGTGCTACCGTTACTATTGAATGTAGAAACATATTTATCAATAGAAAGATCAGATAAATGACTAATGGTTATGAAACATCTTTGAAGATAGTTCGTAAATGTAATTCTATTGTAGTGAAAAACAAAAAACCCTTTATAGCAAAAAAATCGTACTTGTGTTTAGTTAAAGGGCATCAACTTTACAATACGATTTTTTAGCTCCGATTTTTTTTATATTTTTTTCTTTTCTAAACTAAACATGAAGCAATCTTAAACAAATGTTAGAGATAGTATTACGAATAGTTCTGTATAAGTGTTTTTTTTTATGAATACCGATTTGAAGTTCGATTCTTTAGTGGTAAATGTGTTTGTATGAACCAAAACGTTCCATTCTCTTAACTAGTAGCATTGTTTTATAGTTACCTGTCAGATGCTTTGGCTTTTACTTTTAATTGCATTAGTTATTGTTATAAATCGCTGTTTATGGATGCACAAGAAAAAAGGCTCATTTAGTGGTTTTATTAAATTGTACGCCGCTAAATCGAGCACCCTTAACTAGAGCTACTCTACATATAAACGCCTTATAAAATAAAAGTATACTAGTTGAGGACATTGGTTATTATTAACAAGATTCCATAGTATTTAAAATAATGAAATACAAACTCTAGAGAGCAGTCAAGTATTACGATTTATATTTCCTGAAAGGTTTTATACATACATCATGTATTAATTGCGAGGATTAATACAGGATCTTACTTGGTAATTCCTCTGATGTCAGGAACAATGTTTCTCAGCCGTCACAGTTTCAAAAAATTAAATCTAAACTTTTCTTCAATCGAAAAAAAAAAAAAACTGCATTATATTTTATGCCCGGGAAACGTAACACTTGGGTTAAACCTTAAGCAATCGTCTCTTTAATTAAAAGACAAAAAGATATTGCAATTATGATGACCACAAGGGACAGAAAAATAGATGCAGACCCTTGTAAAAAAAAAAGTTGTCATTGTATCACATTTAAAAAAAAGGCACTAACAAAAATAAGAATACATTGTGTTTGTTTATTATTACTGATTAAAAAAAAAGAATCTGATAACATACTTTAACTAATAAAACGAATAAATTTTTCTAAAGATAGTGTGCCTTTTTTTTTAGTTTTTAAATTATGGTCGATCCTTACCATTTTAAAAAAAAAGTAGATGTTACCTATTGTTAATTATCAATTTTAATTAAAAAAAGAAAGGAAAGGCTGCAGTTTAGTTATAATATTTAATACCAACTTGTTACACATGCATGCGGTGCAAGCAATACTATCCACTTTTAAACCAAAAAAACAAGATGCTTATCAGATCGTATTTTTTTACCCGTTTTTACTATTCCACAAACAAATAACTCCGCTTTTTTTTTTCCGTATAAATTTTTCACTTTTTTTTCTAATCATGGATTTTTTCTTTTTTTTTGTTTACAATTAATTCTTTTTAAAGCAAAGAAAAAAATGCCTGTCCCTTCTAACGAACATACAAATCAACACTATGCTAGTTTTGCAACCACATCTCGTCTTGTGGCCTGTTTAACCAGTGAGTGTTTAGTCCCTGCTTACTTTGTTCCCTCCAAGAACCCACAAGAAAAGTTCATCGGTCTTTGTTTATTGCTTCGACCTACTTCTGTCAAACAAGAATACGATATCCCTACTAAAGTCACCTTGCAAGACATCTTGACTGTGGTCCCTCTTCGAGGTTTGCCTGTGATTGATAACTCGCGTGTTGCTGTATTGAACAATGTCCATTGTCCTTTAATCGATATGGTCGATGGTCTTGATATGTTGCCTCATATTTACGAAATCAATGCTGATGGAAAGGATTCTAAAAATCTTATTACTCAAGCAACCAAACAAACTTTGTCTGCTGTCCTTCCTGCTGACTCCAATTTCGGCTTATTAGACGGTTATGATGCCGTTCAAATGTGGGATCGTTTTGCTACCGATTTAAATGTAAATGGTAAATTAAAAGAACAAATTGGTCAAGAATTAGGTTCTTCTATTCTCTTTCAAAGTAAGTTGTCAAAAAAAAGTGAAAAAAATAAAAAAAATAAAAAATGGATCTAAACTATGTATATTTTTTGCAGAGTATACATATGATAATCCCAAGCAATTACCTACTTGGGATTCTTCTACTATCGCTTGGGAACAAGCAGTTGTTGAAGGCCACGCTACTCATCCTGTAAGTTTAATTTGATAGGTTTTTTAAAACCAAAAAAAAAAAAAAAAAATTGAGTACTTATCACGTCATACTTATATATAGATGCATAAAGCACGTAAAAGTTATCCTCCTATGGCGGCACTTTATCCTGGATCCTACGATCTCGAACACCCCAAGGTTCGTTTAGTCGGTATCCCCCGATCCTCCGCCACAGTCCGTGGTGACTACGAGAACCTTTCTGTAAAGTTAGTTGACGCACTTTTATCAGCTGGTGGTAGTTGTAACGTACAAGAATTACGCTCCAAATACAACGACCATGTATTTATTGCCATCCACGAGCTCCAGCTTCCCAATGTTGAGCAAAAGTTTGACGATTTGGTTATTTTCCCTGCCCAGCACTCTATTCATGTTGAAGCACTTGCTTCCCTTCGATCCGTTGCGCGACCCGATGTCATACCTGGTCTTAGCGTCAAGTTATGTTTGGGAGTCAAAATTTCCTCAGCTCTTCGTACTGTGACTCCATTCACTACTTACTTTGGTCCTGGTTTCTCGTACGACGTCGTACCCAAGTTAACCTATGATCAGTCCATTTTAACAGTGGAACGTGAATTGGGTACAGTTGCTTATGCTCATGACGACTCGGATATCTCCAAGCATTGCAGTAGTGTTATCCGTGAAGCGATTGAATACGACCCCGAATTCAAGGACGATTTGTTCTTGCCTTGTGGTGTCTTGGTTGAAAAAATTCAAAGACCTGATACAGATGAAACTCTTTTAACTCATTTGTGGGATTTAGATACAGAAGAAAAGAGAATCGACTTTTTAAAAAGGTAAGCACAACAATAACAATCCGGATGAACGTGCTTTATTATTTATAAGCCAATCTAAAAATACTTTTTTTTTTTTTCCCTAGATATGTTGATTTCTCACTTCGTGCCTTCTTACCACCTTGTCTTGAGAACGGTGTTGCATTTGAAGCACATGGTCAAAACACATTAGCCCGATTCGATCGTAAGACAGGAGAATTAAAGGGGTTTGTTATTCGTGATTTTGGAGGTGTGAAAGTACACGAGGAAACACTTTTAAAGACAACAGGTTGTCAATTAGATGTTTTGCCTGATAGTTGTGTTGTTGCTGATACCCTGGAAGAAGTCTTCAAGTTGTTGTATCATACTTTGTTCCATTGTCAATACCAACGTTTGATCCGTGTACTCGGCCTTCATTATAACGGTATTGGTTGGAACCTTGTTCATGAACGTCTTTCTGAATTAATTCCTAATGATCATGTCATGTGGCCCATGTTTATGGACCGTGAAAAGGTTCCAGGAAAGTGTATGGTTCGTATGAAGATTGATGAACTTTATCGTGATGTAAGTATAAAATAATTCTGTAAAAACGTTTATACTCTGAGACTTATATTTATTTTTTTCGTGTGTAGTATATTTATCGTCCTGTTCCTAACTTGATTAACTATAAACCCCAAAAGCCAATTGACGCCTAGACACACACACAAAAGAGAGCCTTCTTTTTTTTTTCATTATTACATTCATTTTACACTTTTTTTGTACAAACTTTTTCTAATCCTTTTTTTTTTTTTTTTTTTTCTCGCAAAAGAAAAAAAAAATATATTTCCCCCCCCTAACTCTGACCTTTCCTTTTTTTTTTTAAAAAAAAAGAGAAACTTATACATATATATTCCAATAAATAATACGTTTAAACTCACAATATATATTTTTCTAGATTGCTTTAACTATTACAAAGTATAACTAATTAGCTAAAATATCGACGTTTGTTTTAGTTTAGGACGCTAATAAATGGCGCAATCTACTACTTGAAGGTGAGTTTGATTAATCAGTAGAAATTGTACCATTTGATAAATATCCACACAATACACGCAGTACGATTATATCGTAAACCCTTTATCCTAACTCAATTTACCAACTTCCCCCACCAAAATAAAAACAAATAAAAACGCTCTTAAAAAACTGTTTCAACGTATGCTTGTATATTGTTTTTAATTTGACAAAATAAAGTTCTCCTCCGCTGTCAAACTAGTTTCAAAAAAGGGTACCTAAAAAAAATCGTTTTAGGTTCCCCCAACATTTCTGGTTAAAGGCAAATCCAAAACTTTTATTGATCGACTTGTTTCTTGAAACTCCTACTTTTAGACTTGACAAGTATGACTCACTTTTGTTTTGGAAAGCAAGATCGGCTAAAAACATATAACGGTTAAAACAGCTTGGATCATTTTGACAAAAAAGATATAAAACCCATCTCTTTTTTTAAAAAATAATCGTAAGGTTTCACCAAAAGTATTTAGGAGTGCTAAAAAAGTATTCAGCGAAATGGGTCCCACATCCTTTTTGCCAACTTATCGTAACACACTATAAGACTTTATATTCTACACTTTTGCTTTGGAAGCCCTATTTAGTTGAAACAAAATAACGTGTGCTTTTACTGTTAAAATTTAGAAACTAAAAGGAGCTGAAACAGGTACAAGCTTTTTACTGCTTTTTTCTGAAAAGAGCTTTTTTTAAATTTACAAGCCCCGATATATGCATATTAACTTTGTTTTTTTCGGTACAACATGTTAATAAATGAACAAAAATGATCTACACGCACACAGTCTTAAAACACTTTTTGCAAAGTATTTATTCTTATTACGATGTTTTGCCCCTCAAAGAAACAAATAAGTTTTATGTTATACATGGGCCAGTTAATAATTTCAAGATTTTTTACTACTATGACACCAAGCTTTTCGATGATGTCCCTTCTCATGCGCCAATCGAGAAAATCTTAATATACTGTTCTGTTTAATACCCAACTGACTCACGATCGCATTATCGTTTAATAACCTAGCATTGTTGAACATTAAACAATGTGATCTCCAAATATACTTCCTATTAGAAAGAAAGAAAAACGTTTTTTACTACATATGATTTCCAAAATATCCTTTCTACTTTCCCCCCTTACCAGCTGATTTTTCTCTTTCTACCCGTTTTATCGTTATTTTCCATCTTTTCTAATTGATGCCTAATCATTCGCTTTATATCTTGTACGGTAGATGATTGAAGTACGATGATAGCTTTAAGATATAAGGTTTATATAAGTTCATATGTTTTGTCAGTTATATATATATAAAAGAACTTACGAACTGAGGGTAAAGGATCTCGATTTAAAATGACTTGAAAGGCTCTACCTTGTTCTACTGCAATCAATATATCAATCTCTTCTTCGGTAGGAAAGGTATCAAGATCCTTTAATTCTTCTTGATCGAGTAGTTGATTAATTTCTGTTTGTAATTGTTGCAGCAAGTCTTGATCATTTTGAATCGACATGAATATAATCCTTCAAGAAAGAGAAGAGCATTCGCTAGTTATTTTCTTCTGTGTGTATAAACGCGATTCTTTTTTTACAAAAAAAAAAAAAGCTTATTTAACTTGTAAAAACATGACGCGTTTTTTCTTTACCTTTTTTTTTTTTCCTCTGTGAAACAAGCAGAGCATTTATCACATATTAAAAAAAAACACGCAACTTCCTTTTTGTTGTAGTAGCCCTTTCTCTCTTTCTCTTTTTTTTCTTTTTTTTTTTTTTTTTTCTTTCTCGCCCATCCCCTTTTTCATATACATAGTTAACGACCTTTTTACTTTTTTTTTTTATTAACGACTTTCTTATAAAAAAAAAATTCTTTACGCAATTGTAAATAATCTATAATGAACGCAAACACCAACGGTAATGGAAATCGAATCATCCCTTTAACCTGTTCAGGTCATACTAGACCCGTAGTTGATATTCAGTTTTCCTCTCTTACACCCGAAGGAAAATATTTCTTAATATCTGCTTGCAAAGGTAAAAAAAAACAAAAAATAAAACAAACAAAAAAACACACCCCTTTTTCTCTTCTAAAAAATAGTTGTATAGATGGTAATCCCATGTTACGTGATGGTGTTACTGGCGATTGGATCGGTACCTTTCAAGGCCACAAAGGAGCCGTCTGGAGCGCCCGGTTATCCGGAGACTCTGAAAAGGCCGTAACTGGATCCGCTGATTTCAGTGCCAAAGTATGGGACACACATAACGGCCAAGTACTTCATACCTTTGTGCATAACCATATTGTACGTGCTACTGATTTCAACCACGATAGTACCAAGATTATTACCGGTGGTAAAGAGCAAAAGTTGAGAATTTTCGATCTTTACCGACCTGATGCGCCAGCTATGGAATTGTTGGGTCATGAAGGTATGATTAAAGCGGTGGTTTGGGACGAGCAGCACCATACTGTCTTGAGTGCTGGTGAAGATGCTACGGTAAGAATTTGGGATCTTCGTACTATGCGTGAAAGTGGTACTATTCAATGTGACGCTCCTATTTCTACAATGACGCTTTCTTCCGATGGTCAGTATGTCTCTTGGGCTGCTGGTAAGACTGCCAATTTCTGGAAACCAGACAGGTAAAGCAAAAGAAAAAAAAACGTCAAAAAAAGAGGGATTTAAAAAAACTTAATATGTACTAGCTCGTTTGAGGATGTAAAGAAAATTCAAACCAAGGAAAATACGTCGTCTGTATCACTTCATCCTAGTCATAAAAAGTTTGTTGCGGGCAGTGATGATGATTTATGGGTACGAATTTACGATTTCGAAACGGAGGAAGTAGTTGGTAATGTGTTCAATCTGTTGTATATTACTTTATATGTGTATTAAATTTTAAGTAAATGTAGAGGTTTATAAAGGTCATCACGGACCTCTTCATACAGTGAGCTACAGTCCTGATGGTGAAATTTATGCTACTGGTTCAGGTAAAATACAAAAAGTGGGGGGGGGGGGGGGGTTTTTTGTAATCTAATATTTTTTTTTAGAGGACGGAACTATTAGATTATGGCAAACAGATGCTACTAAATCTTATGGCTTATGGCAAAAAGATAATACAAGTAATGCCTGAAATACGTGTCATTAATAATAAATATACTTAGTTTACCGGATTCCACATGACGATTATACATGATTTTCGATCGGAGATTGAACACATTTTCTTTTTCTTTTTTTCAAAAAAGACACGCAAAAATGATACGTCCCTCGTTCTTATACAATTGATTGTGATAAAAAAGCTGCATTATATCATTCATATGATAGTAAATGTACGCTATCTTTATTTTGAAACGAGTTATAAATAATCGGGAAAAGAGAGCTTTACTCGAGGTTTTTTTTTTTTCACATGCCTTGCAGGTTAGAAAATTACAGCGGGCAAATAAGGAAATTGAAGAGAGGAGTAAGTCGGAACCCACAGGGGGATGTTATTCAGTTTCCGGCATTTTCCGAGCCACGACAGGGAAGCTTTTGCTCACTAAAGGCCAGAAATTAAATCCCAGTAAAAGGTGGGGGAATCCTTTTTGGCAACCTACTAGTTCCGGAACCCACTAGGATCCTTTTTTCACGAGCCAAAAAATAAATATAAATACAAAACATTTCTTTTCTTCTTTACTTCTTTACTTTTTTTTTTAACTCACTCAAAAAAATAATTTTAAAAAATGGTTGCTTCAAGACCCGGATCTCCTTATACTGGTGGTAGACCTTCTTCTGCCAACTCTGTTCACACCAAGGTCGAGGAAGATCTTCACGAATTCGCTGGTATTGACTATGACAAGGTATAATTTAAATGATACAATTATATAATTCATTTTACTTATATATAAAATCATTAGGTCACCATTATGCGTAACCCTTCTGTTGCTGTCCTTTACGAACAAGCCTTGAGCTACGAACAAGGTACCGTTATCTCTTCCGCTGGTGCACTCTGTGCTTACTCTGGTAAGAAGACTGGTCGTTCTCCCAAGGATAAACGTATTGTTGAAGAAGAAACCTCCAAGAAAGACATCTGGGTAAGTCTTTTTATACAAAAAAAAAAAAAAAAAAAAAAAAAAAACCAAATTATTTATATTGTTTGTATAGTGGGGTCCTGTCAACACTCCTATTAGTGAAAACGTCTTCTTGATTAACCGTGAACGTGCTATCGATTACCTCAACACCCGTCCTCGTCTTTACGTGTTTGACGGTTATGCCGGTTGGGATCCCAAGTATCGTATCAAGGTGCGTATTGTTGCTTCTCGTGCTTACCATCTCTTGTTCATGCGTAACATGTTGATCCGTCCCACTGAGCAAGAACTCGATGACTTTGGAACTCCTGATTTCACTATCTTCAACGCTGGTGAGTTCCCTGCTAACCGTTACACTACCGGTATGACCTCTACTACTTCTGTCTCTGTCAACTTTAAGCGTTCTGAGATGGTTATTCTCGGTTCTGAATATGCTGGTGAAATGAAAAAGGGTGTAAGTATTTTATAAATTTGTGGGAAAAAAAAAAAAAAAACGAGGCACAATTAAACCTCCGGTGCGTAACAGATTTAACTAAATATTTATATAATAGATCTTCACTGTTATGCATTATCTTATGCCTAAGGCAGGTGTTTTATCTCTCCATTCTTCTGCTAATGAAGGTCCCGATGGTGATGTCTCTCTTTTCTTTGGTCTCTCTGGTACCGGTAAGACTACACTTTCTGCCGATCCTAAGCGTATGTTGATTGGTGACGATGAGCACTGTTGGTCTGACGATGGTGTCTTTAACATTGAAGGTGGTTGTTACGCCAAGTGTATTGATTTATCTGGAGAAAAGGAACCTGATATTTTCAACGCTATTAAATTCGGTGCTATTCTCGAAAACGTTGTTCTTGATGAAGAGACTCGTGAAGTTGATTACTCTGACGATTTCTTAACTGAAAACACCCGTTGTGCTTACCCTATTTACCATATCCCCAATGCTAAGATCCCTTGTATTGGTGGTCACCCCAAGAACATTATCTTGTTGACCTGTGATGCCTTTGGTGTCTTACCTCCTGTTTCCAAGTTGACTGCAGAACAAGCCATGTACCATTTCATCTCTGGTTATACCACCAAGGTTCCCGGTACCGAAGACGGTATTGTTGAGCCTCAAGCTACTTTCTCTGCTTGTTTCGGTGCACCTTTCCTCGTTCTCCATCCTCAACACTATGCTACCATGTTGGCTGAAAAGATGTCTGCTCACAAGGCTGATGCTTGGTTGATCAACACTGGTTGGATCGGTGGTTCTGCTGCTACCTCCAAGCGTTGTCCTCTCAAGTACACTCGTGCTATCCTCGATTCCATCCACAATGGTGAATTAGCCAAGGCTGAATTCGAGAACCTCGATATCTTTAACTTGAGCGTCCCCAAGGCTGTCGCCAATGTCCCTGCTGAACTCTTGAACCCCAAGACTGCTTGGAACGGTACCGCTGCTGAATTCGATGCTTCTCTTCGTAACGTCGGTCAAATGTTTGTTGAAAACTTCAAGACTTATGTTTCTGGTTCTAATGAAGCTACTTTGAACGCTGGTCCTCAACTTTAAAAAAAAATTATTTCTTTTTAAAACTACTTAGAAAAAATTGCATTCATTTTTCCTCCTCCCCCCAAAAAAAAACAAACAATGTACTATATACACAACCATATTTCCCTATAATAAAAAAATTAACCTTTTTTTTGTCTAAATAATTTTAACGGTTTTTTTTTTTACTAGTAACTAATTAGAAAAAATAGTTAAATACAAAAAGTGAATCTTTTTACTGCAAAGTATTAAAGTAACGCCACAACGTCAAAAAGAGTTGCTTTTTTTTTAAAAAAGAAGCATTCATATTAAAAAGCATGTTATTAATTAAGCAAGTATTATCGTTTCTTTATTTCAAAAAGAATGTCCCTCTGTTATCTTTAAAAATAACAAAAAAAAACGATGTAAATATCCATATTATACAAATATTTCCGAATCACAAAAGTCTAATTTGGACACTAAAAAAACTAGGTTGAATTTATACATTCTCTCCTTTTTTTTTTTTTAAAATCGCACTACTAACATCAGTGAGACAATGAAATACTTTTAAGGTTTACACACAACATATTTACTATTTTTTTTTTTTGCTCCCTTTCGATTATTTCCTTTTTAAAGAAAAAGAAAATAATTTAGTTTTTGTTAATCTCACGACATGTGGGTTTACATGCGCCTGAATTGAAAAAGGAGGTTGTAAAAAAAAAGGGGGGTCTTTTTTTATGAGACATTTTGAAGGCTCTTACCAAAAGGCAAACATTCTTTTATATACTAAAAAAAGTTTAAATTCACATCATTTTACAATTTACAATTAAAAAAGAAAATTTCGACCAGTTTTGAATTGAACAAGCATAATAATTTTTTTTTTACTTTTTGGATGATTAAAACAAAAAAAAAACAAAAAAAGAGAAAGAAAAAAAAATAAAAAAGATTAAAAAAAAAAGAAATGGTATAGTGTGTTTGTGTGCTTGTGTGTATATGTTGTGCGTATTTTTTTTTTTTTTTTTTTTGTAAATGTAAAATAGTAATGGTTGTGGAGTGTGTACACTATAAGAAATTAAATAAAAAGGGGAGGAGAAAGACAATTTTAAAGAGGAGAATGAAAAATATAAAAAAGTATATATTGCTTTTTTTTTATAATCGTAATAGACCTTGAAGGGCCCTAAGTTGACGTTGGTCTTCTGAGGAAGGAAATTTTTCCCATGCAATGTCTTGTGCAGGTAAGCATAATGATGGGTTCATTTTGGGTGATAATGGGCTTGTATGAGCGGAAGCGGATGAATAGATAGAATGAGGGGAAGGTAATAATTCAGTCATCATGATATCATCGTCACACGTACTAGGTGAAGAAGATAGCGATGGACTACTATGAATGGAAGATCTTTGTGAAAGGCATGGTGAGGAAGGTAAATTCGTATCTTGAATCATATTATGAAGCGTAGCAGAGTGACCACCACTTGTGTCTAGAGGGTTTAATTCTGGATATAAGCCTTTGGGTACATTAATTTGACTTAATAAAGGATCGGTTGTAGGCTGCTTTAAACGGCCGGCCAAGACATCGGATTTGGAGTAATATGAAATAAGGTGTAATTTTTGATTGGTGGCTGTGCAAATTGAGAAACTTTGTTTAATAAGACCGTCTCTCTTATAAGAACATGCTGCTGATGCCTTTGTGTTATTATTATTATTACAGAGTGGTAATGAAGTGGAAGACGAACTAGGACGACGAGGTCTTCGCTTTGTATCTAATTCACGGTACGTTAAGAAACTACCTAATACACGACTAGGAGACCAAGTACGACCATCGGTCCACCGTCTCATGCCTGCTTCTCTTTCATCCCAAGCAAAAACTGACCCTGAACGAATTTGAATTCTTTCTTTGGACGATAATCTACGTTGTACACGGACAAGTTGGTTTCTTCTACAAGCTTCGAATACAATCAAAGCGTCTTGAGGTGTCTTTATATGACCGATATAAGTTTCCATTTTATAATATTATACGTTTTAACAAAAAAGGGTTACAGAAAAAAAAAAGAAAAAAGAAGGGAGAATAAAGAAAGATAAAGAAAAAAGAGAAAAAAGAAATAAAAAAAAAGTACGGTATTTATAAATAAAAACGCCAAATAAAAAAAAATTCTTCTTTTTTAACCTTTTTTTTTTTTTTTTTTTTTTTTTTTTCATGATCAGCATATTATGTCATGAAAGCGCGAAAGAAGTAATGTATGTTTCATGCAAAAATAGAGGAGCGAACTGCATTCTTGGGGGGAGGAGGAGGGAACGTTTTGCCTTACGGTAAAACAAGAAAAAAAAAAACCGTTAAACTGCTGAATCGGGAAATATCTTGATTGCCTCTACTTGATGTCATTACACACAGTTTTTTGTTATTTTTTGTGTAGCAGAAAGTTAAAAAAAAAAAAATTATTTTGAGTCTGGACCTTAATTTATTTTATAATAACTGCAGTAGCGTAGTTCGGACTTTGTATGAAACTTGGGTATTTGGTGAAAATAAGGTTCATCCAGCTATATTACTCAGCTTTATACGCGTGCGCGCGCGCATTTTTTACAATCAAACCCCCCCTCCCTATTTTTAATTTATTTTGGCGGGAATAACTTTGTTTAGTTTTATTTTTTACTCCTAACGATTGTTTTCAATTAATTGTTTCTTGAACCCAACCTTAAAAAAATTATCAAAGAATGTTGTAATTCTCATTCCCCCTTACATATAGTAACAACGTATGGAATTCCCAATAAATATTTCACCTTTACTTTCTTGCCGATTGGTTTACGTTTAATTATTTCATAACCTGCTGCAACAAAGAAATAATGTAAACTAACACATATCTAATGAATTTTTAGTTAGATAAACCATTTAAGCGTTTTTTGTGCTAACTATTTGTTTTTTACCAAAACATGCCACCTATTTTGTTTTCATGTGTAACCATGACAATCAATTAGACTTTTTTTTTTTTTTTTTTTTTTTATAAAAATCTTACCAAGCATGCAATTGAGGATTGGGTACGTGTTCATAAATAAAACATAAATTGCCGTCAAATAACCATACGCCAATAGCAGTAATTAAGAATTGCACACCTCGATGAAATATGGTTCGAATTTCATCAGTTTCTACACCCTTGTATAAACTCCATACAAACCAGAAGCAACTCCACATGACTAACCCGAACGATGTTTGGAATAAAAAGAATTGCGTTGAACCTTTAGACTGGCTAGTGACAAATGTAGCAAAACTACAATAACTAATAATAGGAATGGTATAATTGTATCCATGTTCTTGTAATAATAACCAAAGCATATAACATGCCGTCCATATCATCGGAAGCTTTTTTTTTTTGTTAGTGTATCAGTACGACAGTAAGAATAAAGTTTTATATGTAGCATACCTCGTCCCACATTTGATGCTGATATTGTAAAGTAGCATGAAACAATACACTTTTTTTCAGGAAAAAAAAAAAATGTTTAAAATAGTAACACAAAAATGAGTATAAATAGATTTTACCTTCCAATCCCAACAAGAACAATAAATAAATAGCCTGTAGATAATCTCCAACCAAGAGATTTAAAATGAAGGCCTACACCCATTAAACCTAATATAATCATGGCCAGACTCTAAAATGTTAATATTAGAACATCGTTTTCCCTTATTTCCCATTCAACCGCTTATATGTATATATCTCCGATCTTTAAACTCACCGACACCGTATTCCAAAATTCGGCAATGTACCATGAATAACGGTAATTCTCTTCACACCTTTTTTTTTAAAGTTTTTTTTTAAAAAAATGATACCATCAGTATGAGATCATTTTTTCGTAGGCAGTAGAACAGAATAGAATGATTTTTATATATATATATTACCAATCAACTGAACTTGTGACTGGACCCCAATATCCTTCGTTATCTTTCATTAGAATATTTTAATTGGAATGTGCAAAAAAAAGTTTAATTTAGTTATACTTTCTGACTTTTTTTTTTTTTTTTTTTTTGGTTTCTTTTTTATACCTTTTTTTTTTATTATTATTCCTTCTCAGTAAGCTATAATACATTATAAACGTGTTTCTGTGTAATACTGTAACAAAAGGGTTGCTTTTTAAAAAAAAAGATACTTGACGGGTTATATATTACATCATGTACACGAATGTTTGAAACCTTACTGCAACTAGTAGATTTCAACTTTTTCATATTGCAAAACTGTGGATTAAATATGAATTATAACACTTGGAAAAATTATTACATAAGACTTTTTTTGCCTATTTAGCAATCTAAATCTAGTAACATCAGTTGGAGATCCTTTAAACACATGAGTATATTATAGAAGAATATCTTGGAAAAAAAAAAACCAGTTTCCCATGTGCTTATTCACTGCATAAAATAGTAATTAAAATCTCATGATCGATCTGTACCTTTTCTTTACATTTAACCGATAATACTAAAATAATTTGAAAAGGTTTAATGTAAATAAAATTGGGGGAGAGGAGGTTCTGAATTCATTTTAAAAAATACATTATTTGTTTGTTACAAGACATTCTTTAAAAAAAAAATGCTCACATGAACCAAGTGTCACACCAAAAAAAGCTTATTATCATAGTTTAACATTTAATTTAAACAAAAATATGTATTTTTTAAAATAACTTTTTTTTTTTATTATTCTGATTTAACTGCCTTTTTTTCTTTCATACTTTGATACCATTCTTTCTCAGTTTTACCATTGAGAATACCAATAATCATAACCGACATATTATCGTAACCAAGTCCATTGGAAGTTTGAGCATCTGCAAGACAATGATCCATCATATTTTCACAAATAGTTTCAAGTGCTTTATCTTCAGCTACTCCTGAATGAACAAAATCAACAACTTCTTGATTGGACATACAATCCCAAATACCTATATTACGTAAAAGCACGTTACTTAAAGGCTATTCGAAAAAAAAAGAAAAAGAAAATTACTTACCATCACAAGCTAATACGAAAAACTCGTCATCTTTGGTAATCTTGTGTGTTATAATATCTGGGTTACCTACGTACACACACATATATATTAGAGACGCGTACTCACACTCACACTCACATTCACATTCACACGCAACTATACTTACAAGTAACTGCTTGTTTTTCTGCAGGAAGTTTTTCGTTTTGTTTAAATTCAAAATCACCTATTGCGCGAGAAAGTGCCAAGTTGCCTTTTTTTTTTTTACACGATATTAAATTTCACAATCATAAATAATAAACACTTTTTTACTTACCGTTAACGCGACCAAAGTCAACAAATCCACCAGCATTGATAATTCTTTCCATCTCGGCGTCATCAGTTGGTTTATGATCATAAGAAAGAGGCTTTACCTTTCCTGCAATACTAATAACGGCTCTTGAGTCACCTGCATTGGCCTAAAACAATCCTAATTATTTCTCTGTTTCCCCCAGCTTGTATTTTTTTTTTATATATTTACCACAATAATCTCATCTTGGTCAGTAACAAGAGCAGTAACAGCTGTACATCCAGAAGGGTCATAAGCAAAATCATTATCTATTTTAAAAAATTTTAGATCTTTTTTTTTTTTTTTCGGGACGCATTTATATTTGCATTATTACCTTCAATCAAACACTTGTCCAAGGTTAAAAAGGCATCTGTCAAAGCCTTTGCATATTCCTTTTTTGCGAAATATTCACTTTCAAGTACTTTTTTATATAATGTTTGACCAGTATAATGAGCTATAGAAGAACCTATACACACACACAAAAAAGAATGAATATTTTTTTTTTGGCGTTTTTTGTTTTGTTTTAACTTTTTTTTTACCTCCGTGTCCATCATACACACCAAAGAAACTAAAATCGGTATCGCCCAACTTTAAAAGAGTGGTATGTGCATCTTCCATTGCTAAATAGTTCATCATGTTTTAACGCTCCCTCCCCTTCATCTATAAACTATTTCAAAGCAAAAAAAAAAAAGATTAACTTACTAAGTCTCCATCCTTGCATATGAGAGCAGCCATAAAAATATTTTTTGTTCGACCCGTGAGTTGAAGTCTTTTCAGTAATTGGTTCTGATAATGTTTGTCCCATTGTGAATACTATATAAAGTCGCATAATATTTTCAAAAAAGAGATGAAAAAAATATATATTATGTTAAAGGTATATACAAAAAGAAAAAACTAGATGATGTAAAACATTACAATACTATAAAATACTAGAGTTTCTGCAAGATGACACCAAAATAGTTTTTTTCGTTTTTTTGATCGATGGAGAAAGAAAAAAAAAAAAAGTTATATGAGAAAAGGAAGAGAGGAAAAATGGGGGGAAGAGCATTGCCACTCATTGCCATGTCCTCACGTGATGCACTTTAAGCCGCCGCCGCCGCTTCCGCCGCCACCTCGACGCAGTCCCCCCCAGCCAATTTTTTTTTAAAAGTGATGGCATAATAAAGATATACATCACTGTTGATAAGGATCAGAAATCCAGTAGGGAAATAAAAACGGAACTAGCTCAATATATTACAAATTTTCAGAATACGTGGGATAAAAAAAAATCTCTTATCCACTCTTTTGATCTAAAGAGAAAAGATATTCAAGACGTTCTCGCGTATCTTTTTATAATTCAAAAAAGAAATATCATCAAAAAGATACAAAAAGAAAATACGCGCATAAAATAAGCTACTATAGAGAAGAAACTACTCGAAAATAAAACCAAAAAGGATATATTCACAAATACCCACAAGTTAAAATCAGAAATAAAGTTACTTTAGCAAGCATAGAAAAAGAAATGCCCCAAGAATTTGTTGGCCTTCAGAAATAGAATCATTCACTCTGACATTAAATTTACAAACAAGGCCGCTACCTTCCTTATTATGTAAGAGTAGAATGAACAGTAGCGAGGTTACTACTCGGTAAGTGCTGTGCACACTAAAAAATACTTGTTATCCAATTAGGAGATACTTGATGTACAAGTATTTCGAAAGTAGAAAATATCTTTTTTAGCATCATCTTTTTCTTTGTTTCTCTTGTCCACAATAATAACAACAGGCTCAAGTAAGATAGTTTTTTTATATGACCGATCCCACATCTCGGTCAAATTATAATTTGACTTGATCTTGAATAAATAATTTTTGAGTTACAACAATCGGTACTGCACGTCCCGAGAAGAGTTTGTTTTTTTTAAAAACAAAAAATCAGGCCATCTTATTTATTTTTTTCTCCCCCCAAAACTAGAGTAACAATAATGATACTTTTTTTTTTTTTTTACTTTCTAAAATGTAAATTCTATAAAAAAAAAAAATATAGTTATACTCAGTAATGCAAAGTTTTGTTGTTGTTGCTATTTTTCTATTTAAACAATTATTATCACCATAAATAGATAGTTGTTACTGTCGTACTAACATCATATACCACCTGCTGATGAATAAAGTTAGCTTGAATAAAGTTTCGTGTATTTGGCCCGTAAATTTTACTAAAATTGCATGTTTAATAAACCAAAAGCTTGGCTATTAATATGTCGGTTTTACCTCGGGGTCTCCGTAAAAAAAAAAAAAAAAGAGGGGAAGAAAAAAAAAAGATTAGGGAAAAGGTAACCCACTTGGCCGGTTTCACTTCTTAGATGTGCACTAAACTCACATGCACAACAACAAAAAAAGAAGGAATTTCTGAAACATTGCTTTTTTTTTAAAAAAAGAACCAGGTTCAGTTTCATTTATTGAATCAATCATTTACGATGACTCACCCACTCCTTCTTAGTTTCTAACAGCATAATAGTAGCACAACACATACTTAATTAATCCCTGCAGAGAAATAAAGAAAACATCTTTTTTTCTGTTCAATCTTTGGCTCGTTCATTTGTTTTGGTTTCTCCTTATTATACAAACTTTTTTTTTTTTCGTGCTACTAAATCATGCATGTGTATTACCCAAAACTTTTTCTCTCCTTCTAAAAAAACATTTTAGACCGTCAAGCAAAAAGGAAAATCAGAACGACAACAGCAACAATATTCCCACTCTCTATATAATCACCACGATCGATGTAAAAATATATATGTATATTCGGAATCGCTTATTTTTGCAATTACTAAACGGAAAAGAGTCCTGAGAAAAATACAACATTTAAGAAATGTTTATTATTTGGGTGCATAATCATTTAATGAGTCCCCATGGTATTTTGAAGGTAGCCTTAAGTGTAAATCAAAGCTTATTTATAACGTGATAGTCATGAACATGTACTTAAAGTTATTTTCTGAATAAAAGAGTAACCGTAAATTATTGATCTGCAGTACTTCTACTGTCAGTAAAATGATGAACAATAAGCTGCCGAAAAAAAAACACGAACTACTAAACTGTTTATGATGAAATCTTCTTTATGAGACCTTCTTTATAATGAGATCTTCTTTATGATGAGATCTTCTTTTTTTTTATCAAAAAAAATGCATTGTTCTTTTTTTACAGTGGGAAAAGAATATGCAAGATCCATAAATCTTGAATTTATCATTAGGGTTGCAAGCAAATCTATCCCGCGTCCCTATTTTATTTTGAAACAACCATCTAACTGTTTTAGATAAATTTTAAATGCAATATTGTGAGCAAAAGCACACTTTCTAAAAAGCATATTATTTGGTCATATTACTCGATATAATACCTTTCCCCTCTCTTTCATTTACATTACCCAAACTTCTTGTCTTTCGGGTATACCCGCGATATGAAAAATCTACTTTTATGGGTTAGACAGCATATTATATAAAAAATAACAATTCAATTTTGGAGTATACCATTGGTTTTTGTTTGACATGTATTATATGCGCACATGTATAAAATTGCTCTTGAAACAACAACAGTCTAATTGAGTGCATTATTTAATTAGTAACTAGGAAAAAAAGCTTCTTGCTGTAGACTCTTTTTAACAGGTTTTTCCGTTATATGCTAACGTATTGTACGTATTTATCCCGAGCTATTTTTTTTTTTTCATTAACAGTAAATTTCCACCGTAGAAAATCTTAATCTTGACTAATAGCCTCCTCTTGCAAAAAAAAAAAAAAAAAAAATAGGGTTGGGGGGGACGAGTAAAATTCTGTATCAAATCTAAAGTAATTAAAGCAGTATAGGATCGCTTTTAAAAACTAGTTTTTTTTTTTTTTTTGGTTTCCAAAACAAAAAGGTGAATTGTGGACCGTAACTAGAAGTATGCAATGTTCCAGGCCATTCACATCATTCTCTTTATCCCCACGATATATATGTAACGATGATCAGAAAGATACTCTTATCAATTATAGACAGATGATTAAGGTACCGCTTTTGGCAAATGATTTTTTTTTTTTTTTTACAAAGCCCTCCCACCTCCCCCAACTTACTCTTAAAAACATTTTTTGCAAATGTAAAAAAAGCTTCTTAGAAAGAATTAAAAAATAAACTAAATAAAGTTGTACTCAATAACCACACTCGAAGAATTTTTGATCAGCCCCCCACCCCCCAATATGTAAAGTGGAATTATATTTAAACGATTAACGGAAAGCCGTGCGACGTAAAGTTAGTTCCTAAAAACTAGCTTTTTCCCAATCGCTTTCGAATTACAATCTATTTTATGCAGTAAATTCACCCATTGCAAGGGGCAAAATGTTTACGCTAGAATTGGATTAAAAATGTTCAGTGAATTTACATTACATCTTTTATGGCAACTATATGACATCAGAGTATAGTTTTTAGTGTTACGGACATATACTTGCTAACGTTAGATTACATTTTTTAAAGTAATTGGATAGACCAAAGTCGGGAAACCGACTTTTTTTTTTTTTTTTCAAAAAACCTGGTTTTTTGTTGGGTTCAATTCGCGTGTCCCCGGGTATTTAGGCTTCTTTCACAAAGATTCGGGTCACTCAATTTTTTTTAGTGCCCTATTAACCCAATTGTCAAACAAACGTGTCAAAACTACGTAAACAATGAGTGTATCAGAACATCATAATTTCAAAAGATGACACCACGTACAATTTTTTCTTTACGCAATTATAAACTGGTTTTTTTTGTTAGTGTGAATATTATATTTGGATGTTATATAAAATTTTCTGTAAGACGTCTTTGTCCCAAGAATGGTTAATTCGTTATGTATTGGTCTATAATCGGAAAAGATACACAAAAAAAAAAATCGTATCACATTACGGAAGCTGATCGAAAAAAAAAACACAATAAATTTTTTTCACGGGATTTTAAATATGACTTTAAGCTTTTTAACGAAAAGAAGAGCGAACTGTCGGAAATATCCTACTACTTGCTGTATATTACCAACGGTCCAGAAAATAGAGCATAAACGTATTGTTACCTAAGGGTCTTTTTATTTTGTACGCAAAATAGGCTTATTTATTATCTAATATAATTTATAGTGTAAAGCCTACTTCAATGTTTTAAATTATAATGAAGAATCTTGGTAATTGAAGTATCTACACTTCAATTATACAGCGATTACGTATCAACAATTATCTCTTTCTTACTTGCATTTTTTTTTGCAAGGTATCTGAGATCTTGAGCTTGAATCAACTGTTTTGTTTCTGGCGCTGTTGCTGGTACTGATAAATCGTACATATCTTTTAAAAATGTTCGAATGGTACTATCGCGTTCATGGACATCACATCTATGAAATGGCTTCAACTGGCGATGCCGCTCATAATATCAACCGGTCGAACCATGCGTCGACTTTTGAAATAACTAGTGAAGATAGCATTGTAGATTTCTATGACTTATGTACCGTTCCCTCTACTTTACTTCGCTTAACTACTATAGTAGCGGGTACATTTCTCCAGGACGACTTCAGTCGCCCTTTTCATCACTATTCGATTTAAGGTGGATTTCTTTCAGATTTAGACCGTCTTTAAATATAGCTTCTGGTGTCTCTCAATTAGTTTTCAATAGAATTAGTGTGCGCGATATCGATTTACTCCCTTTACTCTTAAATTGTCATTGTCATTGGTGGAAATACTGTTTTCCCTGGATTTACCAAAATATTAAGCAACGATTTACCTATGATGGTATCTGGTGTAAGTTGATTTTTTTATAATCGATTATTTACTTACTAATAACAAAGTAAGATCAATGTGTGTGCTACTGGTAGTCAAATCGAACGCACGAGCAATAGTTGGTTAGGTAGTTCTATGTTAGCTTATTTAGGCATAGTCAATCAATTATGTATTTCAAAGAAAGAATACGAAGAAAGTGTCAATAGTATTTTGTTTGTTTGTTAATTAATAAAATGATACATCAAGAGAGAGGTATTTACTAAAGAAAAATGAGTCAATATAATTGAAGTGAGAAAGCTCAAACGAAAGAGTTCAAGCGGGAGTTACGCCACATACGTTTATTTTATCCGCGTTAAAAAAAGTAAATATAACGGTTCGGTTTCGGAAAACCATGGAATATCTTTATCGATAGTCAGCATAAGTAATATAAATACCCTGGGCCTCATAGTTATTATTAGAGGTTAACGATGTCTATTTCGAAAGCTTCAAAAAAAAAATTTATCTTAACGCGAACGGATATCTAGCTAAAGAATATTCTGCCAAAGGTCTTTTGATTTTCACTACATTAAGTTCACATTTACGAACTACTTTCAAAGATGTTTCGTTGCCATTAGTCATATCTCTGATCATTCTATTGATAAATCTGTTTTTGCATTCAATAATAATGGTAGCACCAATACGATCCATTTGAATACTAACATTAAAATGGACTGGATCACCCCCGTTAATTTCTTCAACTTCTGGCAATTTAATTATTTCTTCCAGGATCTTGGTATGTCTTTTGCTTACATATCTCCAGTTTTCTTTATCATCTTCTTCCTTGAAATCGCATGCAAAGACGGCTGAATTACAGAAAAGTTTAATAAGTAGGTATATATATATAGTAAGTAGTCTAAAACATGTATTACCTATCACGGCATTGTTGGGATAATCTATAGTCACTGTTCTATGGAAGAGTTTAAGACTTTCACCTTGCAAATCGTCAGATTGGCTGACAAAATATTCTAAACGATTTTTAGAGTATACCTCGTCATCAAAATAATCTTTATATACTTCCCTATCGAAACGGTCCCCTTTTGATTTTTCGAAAGGTGTTCGTACTTCTAAAGCAATAGACTGGCTAGCAAATTTTTTAGAAATCAAACTAGGCTTTAAACCATAAGAGACGGCACCTTTGGAGATAGCAGCAGCACCTTCCTCTGGAGTTATCACATCGCAATTACCTCTAAGCTCGTCCTGGATACACTGCTGCAAATATGGATTACGTGAAAAACCGCCGACTAACATGATGGCCTTGATTTTGGTATTACTTCTTGAAGCTTGGTCCAGTTGTTGCTTAATAAGTAACAAAATTTTTGTAATAATAGGATCAAAGAATTTTTCCTTTATATCTGCATGTTTAATTTTGAGTTTTGTATTTCTTTCTATCAAGTTATATTGTTTTGTTTCTTTTGTGTTAGGGATATTGGTTATTATGCGCTCAGCAGGTAACTTGATTGTACAGAAACTAGCGTCGGTAGAATCTGGCTTGAAGTTATACTATCGGTTTAAAAGCTTATGAGTAAATGTCTTTCATATGCATATAAATGTAAATATATATTTATTACCTTTATGTTAAAAGCAAAGTCGTCCATAACAAAGTCAAAACTTGTATCGGTGTCTTTAACTTCTAAGCCAATATCTCTATAAAATTTCAACAAGTATTCCTTGAATGCTCTATCTATATAGGCCGATCCGCAATTATCACCAATACCATTACCGATTTGACTGATCATTGGGTCACCATCCTCTTGATTACGCGTCAGACGAAAAGTAAGCAAACCTACTGTTTGCGCACCAGCATCACAAATGATAAAATTAGAATCAGAATATGGGTTTTCGGGGTCTCGAAAAAGGTAGGAGTACTTCTTTTCGCAAAAGAGAGTTTCCGCTTCAAGCTCGCTGATAATAAGAAGATCATCTAACTCATCTTCTTTAATCACAGTAGCTTTGATAGCAATCTGCGCCATACTTTCTCTTTCTGATTCATTCCATATGTCAGGGACAGTAAGAACAAATTGGATCTTGGGCTCATTTTCAGACGATTTTGAGAACAGACTATAGCCTTTTTTACCTTTCTTGAATTTAGTTTCAGCAACAATATGTCGGATTACGTGTTTTTTAACCTCTTTAAGATAATCAGCACAGACTTGAATTGGACCTATTCTTTTAAGAGCACTCTCTTTTTTAAGTTTATATCGACCTTGGCTTGTACCACTGACTGGATTAAAAATGTGCTTATTGGCCTCTTGTATTCTAGCAATTTCATGATTTCCTACACCATACTGTGCTTCAACAGCTTCGAGATGTAGGAGAGGCTTGAAGTTACGCAAAAGACTAAGGTCTTTATAACGGTCAACATTTTGTTTGGCTTCTTGACCCCATAACTTCGTCTTCATATTTTTATCGTACATTAGCAATGTAGGCGTTTTTCCAGACATAATAGCATTTCCTCCAGGCCTATCATCATTATTAAAAAAACATTAGATATATTATATAAACAAGTAAAAACAGCTAATATTACCAGCCTGTTTCGATAGTATGGATAGCTTTAAGACCATTAACCTGAGCATCATTCGGATCAGCATATGAGCACCCGGTAAAAGTTGTGCCAAAATCTAATGGCAAATATTAATATACAATGTCCGCCTTCATATTTTAGTTACCTACCAATACCGACAATAAAGTCAAACTCTTTAGACTTGTGTTCGGTTTTGAGCTTTTCACTACTTCCCACATTCTTTTGCGGTTCTGAGCTAGTGAGATTGGAGTTTGCGCCATGGAAAAAAGGGATCTGCACATTCTTAATTTTTAATCCAAAAGAAACAGCACCCAAAGAGACAGCATCTACATTGGTATCTTCAATAATAGAAATAAATTGTTCAAATGTCCCATTATTCTGGGTGCATAATTTTTTATAGAAATTTGCATCTGAACTGTATTTTCCACACAAAAAAAAATTTGATTCACCATTATTTTCCTGATGAACTTTCATAATATAATTAATGAGGTAATCAATATACGATGAGAATACATGTTTTTCTAAATCATCAATAGTGATTTCAATAGGATCGCCGTTAACATTGGTAATATTGAAAAGTGATATAATTTCTTCTTCCTGCTCCTGTCCAACCTCAGTGGAATCTTCTCGTAATTTAAAGACTAAACTTTTGTTATGTTTATTATCTTCATCAAAATTTTCATAATCAAAATCCTCTTCGTAAGAATCCTCTTCGTAAGAATCCTCTTCACCGAAATCTTCTTCGTCATAATCCTCTTCACTAAAATCTTCGCCATGACCCCCTTCGCCATAATCCTCTTGCGAAAATTCAAAAGAAAACTGAGATTGCAGTTAGTACAAGGTACACACACGTGTGTATAAAAAACAGTAATTGATTACCTTAATTTCCTTCACAAACGTTTCGACTAAACTGCTAATAATGCTTTCATTTAAATTTAACTCGGACTTATTTTCATTCAAGTAATCTATAAAGCTATTTTCTAGCACCATTGAGCCTTTTTCTAGCTCTTCAGATATCAACTCTACTTCGCTAAAGTTTTCTGTAGAATCAGCTTTAATCTTTGAAACGCCAAAGGAACTATGGCCAACATCGCACACAAAATAAGTTTGATCCGGGGCTATTTTGGTCGTCCGTCTATCTATACTAAGACAATGAAATGCAGTAGCTTCAGCTTCGGATACAAAAATGAGATTGTCTTTTTCAGTAATTCCCGCCTCCACAAAACAGTCAGCAAAGAAATCATTTAAAGAGGTAGGACAAGATAGACAATAACTGAGATTTTCGAGCTTAAAATCTTGTTCAAAGTTGTAACTATTGCAAAAGTCTTTTTGTTTCTTTAAACGCTCTATAGCCAATGCATGAAAACTTTTCAAGTAATCAGTAACGACCTTTTGAATGGTTAATCCTTTCAACTTTTGTTCAAGTTCTTCGTTTGCTTGATCGATATTAAGAATATATTGTTTAATATTGTCAATATAAACATCTCCTTCCTCTGTCTCGTTTCTAGAAAATCCGCCATGTATTTCCTTATTAGCTTTATACAAGATAGACGTAAGGAATTGTTCGGGTCCACTTGATATTCGATTAAAACGAGGTGTATAGAGCCATGTATTTACTGTAAATTTTGAATGAGGTTTGTCTACATGAGCAATCGAGAGACCAGAAGATATGGCACCAAAATCTAAATAACACTGTTAGATCATCAACTGTAGTCTTTTTTTTTTTTGTAGGAGTAAATGCTTACCTATTCCCACAACATACTTTTTATCTTTTAAAACCATGTTTTTTTTTTGTTTCAATGGGAGAAAGAGAAAAGGAAAGATGTAGATGTTGTACTCATTTTGGGACCTTGTGATTAGAAGCAAACCAAGTTGCACAACTAAGCCCTGACTTGTTTAAAGAAAGACTGACTCTTATCAAAAAAGAGGTTTGGAATATATAACGGCAAAAGTTGTGTTTTTACGAATCAGAAAAATGCATGAAAATGACAGCTGTCAAATTCGTTCCTTTTCTTTTTTCAGGTAAATGTCCCCTGTTTCTTACTGTAAATAAAGCAGCTATTATACACAATCAAGAGAAAAATAATAGTACAACAATCAATTAAAAGCGTACGCCCGCGTGTTTAACCGAAAAATTTGGCTAATTGAATAATTACATAAAAGATATAATCAAGCAGATTTTGGTTTTATAAAACAAGGGCTTTTAAAGATGTAATAATAAACAGAAACTTTATGATTTAATAACTATTCAACGGTGATGAAGGTTTTTTTTTTTTGTCTGAGGGACGAAAAATAAAAAATGAATAACTCTTTTGCCATTTTGTTTGCGTTGGAAATGGAGGCTGTCATGGTATCAGCTAATTTTTGTAATTGTTGGCCAAGCTTGGTATTGTCGATTATGGATATTAATTCAGTGAAACTTACTGTGTACCTGACTTAACCGCATCAGATAGTTCCACGAATTGATCGACATTGTCGTCTTTTTTTTCGATTATAATCTTGGCAAGCTTTATAGATTCTTCATTCAAATAAATCGAAACGGTATCCTTGAGAGAGAAATTATTGGTACTCGTACCTAATTCCACCACTCCGTTTGTTGTTATCGCATGACTAGCAATTCGTAAACTGGAAGTAACTAACAAATTACATGTCAAAAGACCTATTTTCACTTTAGTTGTATTATCTTCTTCAACAGCAACGGTTTTAATTCACCCATTTCTGTTTTCTTTTCTAGAGAACGACTGATATCATGATGATTTGGTTCTTCTTTCAAAATGAGCATCAACAGTTCGAAACCTGTCATAGGGTTCCAAGCCATTTAACAATAGCGCTGCTGATCCATCCATAATTATTACTCCAGAAAAAAGTTGTGGAATGGCATACCTGAATTGCGGAAATTGGATCCATTCTTTATTTATCATATCGGTGATGGATTTAGACAGTTCAACATATTTTGCATCCGATAATTGCAGGTGGAATGGTGATGTCTTGATGATGCGATTCAAGACACACCTTTCACTTGCTGTTGAAAAGGGTGAATTTTCTGAAGGAAGTTCCCAGTCGCCAACTGGTTGGGCCACCAATATACTATTAATATTTGTTGATTTGCCCAGTAAACAATATTTTTTTTCCAATGCTCGTATTACTTTTTCGCCTACCTTTATTAAGTGCCAAAAAAAAATAGCAGTATTACATTCGGACGGAACACATTTGAGCGTTTGTGACTAGAGCGCTTTTACACGGTGGTTACTTTAAGAAGAACAGTATCATTTTGTATGGATGTAAGAGAAGAAATTACATAAAAGAAAGAAGAGTGGTTTATTTTTTTAAAAAAAAGAGATAAAATAGCGGTTCTATTTGCTCATGCGATCTATTTAATCATTTTTATAAAAGTACATGTCTACAACCTGTTGTTACAACTTATTTCAACAGACCAAAAATGTCTCATGCGTCACACATTTTTTGCTTGAACGTGTACCAAGAATTCCCTAAAGCTCTTTTGTGGTTTTTCATGGTTTATAAAAAAAAGTCAGGGGTAAAAGTCAGAGGTAAAAGTAAACGTTCTAGACTTTTATTGGTTGTCCCATTTTTCAAAAAGTGTCCCATTTTCAACGTATTTTCTTCAATAGTAAAATAACAATAAAAAAGCGACCAGGAAATATTCTAATTAACTACAGCTATTATTTAAAGCAACTTTACTTTGAATATAATGCATCTAGCAGAGTTATTTTCACAATAGCATATATATAGTAGGTTTTGGAAAAATAAAAACTGTTTCCGGTAATTTTTTTAACTTTGGCTTGAAGGGGACAAAGTAAATGGACAGTACTGACTGGTCATAGATATCATATTAGTGTAACACCTGCGCCAACAAAATCATTTAACTTATTTCAAAGAGGAAAATACATTCTAAAATCCAGTTATTCAGGCTAAAGCATTACAATTTCGCAGTGCTTAAAAACGAGAAACGTTTGTTAAGCGAGAGAGAGAGGTGGAAGCGCAGTAATGTATCATATCGTATTCTTGACTTGGTTTTGTAACACCTTACACAAATGTGGTAGATATTAAAAGAAAAACTACGAGATTTAAACATACACTCATTTTCTTCTTTTTCTATTAAGTCGTTATAGAAAAATGGCTTTCGAATACTACAAATACGGAATCGTTATTAGTATCGGTGAGAGGGAAAGAAACACCTGCGAAGAAATAATAATAATAATAATAGTTATTCCATAGATTTCGGTACGACATTTTCAGGAACATGTTATTCTCTTACTGCAGAACTATCTAATAAGGAACTGAGAGATAGGGAATATCCCGATATTACGATAGTTACAAGCTGGTAAATTCATTTATGAAATCAAGCTAAACAAGTACCACTTATGAACCATTCTTCTTTTCTTTTAGGCCAGAACAAATAAACGTCGAAAACAAAACACCATCACTAATCATTTATGATAGAAACTTCCATTTGTTACACTGGGGTAGAGTTGCTCAACGACACATTGAAAATGGCGAGTTAAAACCCGATCAAATAGTCAAAGAGCGGTTCAGATTGGGACTTCCTACATCTGTTCCAAAAAAAGATGACATCTATAAAACAAACAACGCCAGAAAAACGGAAAATGAAAATATGAGAGCGACTATTGATTATTTCAGAGAAATTTATAATCATACTGTTAGTACAATTCAAAAAAATATTGGTGGTGCTCGTCAAACTTCAGTTAAAAAGGAGACCATTCGTTTTGTTGTTACTGTACCTATTCTATGGAACGAAATGCAAAGATCTATTATGCGCGCTGTTGCAAAAGAAGCTGGTTTAATTACAGATGAAGACCACGGGAACCGTTTATTAATTATCAACGAATCTTCTGCCGCAGCCTTACATTGTGAGAAACAATATACTGATTTTCCAAATATGATACCAGGCGATAAATATATTATTTGTGATGCAGGTGGTGGCACAGTAAATTTTGCAGTCTACGAGACAGTAGAAAGCCTTACTAGCGATCCTGCAGATACCTTTCGCCGTTGTCAGTTAGCAGCCGATATTATTGAGGGATGCGGTTCTATATTTATAGATAAAAAAATGCGAGATCTCCTCGCACTTTTTTGTTACAAGGGTGAGACAGCTAAAGATGAAGAAGAAAAAAAGGAACGCGATAAATTATTTTCCCCTGTTATGGACAAATTTATTAACGAGATCAAGGTAAAAATTTATGAACTCGGTAATATAGCAGCTCTGATTCTTTAATTTGTAGCCATATTTTGGTAGACGCTCAAGAGAGTTTAAATTCCCTAAATGTGATCATGACAAAACTTTGAAGACACATATAGGTTCCATTTCTAAAGAACGTATTGATGAAGGTAACCATCGTGATGGACAATGTATTGTTTGTAAAGCAGAAGATTTTAAACATATACATAGACCTGATTTTGGAGAAGGTACACTTTTTTTTTTTTGTAATCAAACTTCGTCGAAGCCCTTACTTTAAATATCTTTTTTTTTATAGATACCGTCGTGGTATTAAGAGATGCAATTATTGTACCTAACTTGAAATTATATTTGCCTGAAGGCGTGAAGTATGAACGTAACGCTGGTGTTTGTAAATTGACGATTCCGTACGATATCATGCGGACAGAAGTATTTGAAGAAGTTACAAAGCGTACATTGGCCCTTATAAATAGACAGATCAAAAAGGCCAATAATAATATCAAACGTACATATTTGATTGGTGGCTTTGGAAACTCCCCATACTTACAAAAGAGGATACTTAAGGCCTTCTTGATAAAAGGTACTTCATTTCCCAATAGTCAGTATAGAATGGGTAATTTAATCACCGATGATCGTGGTGATTCTGCTGCAATGAGAGGTGCCATGGTACTCGCTATTGACGCTGGCAGAAGGAGGCCCCAAAATGATTTTGTCGAAAGAAAGTTTGAACATGCCTCTGCTCATAAATATAACGCACTAATTTGCTTAGGTAGAGATCTGCTTTATATATACTCGAAAATAATTTTAACTTTTTTTGTACCGTCATATAGATATTGGATACCTTTCAACATCATGCTCTTACCGGGATTTAGGAAACGAATCTGAAGAGATGACTAAAATTACTGATTGGTATTGTATTTCCCTTTTTGTTATTATACTATATTTAAACTAACGCGAATGTACTATAGGCCTGGTCTACAAGAAAGCAATTTCATGATCCCTACTGCAAAACAAACGGTTAACGGTGAAACAATTTGGGGTGCCAAAGTTAAACAACCTATCGACCCTGAAAATAAAAAACGCATAACTCCCAGTAAATTAATGTCTAGTGTCAAGGCCGATTTGAGACGCTATTTTTGTGAATATCTAAGACTTGTACTTGATTACGTTCATGGGAAAATCGCTAAAGCTGATTCGGACATGAATAAGTACAGATATGTCATTACTATGGAAAACTGTTATCAATTCTTCGACGACAAGTCTGAAATGCGCTATATTGCTCAACTGGCGGGTATCATCTCAAAAGAAGATCCTGTTGAACGCCTTTTATTAATTGGCCGCGATACTGCAGCAGCCATTTATATCGAAAAAGAACATTTTTCAAGTACGACTGCTGACATGAGCCATGTCTTACTGGTTAATATGTACCACGATATCTGTAGTTTATCATTGATGGAACATACCAAGATCTGTGGTAAAAATATATATTATAAAGATAAACAAGACACTGGGTTATTTAGAAATGTTAGAAGCGTCAGATCAGCCACTTTCGATTTTAATTTCATTAATAGAATTGTTTCTTATTTAAACAGATACGTGTCAAAAAATAATTGCATTGTGTGTTCTGAAAGCCATGATGTCTATACTCCTACCTATTACGCCGAACTCGAAAGAGGTTTCCTCGACTACATAAAGGTTTGTCACTAATTATATTCTGCACAATCGAAATACTTATTATTTTTCTACTAAAATAGACAAAATTAAACTTTTGTAACTATACCGAATTTCAAAAAATTCCTATTACTGATTCTGGATGCTGCATTGCCTCAATTAAAGTATACGATCTCTTGGAATACATATTCCTGCCTGCGGCTAGAGACCTTGCGTTCGAAATAAATCGTTTTGCATCACAAACGGATATGATAAAATATTTCAGTTTTGATAAGATTATTTTATCTGGTACCTTGTTAGAGACTAAGACAACCAACTACGAGTTTTTGAAGCGCATCATCATCAACTACACTTCTAAAGCCATGAATATTAACACCAACTATATTAGTTTCTCAAAACACAATGGAGGGGAAGCTATTTTAGGTGCTGCAATTTACGGTAACCATCCTGAAATTTTCACTGAAAGGGTTGCCAGAACTTCATATGCTGTTCATGCCCGTGCCTATAGGCTTAAAGAATTTGAAAATATAGCGAAAAAAAAAATTGAAAAAGAAAAAGAAATATATAGAGATGAAGATGATTTAAAAAACAGGGTTTACTCTTTGGAGTCTCATTATAGTTACGCTAGTGATGAAAAGGTTGAGCTGTTTTATCATCCTCATTTGGATACGGATACTTTTAAATGTGAAGAAGATGATTTGTCATATTTCATTCGTCGAGGCGATAAGGTTCTAGAAAAGTACGAGAGCGAGGGTATCCTTAAAAAATTTTATGCTCAAGAAAACTGTATTGTTTATGTCAGTAAGTAATTTTCCGCCTCTTGTAACTTTCATACAACTACTTGAATATATGTTTTATCTTTTTAGCTATTTATTCTTCTAATGCGGATGACTTACCTAGAGAAGGAATCAAGATAGATAATCCTCATTTCAGAAAGGTTCGTCAATTTGAACTCTATATGGCTCGTGATGAAGATGATCCAATGACAGTTCGTCATTTACATATTAATTTTATCCCTGGTAAAAATGAAGTTAAATGCGAAGCTACAGTCGGTCCTCGGTCAGGAGTGGTCTCTGACTGTCGTTTCGGAGATGGTTTCTTGGTAGCAAATATTTACGATGATAGACAATTTACTGAAGTTGGCGATTTAAGCCTTGATAAAAATACAACGTTAGCCATAGCCGAATCATTATGATTTCTTTTTTTCTAACGCGAATAAGCTCTCCATTATAATCCGTGCTAGTAGACTAGTTATAGCTTTGATTAAAACATCCTAACTTGAAGAAATGTATTTCTTCAATAAATAAACTTACTGAGGAACGATACTCCTATAACAATATTCGGGTCTAAATATTGAATGTTTTTTTTTGGTTTAGTACTACATTTTTTTTACGAGACTTATATACATTTAACTCTTTTCAAGGGATATCAATGTTGAAAAAAATTCAGTGGCTAAAAATTAAAGTATCGAATCTGTGCGTCTTTATGAGATAAAGAAATAAAGCACAATACAAAACAAGTAATTACCCGAATATTAGCGCAGTAATATGTGTTTATAGGTCAAATATTCATAACTACATAAAAAAAATATGTTTTTAAAAGAAAAGTCGTATGTACGCAATTAAAAAAAGCAGCTAATGAATATATTGGTTATATAGACATCTAAAGCTACTAAAAAAATACGCTTCAAAAGAAATGTCCTGAATCTACATAAGTGAAACATAAAAGATATTGCTTAAAATTCACATGGATAAAATCTGCGTTAGCAGACAGCCCGGAACAAATAGAAATCCTGCTAGTCATTGTGTGGCTTCAACGTTAAAAATATGCACGTAACCACTCGTTGAAGCAAAGCAAAATATAACGATCGTTGTATCGTGCAGTTGTCACAGTTAAAATTGAATAAGCTGTGTACTACTGTTACACGAAGAACCAGATTTGAAAAATAATTGTGGATCAAGTCTTCTTGAAAATAATAACCAAAACTAAAAACATAAAAATATATGAATACTACCTTCTTTTTGATAATAAAAATGAAATTCACTTTTGTAAACAATTTAATCTTATACTTCTCTTAACTTATAAAAGGCCTTTAAATCAAACTCTTTTATTTTATTTTGTTTTTGTATTCCCTTGGATCCTACTTTCCATTGTACTTTTGACCTTTATCTCTTAAGTCGTTCTACTTATAAAACAGGAACTGGTGCTCACTTTTCTTACTATTCCCTTATTATCTTTTTATTACACTACTTCAAATTAGATATAAATTACTTTAGAATATAAACTCAACAAAAAATCATCTTTTTACTACTATACATTTATTGCTATAAGTCTCATGTATTAAAATATCTCTTGTCGTAGTCATAAATTGTAATAGTCACAAACTGATATAAAAAGAACAATGTTCGAATTAATAAACTCCATCTATCTTTTAACCTTTTAATTATACTTTTGGTTTTATCCTTTAACTCATATTAACAAAAGAGTTATAACCACCAGCCAAGACACGACACTGTCAGGTTCTCAGACACAAGTGTAACCTAAATTATATTATAAATATTAATTGTATTCAAAATAAATAAAGATCATCTTTTTATTCGCTTAACGTAAACTACTATATATTATACTTCACTTATATAGTCCTTATAACTATAGCGAGAGCACGACAACACTCTGACACAGTATCGTTGCGCGTTCCTGTACCTTTTTTATATTAGTTAATGTTACACAAATTAAAAAAAAAGGAAAAAAAAAGAGGAAGTTCCCATTTCCGATGGCGATATACTCGAATGATTCTCCAACGTGCTATCTCACAGCCGAACCAGTGCTCTGAGTTTTCCCTGCTGTATTACTACCCTCGGGCAGTACCCCAGTATTGAACAACCTCCCAGCCTATGCTTCCGCTTAGACTCGAATGTTGACACCAGACTCTGTAAGACACTGTTTTCGACAAAGTCACCAAGCATACCGTAATCCCACCGAGGAATGAATTCATCTCTTTATAAACCGCAACTCTGCTTACAGAAAGCTGTGACACTTTCCGGTTATTTTCTATTTTAAGAATTTTCTTTATAAAGGCGACCAAAACCTATAGCACTCAAGTTGTGGTATAAAAAAGTGTTATATTTCTAAGAAAAAATGAAAAAGAAAAAAAAGAGATAAATGTTTTGAATCGTACTGTATCAAACATGTGTATATATATCGCTGTTTATAGATGTTGGGTTCGCTTTAAATTGATATAATTAGATCAAACTTAACAAGAGTAAAAAAAAAATTGTTTTGAAATTAAGCCAACACCGCCTCTTATGAGGCGATCCTTTTTTTTTTATTGTTATCATCGCTACTGTAGTCCCAATGAAAAACTATGTCGCTTATACTCTCATAACTCGGTTCGTACATGTATCTAGTATTAAAGAATCGACCAAATAAAAATAAATAAATAGTTAAAAGTTAACTCGGTATGATCTGGCGTACTATTACTTTGCGTTATAGTTTCAGAAGGGAGATATTCTAGTTATACTACTTTGATTAAGCTCGAATTATTCGTTTCATTCTGTGTCTGTCCCTTTGCAATCAATTATACTACTTTTTCTTTTCCTTTCCAAAAGTGACGAATAAAAAGTGTATTTGCCCCACGTTTAATGCATTCATCTTTTTACTATTTATTCTCGATTTACTGCGTCCTAAAATGACTATGCACTTATTAATATGCATACTTGGCAATATCTGATAATCGTTTTTAAGGATATCTTAAACGTGGATTGATTAGTAAAAAAAAAAAACTCTAACTCTGGAACCATAATCAAGAATTATACAAGTTATTTTTTTTTATTATTATTATTACTGCTGAGCGTAGATGCGTGTATCTATGTATGAATAAGTTGTAGTTGAATTGAAAAAAAAGGGGAGGGGAAAAAGAAATAATATAACAAAGATGAAGTTCGTTTTTTTTAGTTGTTGTTGTTGTTACAAACTTGATGAATTAGATGATGTGGGGGCATAAGGTCTCTGTATAGGGATAGCAGACGTAGGAATATTAGAAGCAGAAACAGAAGGTCGTGGTGATGGTTTTGATCTGTTATTATCACCTGGCCATAAATAAGAAGCGGCCCAATGAGCAATATTATTAATTAATGTAGGAGAATTTGTTCCGCTATCTTTTTGAATATCTGTAGCTGTTTGGTGCATCGTCACTAAAGCAGGTTCTGCTATATTTGTTTTTTCTTTATAGGGTTGTGTAATTGAATTAGAAGAGGAAGAAGGCCTGATCACTGTTGACCGTGTAGATTGGTGAGCAGCTGTAGGTCTATCGTAAAACGATAAAACTTCATCTTCATCCGTATCTTCAAATTGACCAGCAGCGGGTGATGTGACCACAGGTGATCTCGTAATAAAGCCAACAGATGATGCAGTTGACGTAGAAGAGATTGAAGATACGTCATCTGTGTCAGCATCTGATTGTGATTTCTTGAGACGAGCAGGTGCGATTTTCTTGATAGATTTTCGTCGTTCGTTATAATAAGTGATATGTATTTGATCATTATCATCATCGCTGTCATCTTCACCGTCGTCGTTGTCGTCTTCGTCTAGATCGTCGTCGTCGTGATCATGTATTAAATCGTGTCCGTCTCCATCTTCTTCTTCAATATCCTCATGTTCTCTTTCTTCATCAGTTAATGCAATGCATTGTTCCACTTGATGATTAAACCTTAATCGAGGCTGACGATATGTAGCTAAAATATTCGGTGACACGGCATGTAATTCGTTGTTTGCCTCAGAGATTGAGATTGAACGTTGATGTTGGTCTGAAGTTATATCTATTAATTCACTGGCAGACCTTTTTAAAAGGTCGGCTGTGGTTACTTTCTTTAAAGCGGATTTTAATGGTGGATGTGAATTTACTGACTTTTGTGTGTGGCGTGGTATCATTAAACCCAGAGTTTCTTCTGCAGTAGATTTTCTAGGGGTTAAAAATGGGTCATCTTCCGTACGGACGACTGTATGCAGAGGACCATACAACCAAGTTACATCACTATCCTTCAACCTTATATGTCACAACAAAAGATAATAATAATTAGAAAAACCCTGGTTTAATCAATTTATATAGAACATACCAGTTCAAGGTTTGAGGACTAATAGTTTTCAAATTATTTCTCTGTTTAGCCCAAGTACGCCAAGATGCATTTTCTAATCGAATACCATCTACAACGTCTTTTTTTTGTTTCGTCATTACTCTCCAAGAAGCAGCCAAGTCCATTTCATCAAAAGTATAGGATAGATAATCAACACACATTTCAGGTTGACGTACATTACGCTTTTGTTGAGACTCAAAATCATCCTCTGCAACCGGTTTCTTTATTGTAGCTGCTGTAGCTGCTGTAACGGATACCATGGAATAATATATAATTGGAATAATAAAAGAGAGCTCTGGCAAACCTTTTTTTTTAGGGCGCTTTTTTTCATAAAAAATTAAGCCCTATCGTTTTGTCATACTGTTTTTTTTTCCTCCCCCACCTTTTTTATTAAGCAGTCATGAAAAAAAAGCTTATACATCTGGAATGTATACGTCGTAAAGCGTTCAAAAGAGTTGTTTATAAACAGGACGGAAAATAAAAATAAAAATCTCGGTAGGTATTCATTTATTTTAAAGAAATGGTATATATATAGACCTACAATGGTTGATAAGCATTAACCATTTTCCTGTGTAAAACTAAAGCGAGAGATTTTTTTTTCAGACTAAACTATTAGAGACCATTGCGCTGTATGTGTGCACATGGGGTTATGATAGATTCACACACACACACTTGATTGGTTGTAGTTTTTTTTAAGGACGCTTAATAGACAAACTGAATTATTAGTAATCATAACAACAAATTGTTCACCTGTCAAACAGCCAATGTTAAAGTATCAAGGAAACTACATGTCAAGAATCGTTCTGATATGTCTATACTAGATGTTAAGAAAAGATAGCAAAGGTTTAAACGTAAACCTTAACTTGTTTTTTTTATCTTACAACAGGTATAAATAGCCCCTATGATTCGCACCTAAGATTAGCGTTATTTAAAACGATTGGATGGAAAGTACTTGATCGATTATACAACTATCAAAAGTGAATACAATTAAGCCAGTAGTTGTTTATGTTTCCAACGCATTGTATGACAGTTACGGAGTCGAAAAAAAAGAAGATGGAACCGGAAGAACTTACACAACAGACTCTCAAATTAAAAAAGAATATATCTTTATTCGCACAAAGGAATTTCATCTAGTATGCATATTAAAAAGATCGAAACAAGAAAAAAGTCATTCCTTTTTTTTTGATACAATTATTAGATATAGAGTCAGCCATTACTGCATGACTTTTTTGGTTTAAAAAATAATAAGCGGAGATTGGTGTAATATCATGAGGGGTTTTGGTATGATTTATCGTAGTTTAGTTAGTTAAAAACTTGAACTATTATTCTCCAATAAAGCGCTTTATTGAAAAACTGTTTTATTTATTACACCACCGTGATAGAAGACTTTTTGATAAGAACGCTTATTTTGGACTAGTTTTCGCGGGGACTGGAATTTTCTCGGGTCAGATTTGGATTAAAAATAGCTTATAAGAAACATAATGTTAGATATAACACGCAGTGATATAATATACTTGTATATTTTTACGTATTTTCTACTTAGAGTAGCCCAGAATGGGTGATATATGTATACGTTTTATCTATAGTTTGCAATGGCGCTTCATCAAGATTGATAACCAAAACGTAACTGATATATTCCCAGGCACAGCATTAACGTAATATAAAAAATCTAGGATTGACAAGATGTGGGAATGTTTGTTTCTATTTCTTCTATATCCGACCTTTTTTTGCTCTCCTGTTCTCGTCTTTGTCTTCGCACCGTACCGCCCATGATCTAGTGCTCTTTGGAATATAGATGTCTTAAGTCATTATTTTCGTTGGTAAGATACAGACGTCTTTTCTCCCGGGATCATGTTTCGACACAGGGATGTCCTTTTCAATTTCTACGGGTTTAGAACTGCCACCATATTACATTCGGACGGAACACATTTGAGCGTTTGTGACAGGCGCTCTTTTACGCGGCGGTTGCTTTAAGAAGAACAGCATCATTTTGTATCAACATAAAAAGAAAAGACGTACGTATAAAATAGATTTATTTTAACAAACCGATGCGTCACGGCGTCAACGACAAGCTCTATCGCCAACTTCAAAGAACAGAATTGTTGCTCTTGAATATCAACGAATTTAGGACGTCAAAGGCCGACCAAACGTCTTTAAAAGACCAATCGCCACCTCCTCGTGCCACTCTGGTGAGACACAGGCTTAAGAAAATTGTGAAGACTAGTTTTCTCTTGTATCTAACTTGCAGTTTATTTTCAAATCTATTGTCACGGAAAAAAAATCGTTGCTTTTAATATCGCTATGATGGTTACTCGTAAGTTCATGACAGCCTTTGTTCCTATGACTTTGTAGTATCACACACGTTTTCGCAGCACTTTTTACAGATGGTTTTACAAAAACGAACAAGTTAATGGGCTACCAAGTATGTTTTACAAGTACGCGTGACCTTCCAACAGGCCTTTTTTGGTACTTGCAAAATCTATTTTAAAAGCTAAAACTCTACAAAAAAATAAAACTTTCTCCGCCCCAAGAAACGTCAGGCCAAAAGAAGTAATTACAGTACGTACACTCGGACCATCTAAACCAAGATTTTTTGAATAAAAAAAAACAAAAAAAATAGTTATTTGTTCTTCTTTTAAAGTTCGGAACATACTAGGTCCGGGTTTAATATATGTAACGATGTACAGAAAAGAAGCTTTTTTTTTACATGAAAAAATATATAAAATAAAGTTGGAGAGGAGAGGCTTGTAACTTACAATGAATTTAAAAAGGCTCTAAGGTGGTTAGGAATAGTTACCGAACCTTTCAACTAAAAGAAAGAAAAAACAAATATAGTTCATCTGACCATATTTGAATCTGCAGTAACTTCGTCATTACAGTATTTTCGGTTACATTTGAGAAGGTTATAAATTTTTCGAGACCAATAGAATTTTTTTTGAGAATAGTATTTTATTTTTGGGAAGTCTCAAAAAAAATTGAGAACTTACCTGATATTGTTTGGACGTATTCGTTACTTTGCAGGCGAATGCGCTCGATCTGAGCGAGTAGCGGTTTTTTAAAAAAGCTGTTTACTGCTTTTACAGCGAATGTAGCGACTGAAGCGGATAAAGCAATTTTATTATTATTATTATTCGCCCAAACTTCTCATTCGCTTAAAATTGAGCGGATAGTCGTTGAGAGGCGTCTAGTTACTTTGAAATAAGCGACTGTTCGCTGTGGAACGACTATTTACCGGATATTAAAATCAATAACGAGCAAATTTAGCCTAGGTGATTGATTGCAATCAAGACATCTATGAAGAAGATGCAAAAATCATTCAAGAAAACCTAGAAAACCAGCGAAAATTACAGACATTATCACAGTACACTGTTCAAATGTCTTTAATTCGTGAATGTCTGGCACTCAATCATGCTAATTAAATACCATTCCTTGTCTGGACGCGTGCTGTGGAAGGCAACAACACAACAAATCAAAAGCGGTTCCATTGTCTTGTACAACATATTACCACATGGTTTTCTTCAAGATGCCAAAGAATGACTCCTGTAAGAACAAATCATGAAAGAACTTTTTTTGTCGACTTTATAGTGCCAATATTTCAGTATTTTCATGACCAAGTCCAATATTTACAATTTCAATGGTAAGATGCTGATTGAAAAATTACGATGATTAAAAGTGATTTATATCGTTGGTTTATAATGCGTTATAGGTGCGAAGTTTATATACAAAGTAGAAGTACAGGATTAATTGATATGCAAACATGGGCAAAAGACAAAAACGGATACGCAGACGGAATTGGTTATACTGGTCAAGACGAACGTTTGTTAATGGAGACATCATCTGGTGGCTTGGAAGAAGATATTGATCATACTCTTGGTGATTCGTTGAAACTGTTGAAAAATCTAGCAGCAATCTTAAACACATACCGTTCAAAATACCTCGATAGCAATAAGACAACATTCTCAAGACTAAAAGTATTTGGTATTCAGTGCATTAAAACAACAATTACACTTATCTCTGTCTCGGCACCTGGTGACGGAAAATTTTTGTACCATACACCACGCACTTCACAAATCCCAACTACATTCGATGAACGTCATCATTTGCTTTCATTATTTGAATTATTGGCGTATTTGTTGGTACGTATAACCATTAAAGTCGTTTGTTGACATACTAAAATATCATTAATACTGTACCACACTATAGGATATTTGTCAAGAACAAGATGAAATAATAAAGCAACTCCAAAAAGAACACACCGGCTATGTCGAGGTACCAGAGGTCAACCATTTGAGGAATGTTGGTTTATAAGAATGATCATAATTACTCGATAATAAAAAATAAAATCGAAATAAAAGGGGTAAAGTTGTAAGGAGCGCTTCTTAGCTGAGTTTATATTTTTGAGGCAAAGTGTAATTTTTATTTAGAAAACATAAAGTAAAATATAGAAGATAATTTGTAGATACTTTATATATGAAAGAGACAAATACATAACGTTAGTTATTTTAAACCTTTTACTTTCTGAATACATCTCTCCCAATAAGATTCTGCGTGTTTTACCCACTGAAAACAGTCTTTTGTTGTAACTGTGTTGCATGCTTCAGCGATACGCGGCGTCAACTCATCACCTTTTCGTAAAGGATTTCTTCTAATACCACTTTTGATTTTAGACCAGCACTCGTCGATGGGATTTAAGAAAGAAGAGTAGGGTGGCATAAATAGTGGTTTATATCCGCGTTTCTCAATTGCGTCGACAACAAATCTAGAGTGGTGTACTCTACAATTATCCATGACAATGAAAAACCCTTTCATCTCATTTTTGTCAAGTACCTCCATAACCGTTTCCACATACTTCACGATATGGTAGGCAGTGGTACCCTTCTTTAAGGGTTTCTGCTTTTTGAGTTCTTCAGTGTTGCGCTTTCTTTTTTTAGCTGATACCTCTGAATTGAACTCTTTTTCTATCAATTCGGCATCTCCTATTTTCAGAGGTATAACTTTTGTAAAGCTTATAATTCCTCTAGCACATATACACCCAATCACGCTCAAATTGACTCCCTTTTGCGTGTGTACCTTTACGTTTGCTGGGGTACCAACCTTTGACCAAGCACGTCCCCTCATTAGTTGGGAGTGGAAGCCAGCTTCGTCAATAAACACACAGTTTTTCTGGAAATCAACACCGGCTTCTATCCATTTGTTGATGTGATTTCGTACCGAAGATTAAGCGTTCTAGGAGCGTTTCTTTCAATTGTGTATTTGCTAGCTTGCTTTAATGTTAAGCAGCATTTTTCGGGAATATGCACATACAAAGATGATATAGCAACAGATACTCCAAAATGTTTCATCAGCTCTTCTCTTGCTTGCTCCAAAACGGTCGAAGGATTATCGTCAAATAGCTGAATCAAAAAGGCGGTGTGGATTGGAAAAAGCTTTTTCGGTTTAGCTTTTCCTTTTTACGTTGATGTATTCCCAGGAAGAACTGTCCCGTTACTATCATTGAACTGGTTCAAAAGTTTATATGCACTGCTCATAGGTATGCCACAAGCTTCGGCAGCTTTTGGTACAGTATCTCCAGTTTCTTGTACTATATGTATAAAGCATGCAATTTGCTCAGGGCCATACTTTTTATACTTTTTAGTTTTGGTAATAGTCATCTCCTCCAGCTCTACGACTATTTCCTCCATTTTCTCATCTTCTGCAATTTGAGGAAAGTCTTCACCAACGTACTCATTACTCCTCAACATCTCAATGTCACCGAACTCAGCAGCAATCTCATCTACTTCCATTCCCTCAGTCACGAAATTGTTATAGTTTTCGTCTGGAATATAATTAACGTAGTCCGTTTATAAATAAAAAATTATCTATTCTGAAAGAAGTGAAATCCTCTAAAAGAGGTAAGTTCTCAATTTTTTTTTTGAGACTTCCCAAAAATAAAATACTATTCTCTATTGGTCTCAAAAAATTCTCAAATGTAACCGAAAATACTGTAATAGAATTCAGGCGAAAAACTTATTTTTGGCTGAAAAAGAAAAAAAGTAATTAGATTGAACATCTGCTGATCCAGGAGTCCCCTCCTTTAAAACTAAATCAGGGTCGGTAATTCAACTAAAACATATAAAGAAAACCAATGGCAAACGTTCATTTTCACTTTTATTTAAAAAAGACGTCAGAAATTGAACCTAATTAGTTTATAGACTCAGATGTTGTTTCTATAAAATAGTCGTACTTTTTTTTTTTTTTTTCCTTTTTTTTTCTTTTTCTTTAATAACTTTCTTTTTTGTAAATAATACACATATATACATATAAAAAAAAAATGAATATTATTGCACCACGCCCAAAGAAACCTTCTGCTTATAATTACATTTGGAATCAAGAAGATGAAGCTTGCCAAGAACTTCGACAGATTTTGGCTTCGCATTCAAACATGATGGAAGATTTCGCCATTACTCGTACAAATAACCCTTTACCTCATGAACAAGTTCTTTCTGTTTCAGAAGTAAAACGCCCAAGATCCTTTAGTGTCGGCGATTCAAGAAATTATTCTTTCAATAATGTTATCAGCCTTGTACATTAAACTTTCTTTTTCTTTATACATATTTTATACACACACACACACACACACACACACACACACAAACTTTATCAGGTGCCTCTTCTTTTATATCTTGTACATACTATATATAAAACTTTCTCTATCTATCTCTCTCTGTCTCTCTCTTTCTCTTTCTTTTCTTCCGTAAACATACTAACCAAACCAATTTCTATATATTTTATTATTTGTTTATATCCCAAACCCTTTTTTTCCCTCTTTTTCCACTCGTATTATATTAAAGACGTTACAAATAAAATAAATCAAATTTTTATTATTTTTTGGTTTTCTAAATAAAAAATATACAATATACACAGAAATAGTTTTTTTTCTTTAAATTTTAGCATCAACATATTCACTCCAGCTCTTGACTTCATCAGGAATCTCGGTAGCGGTATGAGGACGATCTGTTCTATAACGAACACAAGAATCAACGAATAAAGCAGCGACCTTTGAATCGTTCAAGAGAGGAATACCGAAATCAACAGCAGCACGACGACAGACATAACCTTCATCTAATTGATCAGGTGCACGAATCTTGGCCAAGTGAACAACGAAATCAATATGGTTTTCCTTGAATAATTGGTTCAACACACGCTTATCTTCAGCACAAGAAGCAATAGGTAAACAAACACAGGGAACTCCCTTAGATTCTAAGAAGGCCTTGTCTTGTTCTGTAGGTACAAAGATAGGATGACCTAATTCGTTGTGGAAAGTCTTTGCAACATGAGCATAATCCTTTTTATCTGTAACATTATCACCACCAATCAATACACCTTCTCCACGACGAGGAATACGGAAGTTTTGTGTAGATTGAATAGCGGCCCAGAAAGCTTGATACTTATCTTTACCGAAACAAGCAACTTCACCAGTAGAGGCCATCTCAACACCCAAGAAGGGATCGGCACCAGCAAGACGAGTCCAAGAGAATTGAGGAACCTTGACAGCTTGGTAGGCATATTCTTTCTTCATCAAATTAGTAGGTTGGGGAACTTGCTTCTTAGCTAAAGCACGAGTAGCAACATCAATAAAGTTAATACCAAGAACCTTGGAGACAAAGGGGAAAGAACGAGAAGCACGCAAGTTACATTCAATAACCTTTAAAAGAGGTTCAGCTTGACCAGGAATTTCTTGCTTGATAATTTGCATGTTGAAGGGACCAGTGATCTCAAAGGCAGAGGCAACCTTGTCAGCAATTTCCTTAAGACGGTTCATGGTGGTTTCGTTCAAGTCACGAGGAGGTAAAACCAAACTAGCATCACCAGAGTGAACACCAGCATTTTCAACATGCTCAGAAACAGCGTGAACCAAGACAACACCGTTACTAGCAACAGAATCAACATCAATTTCTTGAGCGTTTTCAATGAACTTGGTAATAACAACAGGGTGAAGAGGAGAAACGTTGGTAGCATCAGTTAAGTTGTGTTTAAGAGCATCAGGAGTATAAGCAACGTTCATAGCAGCTCCAGACAAGACATAAGAGGGACGAACAAGGACAGGGTAACCAACGGTTTCAGCAAACTCAAAAGCAGCTTCAACACTGGTTAATTCCTTCCAAGCAGGTTGATCAACACCAATCTTATCTAACATCTTTGAGAATTGGAAACGATCCTCAGCAGCATCAATCATAAGAGGAGAGGTACCTAATACGTTCAACTTGTTTTCGTGTAATTTAAGAGCAATGTTTTGAGGCAATTGACCACCAACACTGACAACGACACCCTTGGCACTTTCTAATTCAGCAATATCCATAACACGTTCAAATGAAAGTTCTTCGAAATACAAACGATCACATTCATCGAAATCGGTAGAGACAGTTTCAGGGTTATAGTTGACCATGACAGTCTTTTCACCAAGTTCACGCAAACCACGAGAACAAGAGACGGCGCACCAATCGAACTCGACAGAGGCACCAATACGGTAGACACCAGAACCTAAAACCATAGTACCCTTATCATCAAAAGTAACATCGTTGGTAGAGGCATTGTAGGTGGTATACAAGTAGTTGGTTTCAGCAGGGAACTCAGCAGCAACAGTATCAATACGCTTAACATTAGGAATAATACCGAGACTCTTACGCATAGCACGAACTTGTAATTCATCATGACCGAGCAATTGACCGATCTTGACATCAGAGAAACCAGACTTCTTTGCGTTTTTGAGTAAATCAGCAGGTAAATCAGTGAGGGCAGTGTCAACATATTCAGCCAAATTCAACTCGATATCAGCAATCTTTTTCAACTTGTAAAGGAACCACTTATCAATGTTGGTTAATTTGTTTAAATGATCAACAGTGTACTTGTCACGGATAGCCTTATCCTTGTTCAACATAACTTGACCTAAAGCAAACATACGTTGATCGGTGGGGTCACTCAAGACATCATCGACATCCTCAAAGGGAACAGGAAGAGCATCAAAACCTTGGAAGCTAGGATCAACTTGACGAATAGCCTTTTGCAAACTCTCTTCAAAGGTACGACCAACAGCCATAACCTCACCAACAGACTTCATGGCAGAACCAATGTGACGATCGACGTATTGGAACTTTGCAAGATCCCAACGAGGAATCTTGGTAACAACATAATCAAGAGAAGGTTCGAAACAAGCGGTGGTGGTCTTTGTGACAGCATTTTGAAGACTGGGTAAAGTATGACCGAGACCAATCTTGGCAGCAATAAAGGCAAGAGGATAACCGGTAGCCTTGGAAGCAAGAGCGGAAGAACGAGAGAGACGAGCATTGACTTCAATAACTCTGTACTCTAAACTTGTAGGGTTTAAAGCATATTGAACGTTACATTCACCAACAACACCCAAGTGACGAATAATCTTGATGGCAGCAGTACGGAGCATGTGATATTCTTCATCAGATAACGTTTGAGATGGGGCAACAACAATAGATTCACCGGTATGAACACCAAGAGGATCAAAGTTCTCCATGTTACAAATAGTAATACAGTTGTTGGCTGAATCACGCATAACCTCATACTCAATTTCCTTCCAACCCTTCATTGAACGTTCAACTAAAAGTTGAGGCACAAGAGCCAAAGACTTGGTAGCCAATGTACGTAATTGAGTTTCATTATCAGCGAAACCTGAACCAAGACCACCTAATGCAAAAGCACAACGAACAATAACAGGATAACCAATAACTGCTGCTGCCTTTAAAGCTTCTTCAACTGAATCAACAGCAGTAGATTGAGCTACGGGAATATCAATTTCTAAATAGATGACATAAGGGCTGTTAGTTTCAAAAATAGATCATCTCGTTTATCGGAGTTCAAAAGAAGAAGAAAATTTTTACCATTCAAAGCCTTGACAAATAAATCACGATCTTCTGAAGTGATCAAAGTTTGAATAGGAGTACCAAGGACTTTAATATTTAAACGTTTTAAAATGCCGGATCGATCTAATTCGATACCACAGTTTAAAGCGGTTTGACCACCGAAAGTTAAGAGAATACCATCAGGGCGTTCACGCTCTAAAATGTTGGAAACGTATTCGCAGGTGACGGGTAAAAAGTATACTTGATCAGCGAGTGTATGAGATGTTTGAATAGTAGCAATGTTGGGGTTCACCAAAATTGTCTTGATACCTGATTCTTTCAAGGCTTTAATAGCTTGAGAACCTATTTTACAGCCAAAATAAAATAAAATGTTAGCAACAATTAAAACAGAAATATACTAGTTTTTTTTTTTTTACCGGAATAATCGAATTCACCAGCTTGACCAATTGAGAGACCACCAGAGCCTACAACGAGTACTTTTTTAACATCAACAAGAGGAACATTGGCAAGAATTTCTTCAGAAACCTTGACGGCGGAACCTCCACGAGAGGAGTTTGAGGGGGGAGCAGTGAGACCAAAAGAAGTAGCCATGATTTTAAAAAGTTTAATAAGGTTGAGTAATAAAAAGTTTACTTGATTAAGATGTTGTCGATATAAGTTTTATCAAATGCCAAAAGACCGGAAGTAATTAAATTGAAAGCAATATGCATATAATGTTTGAGGGGATAAAACGTTCTATGTTTATCGGTCAGATATTTCCTTCCTTTTTTTTTAAAGAAGAAGAGAAAAAGAGAAAAAGATCTTATTTCGTATGTATTTTGCATTTATTTTATACCCCACAAAAAAAAAATAAAAAAATAGTGACTTATATTGCACACTGTGTGAGTCATTGTCAGTGTTGATTTATACAAGCGGAGATCAATCCGGTATACGAAATGAAAATCTGTTTTTTTTCTTTAGTGGGAGATAAGAGATATCAGTAGTCTGTTGTACAAAATCAAAACCCGTCAACTTTATATTAGTTTTTCTGACTCTTGGGAGCTGAATTTTTTTTTAGCGTACTTTGTTCTATCCGCTTATTTCCCCTTGTCCCGTCAAGTTTCTGTAAGCTGCACTATTTTTTTTTAATTTTTTTTTTTTTGTAGCGAAATTCTGTACGCTAGCGACAAAATAAATAAATTGATTCTTACATGTTTATTCGCGTAACCAAGGTTCTCCCCCTTTTTTTTCTCCAGCTGCTGTTGTTGGACCCTTACCCAAACGCCAGTTGGCATGATTTGTTCTCCTGTTGAAAGCCAGCGCAAAACAGCCATTTTTTATCGGAGTCTCGAGTTTTTCTTTTTGATGGTCATTCTTGGAAGAACTGATGTAGTTGAGACGGTACGCTTATATCAGGGGGGAATACATCCCATAAAATCCTTTAAAGTTTCTGCAAGCCAATTTGTTCAGACTGACATTGTCTATTTACAGCGTTTTATTTTGTTTATTCGCATTAATTTCGTAAAACGGGTTTGTCGGATGAACTAAAATCAAGTCTTTCTTTTGTTGATGTATAAATACAATTACGTATGCGAAAAAAATAATGATAAAATATATTCCCCCTTTTTATCGTTATTTATTTTATGTTTTTTTTCCTTTTTAGCCGTGAACTCACACATAAGCAAGTATTTCTTATAATTATGTGTGCATCTTTCAAAAAAATATTTTCCTGGGATATGGCGGTGTCGGTGCAAAGACGGGTACGGCATCAAGAACTTTGGTTTCCTCAGAAACTGCAGTATCGCCTCAAACTGTCCTAACTATAAAAGCGAGGTCTTGAAATGAAAGGCCTTACGAGCATTCAAATATAAAAGAATTAATTCAAAATTCAAAAATACTCTACCGGATATGGGGTATACGGCCGGTTATTCGAAGAATGTTACTACAGATACTTTGATAGGATTCTACTGTACGCTTTTCCAAATGATGCTTCTTGCTGATGGAATATATATGCGTGTGGCAATCAATTGCTTCTCTCTGATTGAAGAAAGTCACCACCTTGTAAAATTGCCTTCAATTGTGGAAGCTTTTTTATTTTACTAAGGTATTGATTGCAAACAGACTAACTATAGCAAAAGTGTATTGATGTATTCTATACAGTGTGAGTTTAACAATTTTGTTGTTAAAGTGAATGAGAAGAAGACAAACGAAGAAAAGAGAATTGGAAGAGAGCGCGCGCGTCTCTCTTTTGAAACCAAGTTTGAAACAAAGACAAAGGCCAAGAAGAAAACCAAGAAGAAGACCAATAAAGCCAATAACTATATTTTTTTCTATTTCCTCTTACATCCACGTTGTTAAGATCATTATCTATAAACAGGGAATACCCTTAAAAAACAAAGTAATCTTCTTTTGAAGAGTATCACTACCTTGTATAAACCAGACATCTTAGATACGATCGTCTCAAGATAAAATCGTAACGATCTGTTCTCTTTTTTATTTTCCCCCTAAAATACATTATGGTACAAAAAGCCATCCGAAAAGGAAGACTTGAGCTATGCAGTGGCCCAACCCTCCCCAAAAAACAAAAGGAAAATTTGTTTTACAATTAACTAGAGCTACAAAAACGAGTTTGAGTCATCTATACAAAAGCGAACTTTGGCCAAACTCTGAGCTGTAGAAAACATGTTGTCTTTCATAATTTTGTCGCGAATAAAGAAATACATAAAGACGGGTAAAAATTATTTTCAACATTATCCTTTTATAGGCTCAACTACATTAGTTCTTCCAAGAAGCTGAAAAAAAAAAAAAAGTAACAGAGATTCTGTCTTTTGCCTTTACATCCCATCAAAACACTTTCCTTGAGCATAAAAGTGCCACGTGTTTCCAGGTATGATATGGGCGCCAATTTTATTTGTGTGTTTAAAAAGAAAAAACGTGGTTTGATTGAAAAAAAACGAGAATTTTACTAAATAATCTTTTTTGTATGCAATAAACAATAACGAACTATTTCCACATCAAAAAAAATAATAGTTAAATAAGGAGTGTGTGTAACTGTTGTGTTTTTTTCCCTTTTTATATTTATTTTTTTATTTTACTTTATTGTTCTCTCCTTTATTCTTTTTTTTCTGTTTTTTTTATTTATTTTTTTTATTTTACTTCCTTCCCTCATCACACTTTTTAGTGTGAAGCGAGTTAAAAATGGACTTTATATCTAATATTGGGAATAAACGAAATACCAGAAAGACCACGAGTAGACGACCTTATACCAGAAGAACTTCCATTTCTTCTGTGACAAGTGTTAATGGTGTTTCAAACACCAACACAACAAAAAAAGAAAAAACCCTTTATTCCCTAAATAAAAAAGACGTATTTCCAAATTATAAACCACAACAAGATGTGTCTGGTAATTTACTTTTGTCTAATTGTTTGTTCCTAGTATTTAATATTTTTATTTTATTGCTAGATACGCCATTAGTAAAACCGGAAAAGTTATGGATAGATACAGAATATCACCCTTCTAGTGCAGAAGAAGAAGACTTGTTTTCAGAAGTTGCAGTAAGCCCCCCACTAGAATTACAATAATTTTTACAAAGACTAACTCTTTGACACAGAGACAACTAGACTTGAGCGCAGAACAAGTGGCCAGTCTATCAGATGAACATTCACCTCTTACCCCTAGAATTGTTTCAAAGAAACCCAGTCATTTGAAATTAAAGACAAGTGCGAAACCTACCAAGAAGTCTGCGCCTCCAAATTATGTAAAAATACTATGCAAACAAAAACAAAAAGGTATTACATATGAGCTAATACTGGAAGTGTCATATTACATAAGAACGTCTGATAGGTATATATAAAATAATTAGTTAAAAAAAATTAGATCGAGTGCTAAAATCCAAATACAGTTGGTTAGAACGTTTTATTGAAGACGGTGGCATGCAGATCATTGCAAAAGAGCTTGGAACTATACACAAGAAACAAAATAGGTAACCATTATCCTTTATAATTTAAACAAGTGCCTTTTTTTTATATATTAATATAAAAATTCTCAGAACACAAAATGATTATAAAATAGAATTAGAAATATTAAAGTGTTTAAATACACTAATGAACAAAAAGGTATTATTATAATTTAATAATAATTAAATGGAGGGGTTTTTTTAAACTAAATGTATTATTACTAGTCGGGTTTACAAGAAGCATTCAAACACTCGAGAATTATAGATAACTTTTGTATTTCACTTTTATCACCTTATATCCCTGCAAGAACGCAAGCATGTGAATCTCTAACAGCCTTTTGCTTTTTACCAAATGGACGATCAATGGTGTTACACGGCATGGAGTTATTAAAACAATATGGTCCTCAGTTTGGTAGGTTTGATGCTTGGATGTTAGCACTCGAAAAGACATTAGACGGCAGAGGAAAGATGGGTTCAGCAGTAGGAGCTAGTCAAGATTTAAAAATGACAGGCATGGTAGGTGCTGGTGATTCTCAAATCACGCAGTACATGTTTATCAGTGTCTTGTTTATCAATACTCTGGTACGACCTGATATCGTAGAGGATCGAAAGGAAAGAATCATGTTGAGTTACGAATTAGAAGAAGCTGGCGTGAATAAGATATTTGAAAAAATGGGTCATTTAAATCATGAACATATTAATTTGGCTATACAAAAGTTTAGAGATGAAATTGAAGCTGATACAATACAAGAGGATATGGAAGAGTATTATAATATGGATCCAATGCATATTTTACAAGTATTGATGAATTCAACCGAAAATACCCCTTCCTTTCAAAGTTTACACAACATTCTTTGTTATTTACTAAAGATTCAAGATAATCCCGAAAAGAGGTAAACATAAAATATATAAACAGATTTGGGACTTATACGCAAGGATGACTTTAATTAAAATTTATTTACATGCGATACAGTAACTATCAGTATCAGCTGATCGAAATGTTAGTACAGCAAGTAGCCATGGATCAAAATGCTTTTTATCCTGATGATATTTCTAATGTCAGCGAATTTACTGTACACAATTTAATACCCAAGTTCTCTGCTGATGAAGAAGAGTACAAAAGAAAAGCACATATAGGTAATAACAATAAAAGCAATACACACATGAATTTATTCTTAATATGTATATATAGATGGCTCAGATGATATGATCGGTTCGTTAGAGGCTAAAATTGAATATCTCGAAAAGGACCTTAGTTTATCAAAACAAACCAACGCTATGCTTAAAATATTTTTTAAAAGTACAGAGGAACGATATAAAACTGAACTATTAGATACTGAAAACAAAATGCGTAAACTGCATGATTCGGTACGTAATCTTACAGAATACGGTAATCCATCTCCAAAGAGACGTAGTTTTCGAACTCAACCGATGCAGCCTCAACCAACACCATCATTACAGCAACCTCCTCCTAGAAAGAACGAAAACCCTCTACGTAGTACCTGGACTGCTCCTGTTCCCGCGAGTGCTCCTGTCGTTACCATTTCACCTAAATCCGCTGTATCAGCTGCTGAACCAATTCAAAAAACACCTCCTCCACCTCAACCTCAACCTGGTGGTAGTGCACCGCATGGAATTTCTGGTTCCATCAAACAATCGTTTCGATCCAAAATAGGAAGCTTCGTTCGAAGAACCAGTAACGATACCTTAAACGGCAGTGCTAAATCAAAATCACGTGGAAGTTCAGTGGATTCTAATTCGAGTGCTATCAATTCACCTAGGAAACCTGTAGCCAAATCACCTAGTTTAGCAAGCAGTAGAAAGAGTTCGACAGCAACCAATCGATCACAATCTGTAGGCAGTGTCAGTAGCGAAAAGAAGAGTGTATCTGATAAAGATGTAGTACGCTCCTTAACTTCGAGTACAGCAGGAAGTCAACGTTCCAGACGATCATTAAACGAAGATTTTTCAAAGCAGGATGATATTACTATTTTTGAAGAGGATATTGAGTCTTTACCTCAACCTGCATTGTTCAGTCCCACTTCTCCTTCGGTCGTGAGAGATGGGTTTACTGTACTGGTTGATGGCGAGTTACTTGTTTCTCCTGTGTGCGAATATACGTTTCCCGAACCGTTAATTGCACCAACTATTCCTTCAACATCGTCGCCATTACAACTATCGTCACCACCACCGCCACCTCCTCCTCCACCACCTCCTCCACCGCCACCACCACCACCACCTCCTCCACCTCCACCACCCGCAGTAAATGGAATACCTCCACCCCCTCCTCCACCTTCTACCACATACATATCCCCTCCACCTCCACCCAATAGTAATGCAACCAACACACCCGTTTCTTCGCCTCCTTTACCACCCCAATTCTTGGGCCAAGCAGGTCGTAAACCTAGTGCATTTCAAGCTAAACAAAAGTTAAAATTTGTAGAATGGGAAAAGATGAATTTTGCCAATATTCAACAAACAATTTGGAACGATTTTGAACGTGATATTGAATTATCGTTACATAAAAAATTAGAATCTACCGATAGTATTATGGAATACCAGTTGGCTAAAGCAGGCGTGTTTGATGATGTCGAGTTAACATTTGCTCAAAAACCTATAGTAGAACTTAAATCGAAACCTCAAAAGAAAGAAACTTATATTCTGGATACTAAAAAGGCTTATAATCTTAGTAAGTAAAAAAAAAAAAAAAAATTACAAAAAGAAAGGTATATTAAAAGTTTTTGTATAGATATTTTTATCAAGAATATGATTAAAAAGATTCCATTTGAAGATATTCGATATTCGTTTTTACAATTAGACGCTTACTTTATAGACGAACAAATCATCTTGAATTTGTTAAAGTATTTACCTTCAAATGAAGAGAAAACAAAACTCCAAGCGTTTGAATTGGCTCCATTAGAAGAGGTAGAAAAATTAGGCGTTCCCGAAAAGTTTTGTTTACAGGTACGAATTTACAATTTTTACGTCAAGACAAGTTTTTTAATAGAAAAATCATTTATAGATGATGAAAACTAATCGATTGAAAGAAAGACTGGAATGCATGTTGTTTAAATCGACGTTTTGGGAAAGATACACTGTACTTCACAAACAAATGACTTCCGTCTATAACGCCTCGTTGGCTTTGAAAGATGCCAAGCATTTTAAAGAACTTTTACATGTAGGTAAAAAATTATAATATTTTTCTTCTTTTTGTATGTGTACAAAATAGGCTTACATGTATTACTCGCATTTAATAGTTAGTACTTTTGTTGGGTAACTTTTTAAACGGAAATACGTACAGAGGTGGTGCATTTGGTATTAAAATTGCTAGTATTAATAAGGTATAGCATAAAAAGACAAAAAGTCATCTGACAGTTTATACTAAACTAGTTACGTATAGCTTATTGATACCAAAGGAACATCAAAATCCACGACATTATTACACTTCTTGGTAGATGCTGTAGAAAAAAACTTTCCTACTGTGCTCACATTTTTAGAGGAGTTAGATGAAAGTGGTTTAGCGTCTAAAGGTACCTATCATATCTCATGCGTATCTATATGTTATTAACATTTTATATATATATTTCTAGTATCTCGAACAGAAATGACTACGGAGTACCAAGAAATAGAATTAGAATTGGGAAAGTTAGAAGTCGAATTAAACGAGCATTACCCATTGACAGGAACTAAACCTCAAGATGGATTAGCCTTACCAGGTCTAGATAAATTTTCAACCACAATGCATCAATTTTACAAAGAAGCATCTACCGAATTCAAACGTATATGTATGATATCCGGTAAAATGGATGAATGTTATGATCAAGTGGTTCGATTTTACGGCGAAGATCCTAAAAAGATGCAACCGGACGAATTCTTTGGTATCTTTAAGGAATTTACCACCAGCTGGTACAAGTGTTCTGCTGACTCAAAGGAAGTCAAAATGAAACAAGATCGTGTCGAAAAACAAAAGAAACGAGAACAAGAGAGAAGAAAACGAGCAAATAGCAATGCTGGATCTTTGAAATCGAAAGTGGAAGACGAAGATGATAAGGCTATTTTACACAGTTTATTAGATAAATTAAAGAAGGATACATTAGACGTCAAGTTACGAAGAAGAAGTGATAGACGTTCTCGTCAAAGATCCACCAGTGTCAGTACCGCATTACAACAATCCTTTTCTACTGCCAACAATCCCGATTCGATTTATCTCAAGGCAAATAAAATGCTGCGAAATATTCAAGGAGAGAACAGTTCAAGTTTATTAGTTGATGGTAATTTGGCAAGTCCTACCTTATTTGAATTCAATACCGGACCTGGCGCAAGAAGACGTATGAGCGCAGCTTCTATAGTTACATCTGGATTCAAGCCATTATTCTTTGATAGTGATGCAACTGAAAGTCCAATGACTGCGACAGGTCCTTCCAGCTCTTCGCTGTTGCACGCATTACCTGAAGAAACTAGAAGAACAAATAGACGACATGGTCCAAGACCTTTATCCGAAATTATTATACCACAAGCAAGTCTTTCATCACAATCTCAATCGTCTACTCATTTAACTACGCCTACTACTGCTACTGCTCCTGCAAGAACTGTTCGGGTTAGAAAAACAAGTAAAAGGCCCATCTTTGATCATACTTTAAGAGTCAGAGCTAGAAGAATGAGTACAAGATAGAAGATTAAAAAAAAATTGTATCATATAACCAAGTACTTATTTTCTCACATTTACTTTTTTTTTTTTTTTTTTTTTTTTTTTACCCCGTAATGTGTAATTATTATTTTCATATATATAAAATATATTTATTTCTATTTTTTTCCGAGCGTTAAAGCGCAAACTATACTCTTTTATATTCATCCAGTGTGTAAAAAAAAATCTCTTCTATTATGCCATTTGAATCTATTTACTCGTTAAGCGTGTTTTCAAATGACGTAAAGTTCGATTTTATGCATAAGCTTTTTTTTTTGTAAGCCGACTTTATAAATAAGTAGAAAAAAGAGTGAGGGATGGTAATAGATATTTATTATTATGGACGGAAAAAAAAAAGAGTCGTTTATCACTGTTACATTATATAATACGATTTAGACCAAGTAGGAAGAGGCCACGAAAGCACAAGCGAGAACAACGAGTTGCATAAAGACTGAGCCAGAGGTCAACATATTACCGGCACTTTCACCTGTAGGGGAAGGGATAGCTGTGTTAGTGGCACTAGAGGCAACAACAGAAGCTTTATCTTGAAGGGAAGCGATAGGATCTAATATTTATCAAATCAATATTGATTATACAAGCATATATATATAGTATTTCTTACCTGAAGCTTGAGCGTGAGCAAGGGCGACGAAGCAGACAATAGCGAAGATAGTGAGGAAAGTTCTGGAGTTCATTTTTGTATGTATTATTATTTACAAGGTGTAAAAAAAAAAGGAAAAAGAAAACTGGCTATTTGTTTTCACCCTTTTTATATTCAAATAAAAATAATTATAGCATCAACATGATATCATGGCCTTACGTACGGCAAAAAAGCAGAAAAACGAAACATCGGAGTTGACAAAACTATTAACGAATGAAATATCACACTGATGTTTGTACACTATGAACTAACCCATAAACGAAAATGCATCATCTTCTTTTACTATTGCTTTCTAGGAAACCATTTCATCATCTCTTTTACGATTAGCGATAACTTAAATAAATAATAAAAGCATCCATAAAAAAAATTACATTTTTTCTAGATATGTTTTTGTCTAATTTATCCGTTTACACGAAACTTAATTTATTTCTAATAAACTAGTTTTGATAACGCACTTGGTTTTTAAAGTTGCTTTAAACAGGGTTCTGCATGATGCTTTTTTTACACTTGTCAAAACCTAACGTTAGTTTCTACTTACGTGAAAAAATAATAGTATTATATCAGTGCTTTAGTTGAAATACGTATATGTTTATATTACATTACGAGCTTATTTAAGGGCTACAAATATCAATTTACTTCGGGATAGCTATTCAGTACATACATTTTCACTCATTTAAGGTTGAGAATGAAAATCACTGCTAAATTAGCAGGTATAATAAATATTGGTTTTTAATTTATTAAGAAGCAGGAAATGCATTTTGGACCAAAGTTGTTTAATACAAAATACTTTTGTTTTTTTTTTCGATTTCATTTTTGGGGGTCAACCCCTTTTGTGTTTTTGTGCTTATTTTACAATTACTCCAGATCCGATTTGTTTATCTTTGTGGAAAAAACACGGATAATATAGAACTCGTTTAGACGCTTCTAATCCATTTTAAATTATACTTTTAATGCAGAAACTGAAAGAGTAATCACTGTTTTTGACTTTTTTTTTTTGGGTAAAAAATACACTTTTTTAGTGTAACATCGTGTAACAATTTTCAGAATGTCGTGATTACGTAAAAAGTAGTTTTTTATTACCGTGTTTGGTTATAGCACCGAATGTAGATATTTAAAAACTATATATTGGATATTTATAAGCAAAAGTGCAACATCCAAAATTGAGCGAGAAAACGCGCTTTAAAGAAATCGCCATTTTAAGGTCCGTTTAACTCAAATTTTAGCGAAACAAAAAACGTCTAAAACAGTGATTACTCGATTAAAAAATATTATTTTGAATGGGTTAGATGCGTCTAAATGAGCACTATATTATGATAGTTTTTTTCCACAAAGAAACGAGAATTAGATCAGGAGTAATTTCAAAATAACTACAAAAACACAAAAGGGGTCGACCCCCAAAATGATCAAAAATGATCAAAATGACCAACCGGAAAAAAAAAATAGAAAGATATGAGACAACAAGCAGTTTTTTATAATTTATATAAAAGACAACATCCCAAGGAGTAACTTTTACTAAGTAGCTTGAACAAAAAAAAATATTTCCTGATGTTTAATTACACAATGAAAACACCTTATTTCGATCACCTAAACCTTTACTTAAAAGACGCGTTTTTAAGATGATAATGGATGAAAGATGATGTATTGTAATACTTTATATAGTTAGTGAACTCACCCAAGTTATTGTACAAAAACATGCTGTGTATCGTTTTCTACAAGAACTCAAACATTAGAATCATTTTCAATTCAATTAAAATAGAAGTAATAATATATATAAAAAAAAAGAAAGATATTATGGAATATTTTATTTTTTTGCTAATTGTTTATTGTTTTCGCTTTTAAAGTTTATGATTTGGCAGTATATGAAATTATTAAAAAATCCAGTTATGCTGATGGCGGAAAAAGTATCCTGTTATTTTAAATTCCTTGAGATCTTTACAATTTATATCAAATCGAGTATTTTGAGCTGCTAAGAGGTAACGACTTTTATCGACTGGAATCAACTCGTGTATACTGCCAGAATAATATCTTAATCCTCTCTCTGTCTTCAACTTGATGTAAACTTCTGTATCACTAGTGTTATCGTGGCATGTTAGCGAATCAAGTGACGAATGAGGCATATCAATAACTATAGGATCCGTATTATTATCATCGGTAGAAAGGAGCGCCAAAGAAAATGCACAGAGATTGGAAAGGTTTAAAGATAAAGAATTGAGAAATCCGAGTGATTTAGAATTTATGACATTAAGAATAGACAATTTATTTAGAGAAGGGAATTTCGATTCGTGATGACTTGCTAATACAGAAGATGCGTTGTTGATTGTGCATTCCTTCAATAAAGGACATAAACGAAGAATATTAAAAAGCCGATCTATACTTTTGCTAGCTTCACCTTTTATGTCCGGAGTCATACTAAAGTCAACAACTCTAAATGATTGAAGCGATCCGCCTCCCTCAGATAAGAACCAAATATGAGCTACTTCATTGTCACCTGTATTTGATGCGAAGGTCATGTGCGCCCCTAATTTAACAGACAGAGATAAGTCGCGTAAACCAAATGGAGGAGGGTTGTGTTTAATATAACCTATGGTTACGTTTTTACGTCCATTTTTTATCTTCATAAACTCGATTACAATATTCAATAGGCCTTCTTTTCGGACGCGTATTTCTAATGTGAAACCTGGCGTAGATATAACATACTGTATGAATTTTATTAAAGTGGGACCGGAAACTCGGATTTTTTATCAGTACCCAAAATTCTCAAGCTTCGGAGATTGGGAAATTTACGCATTACATGTTCTAACTGACTTTCGGTACAGATTAGTTTCCATTCACATTCAAGTTTATGTATGCCTGGGCGCGGACATATCGTTGGTTCGGGTTCATTTGGTTGTTGTATTGCGTCGGTGCTTACTTCAAAAGTAAATTCCTTTAGGTGGGGGCACTTTTCAATCAAGCCATCGAAATGAGTCAGGTATGTATAGGACTGATTTTCAAAGTTGAGACGTTGTAAGCTTTTAAATTAGCCAAGTTGATCATACAATGTCGAGTATCCGCCTAAATTATCATCACCACATATATGTAAACTGGCTAAAGAGTTTTTAAACGATAACGCAGTATAAACATAAGATTCTTAATTCATATAATCAGGTTCTGGTAAGACCTTTAAACGGGGTAACTGACCTTGTATTTTCGCGTACATGAGTCGAGTCCAGAATGCTAAATCTTTTTCCTCACATTTTATTTCGGTGATATTAGGACAGTGTGATATAATCATCTCCAATATACGAAGTCTGTCAAAAAGGATTTTATCGCTCCCCTCCTCGATTGCGTCTAAAAGATCGATAACTTTGATGTATTTACCTAATTGTGACGAATTTGATATGGCTCGAATAAAGAGTCTCGCTTCCTCCCCTGAACATAGATCTACATTGGAATATATACGGATCAATGAGTTTATATACCATTGTTTGCTGGTGAGTTGACATTGTAATATATCCTTTATTTCTAAACCGTTAAATATACGTGTCAAGACTTCTGATGGTAATGACGACATTTCGGGAGTTTTTTTTTGCAAAAAATAAAACTGTTTAAGGCTGCTCTCAAGCAAATTATTTTAAAATATCAAACTGGTTCTTTATTAACATCAAATGTCACAAAGAAAAAATACTTCTGAATTAGGAAAACATTAACCATGAAAGCTAATAAAATCTGATTTCATTGTCAGAAAACCTCAATTAAAATTTGACCCCTTGATAGCTGATACACACTCCATTCAAGTATAATTTTATTGTCTTTATACTTTAATTACTTTGTAAGGTCCTCTCTCTATCAGTTCGATTATTATCTCTTTGTTTTAATAATATCGATTTGATTGTACACTTTTGAAGACTAGACGCTTTTATATAAGCTAATTAAAACTTTTTTTTTATTATCACTTTTAAATTTATTTTATATATTTAGTAGTTTTGTGGAGTTGGATTCCACCCATAAATCGAGAAGTGGTGATAGAGGTGTTAAAGCGGGGGGGGGGGGGGAGTCTCCCTTAAATAGAGCCACTACTGCAAATCAAAAATAACCAACTAGCTGAGTAATGTAAAAACTTGTGTACTAAAACTTATTTTAAATAAAGTTGAATCAAGTGTTCTATCTTTTATTTTATTTATAAGAGATAAAATTGCACTTGGAGCGATTCTATCCTAGCTTTTTTTTTTTACAAAGGTTATCTGTTTTCTCTTTAGCTTATCAAACTTGTTTGATATAAAGTAATATTTAGTCATAATTCACTACACTAGCGCATATTAGTCTTCATCGAAATATTGATCTTGAATATCTCTATCCAACTGTTCAAGATCATCGTATTCCTATACGAAAAATATATTTACATAAATATTAATTGTAACATATTTCAATTTTAGTAACTTACGTCGTTAAAATCCACTTGGTCATAATCAAAATCCTACATGTAATGGTAAATATACACATGTAGAAATCATTACATAAAAGGTTACTTACATCTTTACCAGCCAGAAATTTCTCTTCCAGCAGTCGGATCAGTTCCAATCTTTGTTCTTCTCTAAACTCATCAGTAATATCTTCTATAATATCAGTATCTGCGTCAGCGATGTCGGTGTCGGTATTCAAAGTTTCAGTTTCTTCCATTTCAACGTCCTTATTCTTTCGCTTTGTAATTACAGTTGGAGTAGACTTTTCTACTACTTCATCATCGCTTTCATCTTCCTCTTCCTCTTCCTCTTCCTCTTCCAATTGCTCTTCATCAATAATTTTTTGTTGATGTAAATGATCTTCGACAAATTTTCGGTCGATATTACTAAGGATTCGATTAACGAGAGTAATATCATCGGCGAACGGTTGTTCTTTCTCATTAGCAGGTATATGTTGACCAATAAACTGGTCGTATAGAGTAGGATCTCGCAGTAGAATTGATTCGTCCGAAAAGTAATCAGAGTTCTTCAAATGACGTTTTAAGTATTCGTATCGTCTATTTTGAACAAGTGTATATAAAGCTGATTTAGAAGGTCGCTTATCGATAGGTTGCTTATCGATAGATTTATTTTCAATTTCATCTTTATAAAGTAAACTATCCAAGTAAAAATCAACTTCATAATTATTCTCAATAACTTGAAATAAAGTTAACGTGGGTTGTGATAAATATCGTCCCCATTTACTTAAAAAAAGAGCTGGATCGTCATGTAATATCTTTTGCATTTGTAATAGCTTTTCGGGTGCAGCTAATTCTTCTTCCCCGAGACGTAATGTTTTAAACGGAATGGTGTCCAGATTTCTCTGGACAAAGTCCATAACTTGAGATTCTGCTGAATTGTTCATGAGTGAAAAGAGTACATGAATAACAAAAATAAAAAAGTACTGGTTTTAGCTGTCACTTTAAATTTAGGCTATATTTTTCTCTTTTGAAGCCTTTTTTACTTTCTTTTTAATAATGATCGATGGCGCAATGGAGAACAGATTCAAAGTAATATATATGTATAAAAAGTTTGAGAAGAGAGTGAAAACTAAAGTTTATGATAGGCTGATCTAAACGGTTGGTTAGAACACGAGTCAAAGTACACCAGTGCAGTTGATAGGTACTTTTTTTTACGAAGTGAATTGCATATAACATACTCATGCCTTCTTCGATAGTAATAAAAATGATCGTCTACATGAGAGTTTTGAGCAAACAGTTATATACTTTGGTAATACAGAACAAGCACATGAAGCTTTACACCATGTAATTTTTCAAGCTCTTGTTAATCAAAAAGGCACGTTCTTTTATTTAAAAAATACTTTTTTTTTGGTATTAATGTTTGGAATAGATTACAGCATAAACTTTGATGTACCTAGATTTGAAAATGGTTTAGGTCATAAAGATTATGCGGACCTCGTTCAAAGTTATAAATTGCGTAAATTTATGGAAAGAGAACTTTGGAAAATGGATACCAACGTAAGTCCCCCCCCCCCTTTTTTTTATGTACTGTGCAGAACTTGGAGCTAAAGCATTTTTATAAAGTCTGCATTACAACTTATTTTCGAATTATACCAGAATACAGATCAACGACCTTTGACGGTTCTCAAAACATTTATTCATTTATCATTAAATTTATCGGACGACGAACAGTATACGGCATGGACAGTTAGTTGGACTGATAAAGTAGGCGAGTTCATATCGCCTTCTAATTTACATATAATGATACAAGCATTCTACGAATTCATTAGCAATGCGTTTCGAGTATCGAGGTTTCAAAACGCTCAGACTCGAGTAAAAAGATTATTTGACAGCTTATATCATTTAATCAATGCAATTCCTTCTCAATATGATACACGTGTATTTAATACTCTCTATGCCGTAGTAGAACTAGCTAAAGAAAACGAAGTCCCGGAAGCTCGTATTATTGAGTCATGCTACACGCGTTTTATCAATCATTTGCCCACTACCCAAATAAATCTCTTTGATTATGATATAGAAGCTGATTTGACGTCAAACAAACCAGATAGGTAGATATATTTTTAACTTGTTAAATAATTACTTGACTAACTTTCTCTGTTACTAGTCCACAAATCTCATTAATCGAATACTTAAAGTCAAGTGTTAAAGACCCTGAGAATAGCGATCATGAACATGTATTTAAAATAATCTTGGAATACATTAACCTTGAAGTATTTCCTGGTCAACACGATGATCGTAGCGTTATATGTAATGAAGAAAAATCTGGGTTTGATAAGTTAGAAGAAACGATTGTACGAAATAATACCGAAATTATGACAGTGGTAAAACGTAATTGCATTTATACCATTCGTAATCGTGGTATGTACTGGAAATCAGTATTAAAAGTAATAATCCAGTTTACGGATCTTTGGATAAGGTAATTTAACGGCAAGTAAAAAAATAAGAAAGAGTATAATTTTAAAAAAATATATATGTAGTGATATTATAGATGCCAAATGCGAAGAAATAATTGCTGAGTTAATCGTAAAAGAAAACATGCTTCCAGTACTGTACAAACATATTTTGAAACATGTAGAACACTATAATCGGGAAGACAATTCAACATCTATAGAATTGATCAAGGTAAGGACCTGTTTCTTTTTATTAGTATGTGATACGATTTTTATTTTTATTTTTTTCTATTTAGAAAATTTCGCAACTACTAGATATTTGTTTGAATCATATCCAAACAAACGAAGAGTTATTATTATTCAGAGATCATGTATTCAACAACAGGTAAACAATAAAAAGTATAAACATATATTTTAATTGACTAATATAGTATAAAATCCAGAAATGAAAACAATTACATTCGTTCGCCTATTCTGGGTTCTACTTTATTTTGGAATATTCCATTTGAACAGAACATGGTTAAAGTTACAAACCAAATTACTTCTTTTGAAGAAGATACATTGGTTCCAGAAGACGTTGTTAGAAAAATAATAATAGTAAGTTTATTTTGAGTCTCTAAATATAAATCTTGTAAATTAAACTTTTCTGTATATTTTCCAAATTAGTTATCTATTGTATGGCCATATGAAGTAGTTCGTCAGTTATTTTTAACTTGTATTCAAAACAAAAATCAGTATAAGGCGATTGTTCCCATTTTAATCAAACTTGGTAACTTATGTACGCTTGTTGATCGAACCAATGGTCGAGATACGTTACTTGTATCGGTCTTAAAAGATACTATTACAGCCGAAAACAGCGACCTAGTTGCAAAATATATGAGTAATATTACGCATTTTATCAAATCATGTTGCCATCAAAAAGTAATCTATTCCGGAAAAAAAAAACTCAGTATCTCCCCTTCTTACACCTTTTTTTTCTATTATAGGAGTTTAATAGCGAGTATCCACTTATTTTAACGCCAAATTCACTGGTAGATCAAGAATTATTATCTGTCAAAGATGCATTAACTCACTGTGTCTTACAAAATTTTATATTATTTTCTGAAAGTAATTCTGATATGCACCTTGTCTTGGTTCAATTTGCATTATACGTCCTAAATGCTTTTTGCGACGCACCTTCAACGAACGATTGGACTACGATTATGTCAAAATCTGATTTTCCTGCTTTTCTTTATTGTTCACCTGAAACATATCTTGTATGTCTCACCAAGCTATTAAAACTTCGGTTACTAGATAATTTACAGCCAGTAGTTTTGAGGTTGCAAGATTGGGAATCTGCCCTTCATATTATCAAAAGATTATCTATTATACTCGAGTATGTGATGGAAACACATTGTGAACATTTTTCTTCAGTTTATCAGTTTTTTAGAGATACGCTTTTGGAATTTGGTAAGTGTGATTAGTGGATTATTTAAAAGAAAGAAATCTAATTTTTTTTTTAAAAAAAAACTAGACTGGAAAACTCAGTTACTTTGGTACAATGTTACGCACCGTATCATTAAACGACCTTTGCAAGTACCAATGGCGTTCTTCCGTATTACGGGTGGATTAAATGATTTATTTATTAAAGAATGTAATGATGACTCCGTGCAAACTTCTGAAAAACTTGAAGGATGGTTCCAGGTGTTCACTGCGTGTAAGTTATCAACAAATCTTACAGATGAATTATTCGAGGTATGTTTTTGAGAAGCGCACTGTTTATTTAATGATATAGTGTACTTATATATATTTACACGTTATTAGCATATGGACAAGTGGATGTATAACCTATTACTATTATGGAACCATCCTTATGAAGATACAATTGTACGTGCCTCTTTAGAACACGTCTTACATCCAAAGACTTCGTTATCTGTTTCAATAGAATATCCTGATTTACTTTTGCATTTCCTTGGTAAACTTTATGATTCTTTTATAGACGTACATACAGTAATTCGAGAGTATGGTGGATATGAAAAAGAAGAAATGAATCCTATTATTCAAGACATTTCAGAAGTTGGTATGTATTTTTATTTTCATTTTCTCTCTTAAATAATATGATAGGGAGATACTAAAGAGCTACTATTATAAATAGGTACCAAGCAATATTTTATAATTCTCTATATTATATTATTGTTAAAGGATAATATAAATAGGTCTACAGAGATGAGCGATAAGCAAGATAATTACTACGTCTCAGGCTTGGTTAAATTATTACAGGTATGTTTAGTACAAATATATCTCACTTCAGAAAAAAATCCATGTTAATGAAGATCTAGAACTTTACAAATTGGGCAAACATTAGTCAAGCCGATACTTCTTACAATGAACTGAAATCTAAAACGAAGGCGGATACCATTTCAGACCTTGTCGAAAATCAAAACTCCTTATCAGCAGTTGATATGGAGCCAAAGGTCGTCTATTATCCTCTTTTAGATACGCAAGACTTGAAATCAAATCGTGCCTTATCAGTAATAACATTTTATCATCTGTGTTCGATAATACAAGATAAAACTTTAGACGAAGTGCAACAACAGGCAATAGAAAGATTGATGATACAAATTACGGAAGGGTTAATAGATATGCCAAGTAGACAACATTTTCAAAGGATGTTGCAGCAACAACCAAAGAATAGAATCGTACATTGGAAAAAGAGGAAGTCGGATTATAAGTTTGTGATGTTGATGAGACCTGCACTTATGCCAAGTGAAGAGAAATTGTTGGGTTCTGTGGTTCTAGATTCTGTACCTAGTTATAAAAGGATGGCGGAAGCGTTGGGGTTAAATGTGTTAAATAAGGAAGAAGAAACCAGTTTTAAAAAACCACAGTATTTGTATTTTCTCAATTAAAACATTCCCTTTATTATTATATATTTATATATTAAGTAAAAAGACAATCAGAGAAGTCTAAAGTTCTCTTCTCAGTATTAACTGTAGAAAGTGTATTCCTTTCTTTAAATTGAGTGCCTTTTCGATTTGTGAAATAAAAGAAGGAGCATGTATAATTTTGGAAATATTAGTAAGAACGAGCATGTGCCATAATAATAAAACATGAATAGAGGGAGCAAATCAACGCGTTTGAACTAAAAATATCCATAGCATTGTTTTAAGAATAAAACCCATATTTTTATCTATTTAGCTGATAAGATCAAATACTTTTTTTTTCGCAGTGGAATAATCTTTTGGTATCTTTGAAAAAGCAAACTCTCTTTTTTTTTAAAAAAAAAATCTGCTAAATTAAAAGAATAAAAAGAGATAACACAAAGTAGCATTATGCTTTTTTTTCTATTTTCTTTTTTTTTGCTTTCTATGTTAAGAACTTCATACTTGGATGGAATTTTTCTGTAAAGTAATTTTCTTTCCCGTTAATTTTTTATTTCAAAGAAAACAAATTATACCAGTGGAAAAAAAATGGAACGAGAAACATGGCCAATCTAAATGTATAAAGCAAAAGATAAAGCCTTGAAATTTGAAACTTTTGCTAAGGTTCCACTCCATTTTTTTTCTGAAAAAAAGTCTGTTCATTTATTTAATGAAATATTAGAAAAGAGCGCCTTTTTTTTTCCTTCGATTATTCTTTAAGATTTTTTTTACTTCTTCTAATAACGAACTTTTTAACATTTATGCAATAATGTCAGATTTATATCGTATTAATATCCCTCACCCAGATCACTTTAATACTTACAGAGACAGTCGTGGAAGCATGTCATCTACTGAATCGTCTACAAATAGTCCCATATCACCAATGTCTCCAGCCGAGAACGGTAACTGGGATACTGTTGAATCTCACAAACGTCCCACAAAACGTGGTGTTAGTACATTTATTAATAAACTATTTAGGTAGGTAATACATACAAGCAACAGAAAAAAATCAGGAACCAAAACAGTTTTTAACTTTTTTTTTTTTAAATAGTATGGTTAATGATAAACGTTATCAACATTTAATATCATGGAACGCTAGCGGTAGATCATTTCTTGTTTGTAACGCTACTCGATTCGCGCAAGAAATCTTGCCAGAGAACTTTAAACATTCAAACTTTTCAAGTTTTGTACGTCAATTAAATATGTACGGTTTCCATAAAATTAATAAATCTCCTCGTGGTCAAAGAGGCAATAACAAGAACGAAATTTGGGAATTTTCGCATTCCAATTTCCAAAGAGGTCGCGCTGACTTGCTTGAAGAGATCAAACGTAAATCAATGGACTCTGAACTCTTAAGAAGAGAGACTGGTGATATTCATGCTTCGTTTGCTATGGTACAATTATCGCATGCTGATTTACTTCAACATTTCCACGTCTTGCAAGAAAACTTTGCTAATTTGTTGCAAAGTTTTGAAGATACGAAAAAGACTCAGCTTCAACAACAAATTATCATTAAGAAATTGGCTGAACGAGAAGGAATTCCTGTTACCTCTCTTTGTAAGTCTTTTTTTTTAAAAAAAAATGAAAATACATAGTGCTGACTCTTTTTTTTTGCAAAGTTAATGAATATGAAAATAATAACGAACAACCAGGTTTAACTGTTACTTCTCCTTATGCTTCTGTTCGTAAACCTTTGCAACACGAAATGATGGACTCTTCTTTAAACGGTCAAGATCATGGTTTCAATTTCTCTATGGGTGTACATAGCACTCTTCTCCCTAGTCCTGTATCAAGCGTCAATCTACCTTATTACAATCAAGACAAGCAAGATCAAGACAAACGTATGACTCAACAACAACTTATATCTATGGGTTTCTCTAACCAATAAGTCTCCCTTTTTGTATTATTTTCATGTAAATTATTCTCTCTCATTTTCTTTTTGTATCAAACACTTTTTTTTTTTAAAAAAAATAATATACATGTATATCAATTTGTCATAACTATACGCGAAATGAAGTAACTTGTGGTAGTGGTAGCGGTGGCGAGGGGGAAACTAATTTTTATATTCACTATTTTTTGTTGGCAAAGATAACATTATACCCTTAGATTTGGCACCCTTTTTTTTTTATAAAATGTATAATCAAAATGATAAATACGTGCGATCGTTAATTCTAAAAACGGGATAATCACGTGTATCATAGCAGACATAATTGATACATTGCAGACGCGTCGGTTGTTGTTTTTCTAATAGTCTTACATATAAATATATAAAATATAGAATATCATGCCTACCTTCAAGAGTTTGGTACTGTGTAAAAAAAAAGTACGTAGATATGAGTAGAATAGATTCAAGATATCTAGCTCCCAAATATAGTGGGAAAACTAATAGCGCAGTGTGACTGTACTTAATTGGTCAACAATTCCCAACTCAAGTAAGAATGGGTTTTTTTCTTTTTCTTTCTTTGAAAAAAAAAATTAATAAAAGAAGCAATTTTAAGGGTAAAGCAAGCAAAAAGTGAATGGTTTAATATGAGGGGTGTGTACTAATACATTTTTTATAAAATAAAAAAAAATAGATCTTGCCTTTTATTTATTCACTTTTAATTGACTTTTGTTTCATCTGGCTATTCCGGCTAATGACAAAGTCCATGCAGTTACCTACCACCACCACTCAACAACAGCAACAATTACAGCCAAAGCCTGATAACGATATGGATAATAGTAATAATAATAATAATAATAATTGTACAGTTACTTCTTCTAAGAAAAAAAAGAAGCATAAGAAAAAGTCAAAATCTACTAGTAGTAAAACTACAGACTTTACAGCCAAGACACAGACAGATTTTGCAGCCAAGACACAAGCAGATATGGTAGACGCCATGATGAATCACCATGTTATACGTCATGGTGATCATAAAGATAGTCATCACATTAGTAAAAACAATACCGGTAAAATAAAGGAAGAAGATAGCTTTTGGTCAAGTTCCAATAATACCGAAGAACGTCAAAAGATTCGAGAGTTCTGGTTACAATTAGGTGAAGATGAAAGAAGGTCTCTTGTCAAGGTCGAAAAAGAAGCTGTACTTCGTAAAATGAAGGAACAACAAAAACATAGTTGTAACTGTTCTGTTTGCGGTAAAAAAAGGTATATTAAGAAAAAAAGATACACGGAAAAAAAAAATTGTTACATTTACTTTTTTTTTTTTTCAAAAAAAAGCATGAAACTAATCTTTAGTATTGTTTTTCTTTTCTTCACTCTCTTTTTTTGTGTGCAAGTAGAACTGCCATTGAAGATGAATTAGAAGTTTTATATGATGCTTATTATGAAGAATTAGAACAATACGCTAATCATCAACAACAAACTCGCGGTAGTGTTAATCCTTTACATGCAGGCTACCTTCCGTCTGAAACAATGTATGATCATGGTTACGATGATACTGATCATTTAGACGAAGATGACGAGGACGAAGATGAGGATGAAGAGGAAGAAGATGACGATGACGATGATCTTGAAGAAGAAGAAGAAGAAGAGGAGGAAGACGAAGAAGATGAAGAAGACGACGAAGAAGAGGATGATGACGAAGACGAAGACGACGAGGACGATGATGATGCTGACGACGACGATGAAATCATTACTCGTCCTCCTATTGCTACTTATGCTGAAAGAAGTAGATTTGAAGAAATGACCCATATTCGTCATACGCCTCTTTCAAGAGCTTCCCCTAACGGAGATCACTTTAGTTTTGGAAACAGTTTAACTGTCAAAGGTTAATATTTTATTTTCAATTTGACTATATGTAATTATGATACTAATTAATTTATTTATAGGTGGTATCTTGACGGTTGCTGACGATTTGTTAAAAAATGATGGTAAAAAGTTTTTGGATATGATGGAACGACTTGCTGAACGTAGAATGCAAAAAGAAGATAATACATCAGAACAAAGTAATAATTATTTTCAAGAAGATGAAGATGATGACGACAATTTTGAGGATGAAGAAGACGACGTATGTTTTTTTTTGTAAAACATTTTTTTCATTTATATTTAATTTTACCATATTTTTAATAGGATACGCGTACAGAAGAACAGCGTATGGAAGAGGGTCGTCGTATGTTTCAAATATTTGCTGCACGTATGTTTGAACAAAGGGTACTTGCTGCATATCGAGAAAAGGTTGCACAGGAACGCCAACAACGTCTTTTAGAAGAACTTGAAGAAGAAGATCGTCTTCGTGAAGAAAGGGAGGCAAAGAAGCAAAAGGAAAGAGAAAAGAAGAAGGATAAAAAAAGGTAAAAAATAATATATCTATCCTTTTTTTTTTTAAAAAGCATGTTGAAATTAACAATAACTTCAGACAAATGAAACAACAACAAGAAGCTGAACGCCTTGCACGCGAAGCAAAGAAAAAGGCTGAAGAGGAAGCGCTTAAACGTGAAAAAGAGAAAAAACTTGCATTGGAACGACAAAAACGCGAACAAGAAAGGTTACAAAAGGAGGAAGAAAAGAAACATAGAGAAGAAGAACGTTTAAAGAAAGAAGAGGAAAAGAAACGTAGAATTAAAGAAGAAAAGGAGCGTGCAACTGAAAAAGAAAAAAAGCGTAAAGAAAAGGAAGAAAAGGAACGGTTAGAAAAAGAAAAGCTTGACAAGGAATTAAAAGAAAAGAGTGAACAGTCGAAGCTTGAAGCCAAAGAGAAGATACCTTCACCTATTATTCCCAGTAAAACTACAACTAGTCCACCACCTGGAATCCCATTACCAGAAAATATCGACGATTCTGAAAATAGGCAACAGGTGTTAATTAATGCATTAGTAGGACCCAGACCTTTAATACCTACTAATACGACTACGCCTATTAGACCTCAATTGCAACAACCATCTTTCATGCCTTCACATCTTGATATTTTACAAAACGGGCCTACATCTTCTTTAATGTCCAACACATGTTCAGATACAACCAATTCATCTTCCATAATGGGTATATTTAATAATCGTGTTGGGTCGCCGTTAGAATCAAATAATCCTAGCCGTCAAGGTAGATCTATTACCCCTATTGCACCTATTGGACAACCATTAAATGGACGCCGGGTTTCGTCTGTACCACTTCATGATATGCAAACACCTTCAGTTGATTCATTTCCTTCGTCCATAAAGAGATCTTCTGCTGCATCTCCATTTGATACAGAAGCAGGTCCACGGTCATTTTTTTCCAGCTTTTTATTTGGTGAACCTAATCGAAATAATTCGACTATGCCAATGATGGCACCTAGTGAATACGACATGAGATTTGCTCCACCACCGCAGCCACTCGATAGACGTTTCTCTAACGATGTATCAGGTCCCAATTGGACAAACGGTTGGACAGCTAGTTCTGTTCTTTCAGATAATGTTCACGGTAAATTGTTTGGCGATGCATTGGTAAAGTAAAAAAAATATATATATACATGTATTTTTTCTTCCTCTTCTAACATTAATATAGCCTGATCGAACGGCAATGACATTGGAAAGAGTCAAAATAGCTTACCAAAAACTAAATGAAATTACACAAACACGGATATTCAGGGGACCTAATAATCAATATCATACACTTGTTCAACTACATTGTATGATGAATGATTTATACTGTGATTTCCAAGTCGATATTCGAGAATTATATGAAGTGTTAATAGCATCTCCTTTAAGTGGATTTCAATGTGTAAATCATGCCCAACATGGTATGGTGGTGTTATACGATCCTATTGTCGGATTAAGAAATTCACCAACTCAAAACTCGTCGTTACATAATAATTCACCGCCTCATCTCAATCATAATTTATCACCAAATAATCCGTCTTTACCTCCCTCACATCCTTTGCAAGGGAATGCTTCCGCCTTGTTTGGAAGTATGTCATGATAAATTTTTTCTTCTTTCCCATTTTTTTTTTTCTTAAATATACATAAATAAATAACCAAAGTAAAAAAAAAATTGACTTGTAAGTTTATGTTTCGCGTTATTTTTCAGGTACTTGAAGTGCATGACGAAAGCATTTATGTACAGAAATACCAATTTAAGGATTTAGCGTGTTTTTAATAAACTTCAATTCGCAGACTCTGATAAAATAAAATTGCTTATAAATAAAAACCAACTTGAGGGATTTCACCTACAGCGATTTAATCATACCAATTTTTAATTGTGATAAACTAAAGTCTCAGAAAACATTTAAGAGTAACAAAAAAAGAACATCCTGGAACGTCTACTTCCCAGTTTTGCTCGATTCCCAATACTATAAAAGAGAGGTTTTTTTCCTTTTAAAAAACTTTTCTATTACAATTCAAAACTATGCTGAAACTCCTAAAGTAATGCTCAAGTACTACTGAAACTCTGCTAAAAAATCTCCTGAAGTAATGTTCTATTGCTGTTAAAGTCTGCCAAAATGCTCTTGAAGTAATGCTCAAATACTGCTGAAACTCTACTGAAGTACTGTTAAGTGCTGCCTAAAACTCCATGTCTTGTTACTCTACCGCTTTATCTACTGGCTCTCTCTATTTTCTTTAACAAGATCTTGGTTCCACTCTGCTTATTCTCTGTGTACACCCCCCCCCCCTTGGTACTGGTTGCTGGTATTGATACTACTATATATGTCCAAGACTGCTGCCTTCTCTACTATACTATAGGCTCTCTGATGGTGCAATATCTACTCTTTCGATCCAGCCTTAGCATATGGCTCTTGTGTAAAATGAAAATAAGCATGTGTATAGCTTAGTGATGCGTATAAATTCACACAAAGCATACCGGACCGTCTATTTAATCACTCGTATAAAGCACTTCATACAAACCATACTCACATTTTATCTTTAAATAAAACCATACCCCCTTTTTTTAACTGATTAACTATTGATCGTAATAACTGTCTTATTTAGAATATTGAACAATCATGCAAAAAAAAAAAAAATGGAAAGTATATAGTCTACTTATGCTCGAGAAACAGCCAATAATGGGTTAATAATTCCATTTTTCCGTATTAAGAATGAGTAATTTAAGAACTGCACAACCCTTCTACTGCTGATACACGGGTCAAGTCATCGGTGCCGCATCTAAGTACTGCAAATCCTTGACGTTTTGTACTCGTCAATGTTTAAAAGCAGTAGGCGCTTCCTCGAAGCTTTCTTTTACTATTGTTAATTAAGCCTTCGATTTAAATTACCAGTTCCCATTTTCGTCAAAAAAAAAAAATCCCCCTTTTAAAGATGAACTAATATTACAGAGCCGAAGTTGTTGCTAATAATTGAGACGATTATTATGAGGTAAAAGATGCTCTGAATTTAGCGTGAGTTTATTTAACGCTTAGTATACACATGCTTAAATAGAAAAAGGCGAGAGGATGAGGTTGGTTTCCAGTAGGGCTTCACTTTGGCAAAATAGAGGGCATCTTCCTATGATGATGGCGACACAGCTTGAGAAAACACAAATTGAAATAACAAAAGAAGTTCTTCTTCATAATTGAGCGAGAAAAAAAGTTCTTATTCATACTTGAGCAAGAAAAGTTGATGAGATTTTTTTTGTTTGTTACTTGTTGAGCTTCCTTTTATACCCTGTTATATTCTTTTGGTCTTTTTTCGTAGTCAATGAACCAACGGGGGTTCGTTTGATTTTTATTCCCTTTGTGAAGAAGACCTATTGTCTCCACTAGGTTTCAAGTCGCCAATAGTACTACTTTTATAATGACACAACTTACTCTTTAAACCGGAAGATTTTAAAGCTTTTTACTAATTATTTTTTTTGTATGCCAAAATTTTTGGCACTAAATTCTTAAATTGGTAGAGTATCATGCAAGTTTTTTATTTCAAGCACCGAATAAAACCAAAAACTAACAACTTGAAAAAAAAAAAACGCGACATGACGGGATATTTTATTATCTATATGAAAAAAAAAAGAGAGAAGCAAAAGAGGGGGAAAAAAAACGCAAAAGATAAATACAGATTATTTTTTTTTTAAAAAAAGAAAAAAAAAAGAAATATATATAAAAAAAAATTTGTTTACAAAAAGAGGGTGTTTTTTTTTCGCATTATTGATTCCAATATTGTTGTTGACGAGAAGGTTGTTGAGACTGAGCTTGAGGAGGCATCTGTTGTTGGAACTGTTGATGATGTTGTTGAGGATACTGTTGGTACGAGAACATTTGAGGCTGCCCAAAATAATTAGCTCCAGAAGCATACGCTTGTTGCTGCTGTTGTTGCAATTGCTGTTGCTGTTGCTGTATGTTTTGCTGTTGTTGTTGAGGTACCTGTTGTTGTTGCTGCTGAGGCACAGTGTTGTTGGTAGAGGGAGTAGCTCCGTTACGGATCTCCGACTTTTGAGCTTGAGCCTGTTGAGATTGCGCGGCTTGAGTTTGTTGTTGCCCGTTTTGTCCGTTCGACAAGTTACCGAGGAACTCTTGAAGCTGAGGCTGACTTGCACCACCAGCACCACTACCACCACCACTGCCAGCGGAGGACGAGACACCAGAGGTAGCACCGTACATGGACTTTTGGTAGTCATTTAACCCCATCCCAAGCTGGTTAAGATCATCGTACCCAGATCCAGTGACAGATTGATGGTTGTACAACTGAGATTGTTGACCGTAAGGTGATGCGCTAGCTCCATAAGGTGATGCACCTGCTGTTGCTGCTGCAGATTGTCCACCAGGCTTACCAGAATGTTGTTGGTACATGTTGGGGTACATGCTCTTGTTCATAAAAGGTTGACCGTACGCGGATTGTTGGTATGCGTTGAATTGGTTAGGCATGTAGTAGTATTGGTAGTATGGCAAGTTGGCTGGGTACATTTGTTGTTGTTGAGGAATGCTTTGTGTTTGAGCTGCACTTTGACCGTGAACATTGGCTTCTTGGCTGTACTTGTCACGAGTTTGGTAAGCGCTTGCTGAGGTAACTGAAGGAGAGTGACTGAAAGCAGTAGGATCATAATAACCCTAATATATACTGATTAAAAAAAACTACACACAATCACTTTTTTTTTTGTAAAAGACTTACCATGGCAGCAGCTCTTTGAGCTTCAGTACCATAAATACCATAATCAGGTAAAGTACCACCCATTGGGTTCATACCAAAACCAGAAACACCAGTAGGAGGTTGGTTAGGTAAGTATGAACTATAGGCAGAAGTAAGATGATCCATACCGAATTGTTGTTGTTGTTGCTGTTGAGGAATGGTATGTTGAGGAATATGTTGTTGATGTTGTTGAGGGATAGCTTGTTGTTGAGGAGGCATACCTTGTTGCTGTTGAGGGGGAACTTGTTGCTGTTGAGGAGGAACAGCTTGTTGTTGTTGAGGAGGTTGTTGTTGTTGAGCATATACGGGTTCTTGCTTAAGATAGGCGGAGGATTGAGAGAAAGATTCAGCAGGAACAGCAGCGGCTACAGCAGGAGTAGAAATGGCAACAGGTGCGACAACGGCAGCTGCAACGGGTGTGGAAACTGTAGCAACGGGAGGAGTAGTTGGGGTAACGGGTGCAACTGTTTGTGCAACAGGTTCGGCTGTAATGGAAACAGTTGTCTCTTTAACACTGCAACAATAACAAAAAAAAAAAAAAAAAACGTAAATAACACATTTCCCCTTCCTTCTCTCTCTTTTTTTCCCCTGTGATACTTACGTTTCTTCAGCAACTTGTTCTTCATCAACGTTCAAAGAACCAAACTTGACTTCTAAAGTGGAAATGGAGGAAGAGGTGGTGGCAGGTAAAACAACAGGTTCTTCTTGGTTAAGAAGACGACTGGTGGTGGTTGTGGTGGTGGCGGCGGCGACAGCGGCAGGAATGGTCTTTTCTTCTTCCTTTTCGGGGATATCAAGCTCTTCTTCGGATAATGAATCAGTGTCTTGAATTTCAGTAGTAGTATTGGTAGAGATAGGATCAATAGGATCATTGACGGGGGTAGACCGTTCATCGGTCACTGGTTCATTGGGAGCATTCCAACCGTCAGTTGCGGCAGGAATATTTCTATCGTTAGAGGTTGAAGGGGTATCCCATTCGCTTGTAGTAGTAGTAGTATCATTTGTATTTTCGGTGTTGGTAGTTACAGGTTCGGATTCAGGTTTAGGCTTTGATCTAAAAAAAGTTTTTTTTTTTTTTTAGTACACTGTTCAAAAAAATACCCTTGTCTATTTTAAATAATTAAAAAAAAAAGCTTACTTGAGAAGACTTGCCCAAGTCTTTGGTTGATCTTCTGTAGAATTGTTGTCATCATTTGTAGTTGTATTATGTGTGGGGGCAGCAGCCCAATCATCGTTTATGTTGGTTTCATTTGTAGGTGTATTATTGTTCCATAAATCATCATTCTTTAAAGCAGCAGCAGCAGCAGCAGCAGCAGCTTCTTCTTGTTGCTTGGAAGATGCAATGGATGCCCAAGAACCAGATGAAATCTCTTGATGGTTTGCTTTAGGTGCGTTATCCCAAGATGCAGAAGAGTTTATCTTTGGTGTACGTGTACGGCTAGATGAAGATGATGCTGGTGCTATTTTTTTTATTTTTTTTTGCATGAGAACCCAAAAAAAAATCATTTATTATTGTTTTCTCTTTACCTTTTCCGGGTCGATTAACTCGTTCGTTATATGATCTTGGTTGTGTAATTTTAGTATCACGAGGAGTATGGTATGAAGTAGTGGTAGTTTGCTGATGTGAAGAAACAACTGTGGTTGCAGCCTTTGCCTTTTGTGCTTCTTTTTTTGACTTTTTAGTCTTTACTTCACCCCATTGATTAGCGTGTCCTGTTTTGATACGATAATCAATATTAATAACATGGCATATATTGGTTTATAACAACAGCAAAAAAAATAGGGGTAAAAAAAAAAAAAAGTAGTATATTGTACGTAATAAAGAAGAAGAAAAAAAAGAAAAAAAAAAAAGGAAAAAAATTTTTTTTTTCAGTTGAAAAAAAGTATTCGTAATCTTACCTTCACTAATTCTGTCTATGGTTAAATCCAGGTCACCATTAGCTTCGTCCAGTACAAACAAAAGGTCATCGTCTGACCAGTCAGAGAATAGAACTTTAAGAGTAGGTAGCTTTGCAGAATATTTAGACTTGAGTTTCTTGAGATCGTTTTGTTCAGTAGAGGAACCTTTAGTCCTTGTTGTATGTGTTGAGCGTGTTTCGTGTGAAGTCATATTTTTCAGTTATATATTTTGATTTCTATTAACAACTATTAGCGTGTTTTTCTTCAAGTACATTTCTTCATTTTTACCTTTCTTTTTTAAAAAAGTTTTTTTTTGTTCCTCGAAATGTATATGTGTGTAAAAAAAAAAAAAAAGTTATTTAACCGTGGTAAAAGAAGATATTATTGGAAAAAAAAAAGTGGTTTTTTAGCAGCCCTTCGCGGATCTTCAATATCTAAAATATACCAAAAAAAGCAGCTTCAGGTTTTACAGTACAATTTATACAGTACCGCCTTTCAAATATCCAATTCGATTCGTCCAAATGTCTGAAACAACAAAAAAGATTACATTTTCATTGAATGACGCAACTTGGCGTAGTTGAAAATGGTAGTGTTCAAATATATGCACTTTTCGTTTTTTTTTCTTTTTTTAAAATAGAAACTTAAAGGAGAAGGAGGGGAGAGAGGATTGTCATAGTCGCTGCTTAGGAACAAGAAAGCATAATTTCAATTAAAGCGACGAAAAAAGAAATCTCATCCAAATTACGTACTATTAAATTAGATATTACTCTTTGAATCCCCCCCCCATCCTTTACAGACATAAAAAAGATCTTTTTTGACAGTTTTTATATATATGCTTTTCCTTCCAATCAAAAATCACTGCCAAGATGATCTTATACACGCACACAATTGATTTGATACTCAACCTATTGCCACTGAAAACATTTAATCAAAAAAGGGAAGTATTTAATGAGGGAAAAGGGTGTTTATTGGTTTAAGGAGAGAGAGAGAATAATAGGTTAAAATTATCTGTAAAACCATGCATATATCATAGATCGAAATTATTTTTTTTGCTTACTTCTTTTTATTATATTTCTCTTTATTCTGTTTTAAAGAAAGGGATATGATGAGAAAGGGAGTAATGATTTATTCATGCAATACGTGTAGTGTGCTTTTTTCGGGCCTAACTTGTGCTTTTTTCCAATAAAAACTCAGACGGTGCCCAAACTTCGGATTCAATGTACTTTAGAAGAGGGGAAGATTGTTGTAATTATATCTATAGTTAAATCGATAACCCCTCTCTCTTTCTCTCCTTTATTACGGTTAACAGTGATCAAGCAGTAGTTTCATATCTTTCTCGGCTTTTTTTGTACACTCAAACTATAAGCATATCTTTGTTTGTTATTATTATTATTTCTTTTTCGTAAAAAGACTTTCTTGACGTATATTTTTCTATTAGTTTCAAAGCAACAAACGTACTTTTTTGTCTCGGTATTTTTACCTAATAAAATAAGTGTAAAAAGTTTAATAAACACCCCTTTTTTATAAGTAACCAAAGTTGTAATTACTTTGGTTAACGACCTTGTTTAATGCGTACATATCAATGTCACACAAGATGAATATCTCCCTTTATACAAGTTGTACTGGGTCCACCAGCCTACTAGGCAAATACAGTGCTGCGGGTACATAAGGCCCCTTGAGCTTATATTATCAAAGTACAGTAAAGTCATGAATAAAAACGGCTTTGCTGATTATAAAAAATAAAATTGCGTTTTTGCTTCATAGTAATCGACTCATAATGAACCAATCGTATCATGGATAAAGCAGATATATGAGGGGTATTTTAGACTTTTTTTTTTCCTTTTTTTTTAACTCTAAAAAAAAAAGACTATGTATACAAAATTACGTTTAATATTACAAGTATAAAAGATCCATCTAAAAAGCTCTTGCTACTATCGAAAGGTTACTTTGTTGAACTAAATATATTTTTTTTGATGACGCAAAAAGAAGTGCATGTAGCTATAAAAAGTAAGGCCACCAGGGTAGTGGGAGGAGTTATTTTTTTTATTTTTTTTGAACTATCGGGGCTTCCCCAGGAAACAGTCAATGTATAACCCAACCCCTCTCTCTCTTCTGTATTTTATCCCTACTTTTTTTTTTTAATACTCAGTATATATAATGGTTAACAGTGCTGTTGCAAATGTATGATTAGTTTTTACGTGTTTTTTACAATTTAACTAATGTCAAGTATATGTATAGGTCGGACGTTGGTCTGCTTTAGCCGTTGGTCTCTTCTACGGTTATACTCACAATATCTCTTTGCAAAACCAAGCTGAGCAAAAGAAGATTGAAGCTGAATACCACCGTAAGGAACTTTTGATCGAACAAGCTAGAATTGCATATGCCAAGAAGCAATCTGGTGTTGTTGATGTTCCTGCACCAGTCGTTATTTGTAAGTTGTCAAAAAAAAAAGTGAAGGAAACCAAAAAAATTTACATGAAATCTAACATGAAATTTTTTTTTTAAACAGTCGATGTTGAAAGCCCTAATTTCGATTTTGAAAAGTTCATTGCACATATTGAAAAGGAAAACTAAAAAGAGATTGCAACAACTCATAAAAAAACCACATAAATTGGATTATATCAAAAGAGAAATAAAAAAAAAGCGTTAATATATTATTTATAGAGCAAAAAAAAAAAAAAAAAAAAAAAACTTTCTTTTAGCCTGTTATGATGTTTTTTTAAGCCTGCTAACGTATTATTTGTATGCATAAATAGACTTGCAGGAGTACACGTAGTAATCTCCCAAACAATCAAATTGCAAATTACTCCTTTATCCAAAAAGTTATTTTTAAAGAAAAAAGAGTGAACATGTCAAATTTTTTTGTTTGAAACTATTGTATTCAGGGCCACTCTAGTAGTTGTGGTAAAATTGATTTTCACAGTAACAAAAGTTTAAAAAGTGAGTTAGTATTATTGGGTTGATTGTTTCATTATGGGAATTAACGAATGTTTTTACTTATTTATTTGTATTAATCCTTTTTTTTCTTTTTCTCTGCCCCTTTCTTTATTCTCTTTTTCTTTTTATTTTATTATTTTAATATATACTTTTAACACGCCTATAATGTCAAGTCATCACGAAGAAGATGATTGGGAATTAGATATTAATTTGGGCTTACGTTCAAGAACCAATGTATTTCGAAGAAAAGGGGTTTATTCAATGGAACCAGATAAAGAATTAGAATTAGCTTGTGAGCGATACAAGTACCCGTACCAGCAATATTACTCGGACGATGATGATACAAATTCAAGTGTGACCAGTGGTACATTATCTGAAGTAGACAAGTATTCTGAAATAGACATTACCTTGAATGAACTAGATGATTTCATGTATGATGACCCACCTCAAAAGATCATACGCACTTCTGCTCTGAATTATGACTTTAGTGGCTTTCCTGGTGTGGTGCAAAAGATATCTACCAACAGGTACCAAGAAGTACAAGACAACAATGATTGGAATGACGATATCGATATACCGACCAAAGGTATTTTATCATTAAATCATACTGAAAAAACATATGATCAACACTTGTCTTTGGACGATATATCAATTACGTTACCACCTGCTACCACTAATAAATCCGTTGCTACTAGTAGTAGACCACTACTAAGCAAATTTTATTATGCTGTTGAAAAAGAAGATGACGAAGACGACATGTCCGGCCTAGACTTCCCCGAAAACATGACTGTACTTCCCAAACGTCTTGACGAAAAGAAAAAATACACTCCTGTTCTTCCCTTCACAAAAACTTTACCCACAAGCAGCCTTTTAAAAAAAAACTTGCTGCAAAAAAAATCTACTTTTTTATCTTCCTCCATTCATAGAGAAAATGATGATGATGATTTCTGTGACGGACTTCTTATTAAAGAAAAGGCTTTCACTTTACCCTCTACTTCAAAGGTAACTCCTCAACGTACAAAGAGTAAAGAACCAGGCCATTTCGTAAGCAGGTTGGCAAGACCTTCTCCCTTATTAAACAACAGCAGTAAACAATCCGATCATGCAATTGCACTTTCAAAAAAATCAAATTTACCCGTAAAACCAAAGGCTCCCATTCCTTCTACCTCTCTTTCTCGTCACACATTTTCATCAGGCACCAAAGCATCTCGTCAACGTGAAGCCGATATTGCTGCCAGTAAAAGTCGAGTCAAGAACACACCTCTCGTCTTGAAAAAATCTTTACGAAAGACCACAGATGCAACAACAGAGCGAAAGAGCGCGATCGGATATACTTTAATAGCAAAACCAAAGACAAAGAAAGCCACAAATTATTGTACTAGATTAGACAATATCGATAATTTAAACGATTTGCCTTCAAAGCTACCTAACAATAGAAAGTTTGTGTTTCAGCAATCAAAGACCCATCCAAAGGGTGAAAGTAAATCTGACCCAGATAGACCATGGCGTAGAAATATGCAGGTAAAAAAAGATTGCCCTCTTTTTTTATATACTTTAGAGAGAACCTAATTTTTAATTTATAGACAACAAGTGGACCTAGTAAAGTAAAGTTAATTCAACCTAATGAACAAAGCTTAAAGAAAGGTATATATAAAAACGGGGGGCGATGCAAAAAAAAATGCAAAAAAAAAAATGCAAAGACTCATTATCTAAAAATTTCTAGAGTACAATGATATGAAATACGATGACTCAACTCATTGTTGGAAAGGAAATGAAACCAGTTTAATTGACTTTCAAGAGAAGCCAATCCACCGCCGCCCAATGCTAATTTCTAATAGACAGCAAAAGAACGCACCAAGCCGATACGCTGCCGTTGTAGGAAGCTCAATGATATTCAACACAGAGCATCAAAAATGGGTTTCCGCTAGCGGTGCATCTGCAGAATACAATGAACTGGATACAATCGAAGATCTGAAAGACGAATTGAAATGCTCTCCCGCTAGTTCGTGCAGTCGAAACGTGTACCGCAGCGCTAATTTATCAACGCAAAAGTCGCGCGAGTTCGAATTCTCCGTAGAGAGAAAGAGGCAAATCATGGCGGAACAGGAGGAGCATGAATCGTTTATGGAGAATTGGCCATTATCTTCTTCAAATTACTTTTAAAAAAATAAAAAAATAACGTATTATATATACTTATGGGCTTTACATGATTATTTTTTTTTTAATACTTTGGGAGAGAAGCTTTTTTTCCTCCCTTAATTTATTTACAGCACAGAAAAAAACAAGTCATTCTTATTGATAAAAATATTATTTATTAAGTCCCACCAATTGGGCTATTAAGATTAGCATTTTCAACTTTTTTACTTTCTCTCAAACAATGGGAAATTACACTATCTAGAATGGTTCTGTTATCTGAACCGAACTCTTGTCATTTTCCGCAATAGCTTTCATTTTTTTTTTCAAGCCGAATGAAGCATTCTTTCTAATTGGTATTACAATAACCTTATTGAAGGTTGAAACAAAGAAGACGACGACGCCCTGCACATTATGTAAGTAGAAAGTTTGTTAAACTTGCATAGGTAGTCTGTGATTGGTTTACCTTTTCTCCAAGTAAAAGTTCATTCATATTGTTTAAGGGCTTGACACCAACACGTACGTTTTAAAGAATTAGCAGCAAGGCTTAAAAAGATGTCAGTCAGTACTTACACAAAATAACACTAGATGTAAGTAAATCACCTGGATTGTTTTAATTATTTAATACTTATTTCTTCTTTCGATTTACCACTGCACTGATGTCCGTCATCAGCACGAGGATATGTCCATGTACCAAATGGTGGCTTTACCGAGGTAAAAAATACCTGGCATCAGCAGCATTTTTCAAGACACCGAATTGTCTATTATCAAACTCGTAAATAATAGGCATCCATCGCCCTACTTTCAACAGCATAATTCGGTCTTCTTTAGTTCGTTCATCTTCACACAATGAGTTGCAAGATGATAAGATAGTTTCGGAAACTGTCAAATATGAAGTTTCTTGCGGTTGTGAGGCACTTAATTGAGGAACTTTGAGACTAGATGTTGAGACATATTCGATTTTTTCCAAATCAAAAATACCTTCTTGTGAGCTAATTCCCTCAAGGTCATCTTCATATTCTGGTGCTTTTTCTTTTTCTTGTGATAGTCCGCGTTTAAAATGTGTTTGGTTTTAATATGAGCAACGAGGGGCTCTCATTGTTTCGTAATATTTTATTGGCTTTCGAGGAGAGTACAAGACTAGAGTTGTAGTTGATTTGTCCCCCCATCCTTCGTTCCTATAGTTTGTGAAGAAGAGGGTTTAACACCCTCTTTGGGAGCAGCGTACTAGAACAGCTAATTTCGGTATGAACCCCGGATATCAGAATCCATTTCTCTAAGAGAATGATGAAAGCTTTATTTGGGCTCTATAAAGTGTCTCTCTGAAGCCTCTTATGTTTCTACCTCGGTAGTTCCTAGTTGATGATGAGTTGATTAACTATTTTTAATAACTTATCATATACAGTCTGACTCTTTCCTTTTAAAAATATACCTTTTTTTCCTTTTTTTTTTTTTTAATAAAGAGATAAGTATTTTTTACTCATAATAATACTTGTTTGATTTTACATCATAAATATATCATATTTACGTACTATTTAACAGTACTATGTTTACTTACAAAAAAAAAGATGAATACTGGTTAAAAAAGAACAGTTTTATTTAATAAAAAAAATGAGTTTCTCTCAGTTTCCAAATATAACAATATTTGGTTAACAGGTCTTACCACGAGAAGGTGGAAACTCTTTCAAGACCCAAAAAGTGTGTGCTCGTAATGAATAAATACAACCCCCTGTGGCCAAGTTATATCATTCATCTAAAGTTAACCAACATAATCCAATAGATGATACATATAAAATGTGTGCTCGACTGCCCCCACCCGACTGTCTAGATGGAATAAGCGACAGAAGGGTTTTTTACCTAGACTCCAGAACCGCAACAGGAATCAACTGGAAGGACAAGAAGAAGCTTTAAGACAAATGTCACGTAGCGCAAGAATATGTTTACAAGCTCGAAGATGGCCACTATGGCTGATTTCAATAGAGTAATCCCAGCGTAGTAGACTCTTATCCATCAGTACTAACAAGTGTGAGGTAAATTACGTCTCCGGAAAACCAGAAAATGTGAGCCCAAGGTGTTGCGACAAATTCTCTCACCATTTTACTACGATGCCAATCCACTTTCCTTAAAAATAAAAAAGTGTGTGCTAGCTTCGACGAATCTTTTGTAACTAGTGTAGCGCCAAGTCAAAACGAGTACCTCTTATTACCACCAAACGAGTAAATTCCTGTATAACAGAATTAATGACACCTGCCCGACACAAGGATAATACAGAAAAGATAAAGAAAAAATAAAAGGAAAAAAAGGATTTTTTTACGCCCTCTTTATATACGCGGCGTGTTAACTTTTTTTGTTTTTTTGTTTTTTTGTTTATTAATTTACTTGCATATTCCCATGATCAAGTGGAAAGGGTTTCTTTGCAACCCCTTTCTTTTTAAAAAAAAGTAGTTGGTATATATTATATGTACAAAGACAGTTGGCTTGATTGTTCAAAGCGTTGGGTTTAATAAAAAAAAAGGGGGGAATAGAAAAGAGGTAGTTTTGTGCGTGTGTGTGTGTATGCAGCACCAACCAAACATAGAAATGATGATGCTAAAATGAAATCACTCTGATGTTTGGTCCAAAAACAAACTCAAAATAATCATCCTCTTTGGGTCGAACTGGATTCATCTGTCAGTCCAAAATAATGAGTAGGTTCAAGACGTCTAAATTTTTTTTGCAGATGTAGATATTTTGATTTAGAGTAGGTGTTTGTATCATAACACTCCATTAAATGATCAGCCTTTACATGAGAAGGTATTCGGGAGATACCGAAATCTTCAGTTGTATGGCAATACGAGTAAGTGTTAGGTAAACAAATTTTATGGAATATTTCGAATAGTAGTAGATATTTATTAAAAGAACACAGCGAAGTAAAGAGTAAAGGAAAAAAGAGTACATTATTCGGTTTTCGTCTTTCTAAAGACATCAACGAGTAGGGAGGGGGGAAGAGACGTACTGTCATCTTGTTCACTAGTTTCAATCAATTTGTACTTTCTTTTCTTGGGATATTCAACTATGTACCTGGAGTCGTCCTCTGTTAATTCTTCTACGTCATCTTCTTCTTTTCCGTCTTCTTCCTCGTCTTCTTCATCTTCAACTTTTAAATTATCAATCTCATTTAAGAGTGCTACTGATAATTGGGCCTGATCGCCTATACTTGTATTAGAAGCAGCTGATACTACCTACACGATGTGTAGGGCATCGTTGTCTTCCCGTTTCAATATTCAACTACAACCCTCAACCGTTTGGACATTTTCTGACCAAGATGTTGTTGCTCAGAGCAGCTCTAAAGAGAAAACTGCGTCTTTGCTGTTTAGAGAAGTGGCACAGCAATTAATAATCAACGGAGAAAATGGCTTTTTGAATTTCGAAAAAGTCAAAAAAAGCGATAGTCTATGTAAATTCGAATCTACAACAAGACTTATCTTTGATAAGATACGCGCTTTGTTTAAAGAAGAAGAAAAGTTGAAAATTAAAGCGGGGGAAAATGTTCAAGAGCTTTCACACTTTTTTTCCAGTCAATTTTTTGCATTTTAAAAAGTTATCATCAATAGATTAATGATGTTCTTAATAAAATATACGGTTTAAAGAGGATTGAATCATCCAAAAAAAAAAAAAAAAAAAAAAAAAAAAAAAGATGTAATATAAGGGATTAGGCATTTGGACTCTTGTTGAGCCAGACTACTCCTCTTAAAAAATAAATCAGCACGCAATGTGGTAATTTTGATAAAATACAAGTAATTTGAGACTGTTTTTTTGATATTATGAGGTCAGAGTATAAATGGCAATTTTTGTTATTGTGATACAATATCATGCATACAAACCAATGTTAAACGTAGTCTGGGATATTTCTCCTTATTTTTCGTTCTTTTTTTTACGGAGCTTTTTTTTTCTTTTTTTTCTTTTTCTTTATACTTGTAATCGATAAAATGATGACAGTAGATAATTCAACTACTTTTACGGAAGCTAGTTACTTGCCAAATGATTTAATTACACAAATGGCAGAATTAGAGGTATGTATATGTGTATGTTTTATGTATAAATATTTATATTAAAACAATAATACAATAGGGTGGATTACATGCCCTGTTAGAAAAGGTCAAAGGAGATTCACAAATGACCAAGGTAATTTGATATAAACACATGCTTATATATATACATATATATTTTAAATCTGACACATACAGCAAAAGGATATTTCAACGTTTTTAAAAAAGAGAGCATTTTTGGAAGAAAGTTATGGTAGAGACATGGTTAAAGTAGCGCAGGCGACGGCTGAAGCTTTTGACAAGGCACATCCTAAATCAGGGTAATACGAGATATACCAAAAAGGAATCGTGTTTTTAATACTTGTATCCATATAGGACATTTGGAGATGTTTGGATATCCATGTTAAAAGTACACGAAAATATTGGAAATCAAAGAATTAAATTTGCTGCATCTATTTCTGATTCTGCAGAAGATTTATTATCTTTAGGTAGAAATATTGAAAAAGATAGAAAAAAGGTAATACACATATTTTTTTTTTAAAAAAAAAAGGCATACTTACACATAAAAATTAGATTAAAGATGCAGGTATGCATTATGAAAAATTAGTATCCGATTCTGATTTATTATTGGAAAAAGTAGAGTTTTAAAATAAATCATTCAACGGAATTTTATTAATACATATATATATATTATATTAGAGTAAACAAAAGTTTGAAAATTCAAATGAGGAATGGGGTAGAGCTGTATCACAGAGAAATCAAGAACCTACACAACCTACTAAAAAGAACTTATTTCGATCAAGTAGAACACCAGCTCAAGTAATACACAAACACACACAGAGACTTTACTTTGTTACTTTTTTTTTAACTTTTTTTTTTAACTTTTTTTTATTACAATATAGCTTGATAAAACTGAAGTAGATTGCAGAAATAAAATGGATGCTGCAGATGCTCAATATAAATCACAACAAAAAAAGACTATTCAAACTCATGCAGAATATTATGAATCTCATTTACCAAAAGTACTCAAGGTAATAATATATATATATATATACATAAAAGAGAGGAGAGAGAGAGAAACAATATATTTTGACAGTTTTTATAGGATTTAAAAGCAGTGGATGATGAATGTAGTGTAGCCCTTAGATACCAATTAGCTAGTTATTCATATACCTATGAACAAGCTCTGACAGAAGATGGATTAGCTCTTGATAACGATCAAGGAAATGGCTTACGAGGGTTAATTACTAAAATCGACAAGGATGCAGATTGGATAGAATTTGTTAGGTTATGTACTGAAAGAAGTGGAAAGATTCAAAAGAATGAAATTATTCCCCAAGAGCATATGGTAAGTACATATAAAAAAAGACCCCTCCCTCTTCAATTATTTTTATATCTAATTTTATATATATAGTTATCAACGAATGCAAACTATAGTAATAATAAAGTATTTGGTGTTCACTTGGAACAACAAGCAGAAATGTCCGAAGATATGGTACCTGATATCTTGAAACGATGTGCTACCGTGGTAGAGCAGTACGCGTTAAGTTCAGTTGGTATTTATCGTATATCTGGTATAAGTAGTAGAATTCAAAAGATCAAAGTCAAGTTTGAAAATAGCGATCCAAATCCCATTTCAGAAGAAGATTTATCTGATATTAATAATGTTACGAGCGTACTTAAACTTTGGTTTAGAGAATTACCTGATCCTTTATTCCCTTCTGCTTCTTATCATCAATTTTTGGAAGCAGCTAGTAAGTTTGTCCTTTTTTTTTAGAGTATAATAATATGCAGACTTAATTTTTTTTATTTTAAATAGAATTACCTGATGATAGAACAAGAGTTATTGGTTTACATACTGTTATTAACGAATTATCTGATGCTCATTACGCTACATTAAAGTATTTAATGTGCCATCTTCACAAGTAAGTTTTTTACTCAGAAAATTATGTTCATACAGCTTATATATTCAAATTAGAGTACAATCCTATCAACGATTTAACAAGATGGGTGCAGCTAATTTGGCAACTATATTTGGATTGACTTTGATGAGTAGTGAATCAGGTTCTCAAGCTCAAATGATTGCTGTACATGATAACCAACGTATTGCTGAATCTCAACTTCAAGCAAAAGTAGTTCAAACCATTCTAGAGAATTATGCAGAGATTTTTGAAGACGAATAAAACAATAAATAACTATACTTAATATATTTGAGAGAGAGAGAGAGAGAGAGAGAGAGAGAGATGTAAACAAAAAGTATATGATGATCACTTATTTAAAGTACCGGTTTAAGCTTTTTTTTTTATGCTGAATGTAAAAACATTTTTTCTTCTCTTTTATATCTTTTACAAAATATACATACTTTGATCATGACAGGCATTGAAGAAGACAAGAATACAGTAACAGCCTTAGACTATATTGAAGGTCAAGAGCTATTAGAAAAAGAGGCTCATTCTGTATTACCCGGCAAATTTGAAAAGTGCACGTTTCCATTAGGATATATTCGACAACCACTTTATGCGTGCAAGACATGTACAGATAGTGATTCAAAAGAACCAGCTGGCATGTGTTATAGCTGTTCTATTGCTTGTCATTCCAGTCACGATTTATTTGAATTGTTTCCTAAACGTGAGTTTCGTTGCGATTGTGGTTTACCTGGCAAATTTGAAGGACATTGTTGTTCTTTAATGATTCCTGCTAAAAAAATTATTACGTCTAACGATAAAAATACGTACAACCATAATTTTGAAGGAAGATATTGCAGGTTAGACAGAGTTTATTATATATATATATATATCACTTGTACTAACGTCTCTCTTTTTTTTAAAAATAAATAAATAGATGCGATCAACATTACGATCCTGAGAAAGAAGAAGGTACCATGTATCAGGTAATATAGTTGATATATCTAGAGTACATACATGTATTTATAATTTAAATAGTGTGTTACTTGTGAAGATTGGTTCCATGAAAACTGTATTGGAAATGTAAATAAAAACCAAAAGAAAAAAAAAACGCGTCGTTACTAATAATTGCTTTTACGCGTTTATATAGATTCCGGAAGTAATTGATGATTTCGATTGCTATGTTTGTCGAGACTGCACCAAAAAGTATCCATTTTTGATCAATGGAAAAGATGAAAGGTTTAGTTTTGGTTTATCGAATGGAAAGGAAACGATCTCAAAATGGATATTACCTTCAAGTCAAATTGTAGTTGATGCAACAGAAGATCAAATAACTATCGAAGAAAAGACTAAAAATGAAGAAAATATTACAGACGACAAACAAACTACAAGTGAAGAAAAGACCACAGATGAAGAAAAAACTGCAAACGAAGAAAAACCTGTAAACAAAGAGTTAGTTGTCACTGATATACCATCACCATCTTGCGGTGAAAAGAGAAAACTTGAAGGGGAACAACCACAAGTGATTATTGCTAATACGTTTAAAAAAGTAAAGAGTGATGAGGGATGTCAAAATGGTAAGCGAGTTTTATAGATATGTATTGATAAACATTCATGCTAAGGTCTATATACATAAAAAAAAAAGTTGATGTATCATTACTACCCAAATATGATCATATTGAAATATTCTTACAGGATGGATGGCGTCAAGGATTATGCAAATGTTTAAAGGTAAAAACAACATGTTATTTCTATTGGTTAGATATTATACTAACAAAACAAATAAAAAAAAAGTGTGCGCAAGATTATAAAAGCAACAATGTGGAATATTTATTTGCAGAAGAAAAGACGTATGAACCAGAAGAGGATGAAGATGCTGGTAAATCACTATTAGAAGTTGGTATGGAACAGCTTCAACGGGTAGATAGAGTTCAAGCTTTAGAAACTTTAATGGCATATAAAAAAAGTTGTCACATGATATCAAGTCTTATTTGGAATCTTTCAAAGATTCGGGAAAAACTGTTACCAAACAAGATATTGATGACTTTTTCGAAGTAAGTTGTAATTAAAACCTGCTTGTTTAAAATACCTGTTTGTTAATTTATCTCTTTTTCATTAGGCTAGACGACGTGATGATCAATAATAAAATTGAAAAAGGATTAAAAATAGTCTTTATTAATTGTTTAATGTATAATGTTTGTATTTAAAAGTTTTAACAAGCACACGAATCACTATTTTGTTTATTATTATCATCGGTCATTCTAACAGTAGAATTAGGCGTGGCATCTTTTTGCCATAAACTAGGTGTTTCAATAATCTATTGACAACATTAAATACTTGTACATTCTTTTTTTTTATATATTTATACACAATATTACCTTTTCAACTAATTCCTCAAACGCTTGTTTGACACCAACCTTTGTCTTTGCACTACATTCGACAAATAATGTGGATAGTTTTCTTGCAAAGTTTGCTCCCTCTTCATACGATACGACTCTAGAGCTTTCTTTATCTACTTTGTTGCCAACAATCATCTTTACTACATCTGGACTAGAGCAGTATGTATTCACTTCATTCCACCAAGTATTTAATGCGTCAAAGGTGTCTCTATTACTAACATCATAAACTATACATTTATTAGCTTTTTATACATTTTATAATTACATATTTTTACCCCCTCTTACCCAAAATTACACCTTGTGCTCCTCTATAATATGATGAAGTCAAGGTACGAAATCTTTCTTGACCAGCTGTATCCTATATATATATACACACATATTCAATACAAACTAAACTTTTTTTTTTTAAAAAAAAAAAGAAAAAAAGAAAAAATAACTTTACCCAAATAGTTAACTTGTACATTTCACCATTCACTTCCATCATACTAACTTTAAAATCGACACCTATAATAACTTGTATAAATATAAAGCTCTTTTTGTTTTGTTTTGTCTGTATAATTTTACCAATAGTGGCAGATACTTCTTCTTGAGGTAAAAAGGTGTCATCTGTAAACCGTAAAAGTAAAGAACTTTTACCAACGTTTGAATTACCAATAAGTAATAGCTTTAAAGTAGGGATTTGTTGGGACATTATAATAATAAAAAGGATAAAAGAAGAAAAGAAGAAAGAAAAAAAAAATGGATCACAATTAGACCATCTGTTCCTACACGTGACAGTTGTGTATACTTTTCAAATGCTTTTTTTTTTCTTCAAATACGTGTCCAATCACACACAGATATATATTGGTCACATTTACGTAATGGTTCTTAGCAGAACCCTCCTAAAGACGATTGGGGTAAGTGTAACCAAAAGTCGAAATTGGAGCAAGGTAACCGTTTGTAGTTATTTTTTTTAGTATAGATATTGCTTACCTTTCACTTATTAATTGCAAAAGTGATTAAATACAAGCACGAAGGTATTTATTAATGCGAGTTACTTTTTGCATAAATTAAAAAATAGACAGCCTGAGTGCACTTTTTTTTTTTATTTTTATTTGGTGCTTAAGAGAGGGCACCAACAATATGTAATAACTATTAATATGTTGCTCTGTTTTTTTATAAAATGTTTTAATGATCTTCTTTCTCATTTTTGCGTGGACGAGTCTGTTAACTGGCTATTAAGACTATCTTGTAACTGATCCAGTTCTCGTCATTTCATTAATCTCTTTTACTTTTTCGAAGTCGAGAGTTGCATTCTTTCCATTTCTTATTACGGCAAGGGCTACTTCTCCAAAGAGCCTCTTCCATACTGTTCAGCTGTATTAAGGATGATACTGTGAGGGTAACAGGGAAAAAAATACCTTGATAAACCTCAAGTAATGTCTCGCATAGCGGACCTGCTTGAACTGCGTTTCGTTTTCAGAAAGTCAGTAGCAGTAGTAGCAAATGTGGTATCAGTATTAAAGGAACTGAATTCTTCTTTATACTTTTGTGGGGCCACACCAAAAAGAACAGTGGATAAGCCAGAGGACGCAATCGATGCAGCACTTAGACAGTCGCGTCCGTGATGGGACTTGCCAATAATTACCGAAGGACAGGAGGAATTCACGCAATTGAATGTTCCTCTAATACCTGTTTTTTTTCTCGCAAGAATTGCACCAGCCAGAAGTACTGATACATAATATCTTAAGGATTAAATAGCCAGTCTGCACTCAAAATATCGCAGAGATCTTGGGTTAATTCCACATGTTTAGTTTTTCTGAATAGTTAAATCGTTTGTTACACTTGAAGAAGCGTCAGTTCGTATGCGACATAACATCGAATGCAACTAAATATTTGCCTTAATCCTTTCTTTATCAAAACATCTCCTGTACTTTCAGCATTACATTGGGCTGTCGAATCCGGGATTGGAAACTTCCACACGCCAGTCCGTTGTCGTCTTGAGGTTAACATTTGCGAGCGTAATTTTATCTTCTTTCTTTGTCATTATGCACGGTCAATTTACACGGTTGATTAAAAGAAGTTGTTCCGTCTTACTTTTCACTTACCTTTACGGATGACCATTACTCTAAGAAGAACCGTATTGGTTTGTAAGTACGAATGTAGGATAAAATAAAAACGGAAAAACATAAATATAATAATTGAAAAAATCTTCTTAAAAAACAGGAATAAATATATATAACTAGGTGATAAAAACGGATGATAAAATACTCATCGTGGCATATTTATACTACTATTTTGCTTCATGTAATCGTATTTACGCATTAATTAGTCGTCTTTATTATACATGTGCGGATCCTGTTGTTCCAACTTGATTTACGCAATACTAGACTTGACAGTAAAACTGGAATTTTATCAGTAATTAAGGAGTTTTTTACTGACTTCTTACCTATTCATTATCTTTTCTTTTCAATCGACTTTTTAACATGACAAATAAATATTATCTTAAGCCGAATATTATCGACTTGCTGATCCGCTCTTACTATTTCCCCCTTTAAAATACAAAGGGTACACCCTCAAAAAAGATGTTGTACCTCGTATAAAACAGGTTGGCTATATGGTACCCCGTAAAAGAAAAAAGAAAGAACCACTTTCACCACTCCCTCGGATCCCTTCCCTTTTGAGACACAAAGGCTTTTTACTCGAAAAAAAAGAGAAGGATGCTGTACATCGTATAAACATGTTGGATACACGATGTCCAGTAAAAAGAAAAATAAAGAGTCGCTTTTACCACTTCCTCGACGCCTTCCTAAAAAAAGCCTAAATGATTCAAAAGGAAGGAGGATAGTACACCTTCTGCTTCCGTTGGCAAGATAAAAAAAAAGCCAAAGCTATAATAAAAAAAAGTTTTTACTTTGTGGTTTGGGTATAGACCTGGTTTATCAGTGAATGAAACCAATTAAAGGGGTAGTCAATAAAGTAAGTACAACAATCAACATTTCAATCACCAAAATGCTAGTGATTAAATTCTGTCCTAATACTACTAGAATCGAATGTTTCCATCTCGATCGCCAATTATGGGATTAAACTCAAGTACGCAGCAAATCAAGGGAAATTATTGCACTTAAAATATATTCCAGATTCATCTACTATCACTCTGAAAGCATACATTTATCCAGCCTTATTGTTTAAAAAAATCTTTCATTACATTATGGTTTCAAGACGAAAAAATGTTCGCTCCCAGCTATATCAAACCTTGTGTGAATCCATCCACCAATCCAAAAAGGTTATTAGAAACTCTTCATAGAGATCGACGGCGACTCAGGGTCAAAAATACCACGATTTTTTTGTTTGTACTGTTAGTACAAAGCATTATAAAGGCGTTATATTACAATAAGTAAAATAAAATTGATTAATTACTGAAAACATTTATTTATTTAAAATAAAAAGGGGATAGGATTCTAAGTATAACATTTCTTTGTAAAAGTTTTATATGGTAGTTAACCATTTGAAAAAAAAAAACGGGTGTGGGTCCCATCTAATAAAGTATTGCAGGGCTTGCTGGTAAAAAGATCATTCTTTACACCCTGCAAGACTTTTATGGTATTTCGTTACGCATTTAGTACGACAAAACTGTATCAGTGGTACAAATCGGCTGTGTAATTCCGGCTCGGGTGTGGGTTGAACATACTAAAGAAGTAAGTGGTGCGCTTCTTGAAAAAAAAAAAGCAAATAAGAACAATTATATGTGAAGGTGACTTGTTAATCCGTGAGACATTTTCTTTACATGGCAAATACCGGGAAAAAACGAAAAAAAAAAAGTTTTTCTTTCTCCATTACAAATAATAAATATGACTCAAAATTTAACCGCCTATAAGCTTGCCAAGGTCTTTGACCACGCTATCCTTCGCCCTGACCAAACCACTGAAGATGTTATCAAGGGTTGTGAACTTGCCAAGAAATACGATTTAGCATCTGTTTGTGTTAAACCTTGTGATATCAAGCAAGCCAGTAAATTACTTCAAGATACTGACGTTATGGTCGGTACCGTTATTTCTTTCCCTCACGGTAACTCTTCTACTGCTGCCAAGGTAGCCGAGTCATTACAAGCCATTGAAGACGGTGCCATTGAGTTGGACGTTGTTCTCAACATTGGTCATTTAAGATCTGGTCTTTACGACCAAGTTGAACAAGAGCTTTCTGAAATTATTTCCAAGTCGAAGCAAAAGAAGCCTGAAGTCAGTTTCAAGATTATTTTCGAAACTGCTTACTTAACCAACGAAGAAATTGTCAAGGCCTGTCAAATCTCTCAAGCTGCTGGTGCTCACTTTGTAAAGACTTCTACTGGTTTCGCTCATGCCGGTGCTACCTACGAACATATCAAGTTGATGAGAGAAAGTGTACCTAGCAATATGGAAGTCAAGGCCTCCGGTGGTATCAAGACTTTAGATCAAGTATTAAAGTTCCTTGAATTAGGTGCTACTCGTATCGGTTCTTCTTCTTCTGATCAAATCGTTGATGCTTTCAAGAACTCTCAAGCCTAAATATCTTTTTTTTTTTTTTATCATCATCATCTTCTTTTTATTAAAATAAAAGTTACAAAAATAAATATAGTATAAAATAATATATTTGCATGAACATGTGCTGCAGAAGATGTATGTTGCATTTGATATACGCCTATTTTACCAACTGCACCTAAATCACTACCGGAAGGTATACTGAGTTGCGGTTCAATTGCTTGCTTTACATTGGGCACACGTTGAGGAATTGAATCAAACCCCGAAGCAGAAGCAGCAGCAGATGTTTGACGTACGGGTGCTGTTGGTCTAGCAGGTAAATCAGGTAAACCGCCACCCATTTGGACCATAGGACCCGTTTCTTGCTGTTCTTGTTCTTGTTGTTGTTGTATTGGTGCTGGTATATCTAATTTCGGAGACCCTGCTTCTATAGGCGTGAAAGGTCCTTTTTTATTGACAGTTAATTTAGATTGATCTACTCGCATAATGTACATATTAGAGGGTGATATTATTTATACACGTGCTTTTATCTTTACCTTTCATCTTTTCAGTCATTCTATTTGCAAGTCAAAAAACAGCATCCCTTTTCTTTTTTTTTATAAAAAAAATTACAAGTATAAATTAGAGTATATATACGGTCAAAAAAAAAGTAAATATTCCCCTATTTGTTCATTATATATTTCAGTTTGAAATAAGTCTGTTTTTTAAATATTTTGCGCCGATCCGTCAATTTGTTATCATGACATCACGTAACTAAATGAACGCCCTTATTTACCTAACAGATAAGCGGTTTTTGAAAATAAATAAAATAAAATAAAATCATATTTTAGTCTTTTCACTTTAATGATATCAAATCTTTTTATTTTAAACAGTGTCAAGTAATAACGCTACATCTATTAATATCATTTGTTATACGCTCATTTCAGAGAGACTTACCGTATCTTTGACCAATTGGGAGAAAGCGGTAGCAGACTATATTCCCCTCCACGGTGTCAGATTTGTGAAAGGCACAACTAGAACCGCAGAGGAGCAAGAGAGGGCACAAGCTCAGCGATTAAATGCCACCAAAGGTCCTAAGCCCAGAACCCGCTATATTGATTACGTTTTCAAAACTTATTACTTTTGTCATCATTCCGGTGAAAAGAGGCACGCTAAAACAGAGCAAAACAATAGCAGCGAAGGGTCTAGAAAGTTACAAAACAAAGTAACAAAAAATTGAATGTACTGCTAACTAGTTTGGTAGCTACCTGTTATAAAAGCGATCCTAATAACGTTGTCTTGTATCACAGTGGTAACCATAATCATCAGATTGCTGGGCTTGAGGACCCGAAGTTTCTTCCATTGTCACAAGTAGCTAAACAGTTGAATGAGCAAATATTATGCAAAGGATTCAGAAAGAGAGACACCAGAATTTCAATTCAAAACAATTTTCTTCGTCATAGTCAAGCCAACTTTAATATCGATGTAGAGCAATCTCTTGGTAACAAAGCTCAAGTTATCGTTCACCGTGATCAGATGGTGCACTCCACAGAGAAAAAAGCACAAGATCCGAAAGATTCCGTTAAACTTTGGTTGACCCAGTTAAAAAAAGTTATTTTATGGAGTCAATCTGCGTTGTGTTTCAAAATTTCAGTTAGTAGGTTGATTGTTACTGTTGAGGATGTTACCAATTGTGCTTTATTTAAAGCTCTAATTAAATCATCACTACTAGTAGTAAGAATTGAATTCCTGTTAATGTACATACTCGATATAAGATGTGAGAGACTACTTATAAAAGCATGTGGAAGGTTCTGAAGTGAGAAATAATAGTCTGCATTTTTTGGTTTGAGAAGCCTTTATTTACAAGAAAGAAAAGAAAAGAAAAGAAAAGAAAAGAAAAGAAAAGAAAAGAAAAGAAAAGAAAAGAAAAGAAAAGAAAAGAAAAGAAAAGAAAAGAGAAAAGAGAAAAGAGAAAAGAAAAGAAAAGAAAAGAAAAGAAAAGATTCTTTGAAACGGCTCTAAGTTTCTTCATTGTCTTCATCTTGTTGCCTTATACCTCTGGACAGTTGTTCCGGTCTAGATTCCAGGTCGAATCCTTGTTCAACATACGCAGTAAGGATTTGCCTGATGTTGGAAGCAGCGTTAACGTCTCTATTCCAATACTAAGAAAATATATTTGGTGTAAGTATAAATATATTCCTAAACTAAAGGGTTATATTACGTACCAATGGGCCGGCGTTATTTCCAGCTTGACATTGCCGGCACAGCTTCAGCGGATAAATGTCACGGTGTCGTCCTACAAAAGTTAACGAAATCGGCACTAGTTTATTGTAAGCGCCAATAAGTGAAAAATAGACTTTATCTGGAAGAACTCGTTCAGGACATTCACTAGTTTTATGCAAGACGTGGTTTTCTTCATTAAAACATTTTAGTACTGCTTTTTTTTCGTCTGGGTGTCCATCTTGCCCGTTTGAACGATGTAGTTTTTTTCTATAAATTTAAAAAAAATGAGTATAAAGAACTATAATTTGCTGTACTATTTATAAAGAACGAATAATGTTACGTGTGTGTACAAACTAGACGCTCATCAGGTGTCGTTTCTAATCTTCCAAAACAATGGGAATATGTTACAGACGTACGGAATTCATCGACTGGAATTACAAGGACTTTAGTTGCAATTGCTCTTTGTATCGCCTATACATAGAAAAAGATAAATAAAAAATACTAGACATTTACATTGCGCATAATTTTTACCTTTACTGGAATAAGAGTGTTGCCTTTATAGGTGCTTCGAATGGAAGCATCACCATATGCTACAACAGTGCGTTGATTATTATTACCTGGAGTCCTAATTGAAGGGGGATACGAAGGACGAGGATTTTGAGAGAAACGTCGTATAATCGTTCGGCGATATCTCTTTCTTATCTTTCGTTGATGTGAGGAAGAAGAACCATGAGAGAGTTTGTACGGTTCTTCCTTGTTTGTCGTACCAAGAATAACTCGGGCTACATGATCTTGAGCTCTTTGGCGATTTGAATAATTATGCCCCTTATTCTCCCTGTGCTTATAGGATTTTATAAAGTCAAATATCCTATATATTTATCAAATAATTGAGTTAATTTTCTATCGTCCATTACAATTATTTTATCTTATACTTTTTGTGTTCTTGATAAACAGAATTTAAGAACTGTCTAATTTGGTAGGTATTGGAAACCTTTGAGCTTTTTAGGCGGTCGTAAGAATCTTGCATTCTCTCTTTATTACGGCTTTGTAGCTCTCTTTGATTAATCCACTGCATACCCGAACGGAGCCTAGTAGGTTAAATTTTTTTTTAGTAGTCTATTAAAATTATTGTGTGACTAACGTTATTGACAATAAACTCACTTATACGACGCGTTACTAATCGATAATGAGTGTTCCTTAGTAGTGTACTTGTTAGTCAATTCTTGAGGTGTACAGTCAACGGCACAAACAATGTCGCGAACACCTAGCAAAAAAAAATTAGTGTCTATTATACTCATACTTTTAATATTTAACATACCAGGGTCAATTCCAATAATTCTGTCCTGCGGTGTAATACCAGTTGGGTTTTTATACAATGGATATATACCTCTGGTCTTGTTTGCCAAGTTAAGATTTCTTTTCTGAAACTTTACTTCCTTCGTATCAAATGGTATTTGCTCCCTGGATACTCGCTCAAACAAAACTGAAATCATGTGGCCATCAGTAGTGAGACCAAAACCAAGTTTTGCTCTTCGGAGAGGATCGTTAATATCAAGATCATTATTTTCTCCTTGTAAGTACGTTAAACACCGTTTTTGTAACTTATTAATATTAAACAGAGTTTCCCAAATTCTCTGTCTATTAGCAATTTCCGAATAAATATCAAGAAAAGCTGTTACGCCTATAAAATTACCGTTACGACCCAATAAATCATCCGGTATGCGAATATTTCGATTATTGGCTTTTTCAAATAGACCATACATTGTAACATATGAATTAAGAGGAAAATGAACAATTCGATGACTCGACGGGGAAGGAAGGAGACACCAACGTTTGACCGGCCAATCAACGTTACGTGAGGCTTCTTGGAGCAAACGATAGCTCACACGTAAATACTTTAAAGGGTGTGCCTTGGCGCTTTCGTAATCCAATAAATCTTCAGGTTCAGTAGCACGAAAGTCAGCGTCAAATATTAATTTAATACGATTGTATACATCTATAAGGCCAGGTATTTCATGTTCAATTTGTAAATCTTCGTATTGATGATGGTTGATAATTCTATTGGCGGCTTTCTTGGCTATATTAAATCAAAAATATAAGTCATTATTCAAAGATATTGAGTGCGATATATATATATATATGAATATATATATTTACCTATAGTCATGACAGGAACTTGAACATTATTTCGTCTTTGATGAAACAATAAGAAGCCTTTGAATAGATGAATCATCCATAAATTGATGGAAAGAAGATGCATTGTGACATCTAGATAAAATAAGAGTTAGTGTCTCTAAATATATAAAGTATATATCGAACTCACTTTGAATTATAGAACTGGTATAACTATGAGAAATTCCCCTGTGTATATTGTCTACAACTGGTAAGTTATAAAAATAATTATCTGTGCCAGGAACCTTTCTTGAAACATCAAAGTCATCAAAGTATGATACGATTGACCTATTGAAATTCTAAAATTGAAAAAAAAAAAACTATATTAAGATACTGCGTATATGGGAATTTTTCTACACTGTCACTTACAATTCGCCGATTATCGTTTTCAGGGTCTGCTAAAACCTTTCTATATACGTAAGACCAAAAAGTCTCGTCGGTAACGCTCGGAAAAATGAAGTTGTACTCAGGATCTCTTAACGCCAAAATAATTTGCTGCAAGGTAGAATCGACAATTTGAAAAATTTTGGTAAAATTTTCAGCAATATCAATCGTTTGTAATAGAATTTGCGTGTTACGGATATATTCTTGTGCTATTTCGTTTTGGTTCAAGAAATCTTGGTCTCGCAACTCTTGTTCTCTCATTCTTTGTAAAGCTGCTTGTGAAGATAGAACTGCGATCTGGATTTGCCGGATAGTTCTCAAGCGAACGTTATCTGCCTGTTCTAATGGCTGTTCTCTTAAAATAGTTGCAAGTTTCCCACGCAAAGCTAAAATTTTACGTTCCAGATCCCTTAGATTTCTAGCATTTTGAAGGACTGCTTGTTGGTTTTCAGTTACCGAGTTAAAAAGAGCAGTGAGCTGTTCTTCAGTAGTGGTCTTGACATTTTCTGCGGCTTCGGCAGCACGAGCAGTAACAGTTCTTAAGTCTGTAAATTGCGGATGTAGGTCAAGTAAAACCAAGTGAATATGTAAGCTTAGATTGTCTTGTGCCGTTCTTTGTTGTTCATATTCAAGTTGACCTTCTTGACTGTTAATATTATTGTTTAATTCTACTAATAGTTCGTCTAATCGTTGGCTGGTGGGAATTATTTCAGTAAAATAGTTTTGTATTTGAGCGCGCAAATCCAATAAATTTTCATACTGGTTGGGAATGATTTGTTCTTGTTGTAATGAATTTGTTGTTTGTTGTAATAAATCTCGAAGTTGATTCATCAAAAACGTTTCGTGAAGAATTCTTCGCAAATATATTTGAATGGAGGGTGTCAACATATCCTCATTTTTGTAGCTTAACGTATTGTTTTGAATCTACTTTTTCATAAAAGGATTGAAATAAGAAAAGAAAAAACTCGTGTATCAGGACATCTCAAACTATAAATCAAACTTTCATTGTTCTTATAAATACCTTCCATTTCTTTTCCAACTTTTTTCTTTCTTTCTTTATTTTTTTTTTTATCTGCATTATCCGAGAAAAAAGAGGGAAGTATAAGTTTCATAAGTGAAAAGCATAGTTTTCATATACGGTACTCAGTTTACTTATTTTATAGAAATACACTGTTCTGGTAATCAAGATGGTTGCTGAAAAGAAAAGCGAATATCTACTTAGGTGTTATAGATCTACATATCCTCTTGGTAAAGTATCTATCCTTATTTATAATAAATCAATCCTACAATAGGTTACTTACCTTTATTGAAGGCCTGCTAAAATTCTTGCTAGTTAGTAATCTTTTATGGTCTTTGGTAACAACTGCTGCCTCTATATTTTCAAGCTGATGCTACTCTTTGGTTATCTTTTCATCTTGTACCCCTTAATTTTTTTCCTCTTGAAAGGTTTTTTAATGGTGGCAAGAGGTTTTTATTGATGCCAAGGTTTAGTACGAACGCAGCTCATTTATCTATTTACCCAAGAATGCCGTCTACTTAATCTTATTCCGATATGTGGTCCCTTTATTCTGGTAGTTACATGGTTTCCGTTGACTACAAATAATGTTTGATTTTAGTACAGGTAAGATGTATCAAAATATAAATATTATGTATTTAACTCGAGGCCCATCTAAATTAATCTTACTTTTACTTTTAACTACTCTCTTAGAACAATATATCACGATGATTTACTCATTATGGCTGTAACCAGCACATAGTGGCTAATGACTCTGATTAATTGGTATGTAATATAACACTTATCTATACATCTTTACTTACATATACTTATTTAGAACAAGGACTTTGCCATTTGTCGTATCAAGACGTATAACAACGAGGAAACTTAGAAAATTTTCATTAGCCGCGGTTTCAACACCGTTCGGCCCTTGCGCCCCTTTAATTAGGTAAGGATGGAGCTCATAAAATCCCCAAGAAATTAAAACTGACGTCATCTTCCGTTTCATCCAATCACCTTACTTTCGTTAACTGTTTGGTAAATAAGGAGGTTCAACTAAATTTATAAAGTTCAGGGACATCTTTGCAAACAAACATTTTTCTTGCGCGTCAAAAATCCCCTCACTTTTTTTTTTAATCTCTATTTATTAAAGTATATGTAGATGAGTATACTTCTGTTAATATAAATAAGCCCATGTGCTAGATAAAAGAAGTGAACACATAAACAAAACAAAAAAATCTCATGGTTCAAAGCCAGTTTTCTGTTAGCACCTGAAAAAGAGTGACTGGTCAGTTATAGTTTTTGCCTAAATGGGAACTGGCTACGTATTTACATCATTCGACAACTCCGTGTTATTACTTTTTTGTGTTTTCCCTTTTTTTTGTTGTTGTTTACAATATCGAGAAAAAAAATGAAAGAAGAAGAAGTTCAGTCAGTTACGCCTCTTCTAGAATCATCATCGTCCGAAGAAGAGACGCAAACAAAAGATGAAACGGATATGTTTGATTTGGAAGAATGGACAACCCCCGAGTTTATATCAGAAAATGATTTTGATATGATTGATATGTTATCAGCAGCACTAGACCAAGTATCTAATCAACTGGATGAAAAGCAGCGTGAATTCTTGGCCAAATCAACAGAATGGACCGCTAAAACCAAAGACAGGTTAAAGACGCAAACTAAAAAATTAGAAGATCAACGTTCACGTATTCAAGAACTCTTGGTGAAACAGTATCATAAAATTGATAAGCGTATGAACCGAGACGCAAAAACGGTGCAACTGCGAGATAAGGTATCATTTGTGGTTGGTGTTGGAAATGCTTGTGTAGCACCTGCACTTGCTGTACGCTATCCAAACTCGATACCCTACTATTATAGTATTCAACTTGTTGTACTGTTAATATTACGTTATGTTATCTATCGATCCAAAAGGTGGCATTACTTTATCTTTGATATTTGTTATTTCGTCAATTGTATGACCATGTTGTTCTTATGGGTGTTCCCAACATCGACGTTTTTATTTATTGCTACCTACTGCATGACAAATGGTCCTGTTGCTTGGGCTATTATCACATGGAGAAACTCGCTTGTTTTTCATTCACTTGATAAGGTGACATCTGTATTTATCCATATATTTCCTCCTTTAGTCACTTACTGTATCAGGTGGATGCCAGAACTACAAAAGGATGTATATTGTGATAATCAATCGTTTGTAACAATTTACCGTAACACCCGATTTCCAGCACTAGGAGACATTGACGATATCTCCTTTAAACAAGTCATGATATACTCTACTACTGCATACATTATCTGGCAATCGCTTTACTATTTGTTTATTATGGTCGGAAGAAAAGATAAGGTAGAATCTGGCTTGAGATTAACTTCTTATTCTTGGTTGTTGGATGATACGCACGGTCAAAAAGGGTTTATTCAAAAGACTGCATTTATGTTTGGTGCGAAATGGAAGGCAGAGATGTTTATGTTCTTGCAATTGATCTATAATATCGTTACTTCTATTCCAACTTTCTTTTTATACAAGAACTTTTATTTACATACCTTCTTCTTGATGTCCATGTTTGCTGTCAGTGTCTGGAACGGTGCTAATTACTATATTGAAATCTTTTCCCGAAGATATATCTCTGAAATCGAAAGTATCAAGGTAGAAGATGAAAAGCTTAAAAAGAAGTAGTAGCAAGTCAAAAACCATGTGATAGTGGTATGGGCATAAGACAAAAAAAAGTTGGTCTTGTACCCCTTGTGACTATAAAATAAAATCTAATTTGATTGGATCTGTCTCGTTTTGTTGTCTATTATAAATTTTTTCATATTTTTTTTCTTTTTTGCGTCTCTCTTTCCCTTCTTCTTCTTTTGTTATACCCTTTCGATTTTTCAATGCCTCCTAATACGCATACAAGATCTACGCATGAAGAAAGTCTTTCGTTAGAAGAGTCTTTAAATAGGTTGATAGAATCAACTCCTTATTTTGACATCGAGGTACCTCATACTGCTCTTTTTGAAGGAGCCTATAAAGTTGTTTCTAGTGTATTCCCTAACTGGCAATATAAAGATATCAAATTTGTTCAATGCAAAGATGGCATTACAAACCAATGTAAGTTTTTGAATTCATTTTTTTTTTTACTGAAAAACAATGAACACTAAATGGGGTCATCTTTGTTTCATAGTGGTAAGAGTAACTTATGTACCTACCGATTTCTCTGTCCTCGTACGTGCTTACGGTAAAGGCTCAGAACTTATTATTGATCGTAAACAAGAAGTTGTTGTAAGTTTTAAGATTGATCTTTATCTGTGTGTAACATTTTAACCAAATACGGCAATATACATATAGAACATCATTACATTATCACAACAAAATATGTGTCCTCCATTATACGCTAGATTTAAAAATGGGTTGGTGTATGGGTTTATTAAAGGAAAGGTATCCACTGTAGAGGAATTGGGGCAAGAAAAAACTGCCCAATGGATCGCAAAGAAGTTAGGGAAATGGCATCAAGTGACTTTGCCCGAGGATCACCAAGTCTTGAAACATAAGAAGGACCAAAAATTATGGAACACAATGTTTAAATGGTTAGAACAAGGCAAGTCTTTTTTTATTTTATAGTTTAGTTCGTTCTCTTTTACTTATACCATTACATTAGTACCCCAAAAGTATCAAAATCCAAAAACTCAATCTACATTTGAAACCAGATTTGATATGAACAAGATTAGAGCCGAAGTAACTATTTTATAACAACTACTACTTTTCGAGAGAAAAAGACTAATTTATTTTTGTTACAGATGGATTACTTAATCCAAGAGTTGGAAAAGTTAGATTCTCCCGTTGTGTTCTCTCATAATGATTTACTTTACGGTAACATCATTTTTGACGAAGACAAGGAAGAAGCCAGTTTTATCGATTACGAGTACGGATGCTATGCGTTCCGCGGCTTTGATATTGGTAATCACTTTAACGAGTTTGCTGGTTTTGAATGTGAATATTGGAGATATCCTACAAAACAGTTTCAATTACAATGGTTTGATTGGTACCTTACCGAAAATAACAATGGAGGTACACGCACATCTTTATATTTACGCACACATCTACCATACTATTTACTAATCGTTTTATTATAGTGAAACCAACTAGTGCAGAAAAAGAAAAATTGTTCGAGGAGGTAAACGCATTTTCACTAGCATCACATTTTTATTGGGGATTATGGGCTATGGTTCAAGCAATGATTTCCGATATCGATTTTAATTATATGGATTATGCTGTACTTCGATTCAATGAATATGATAGACGTAAAAATGAGGTATTTTCTTGTACTCAGTAATAAAAAAAAAATTTATTTAGTGTCGAAGGTATGCTGGATATTGTTCAAATTCTCTATTTAGCTTGTCTATAATCTTGAATAACCCTTCAAGCCATTCTCGCATTAACTGAGTGGATTTTTCGTCTTCAATGCCAATATTGGCATAAAAGTCTTGTCGCCACGGACATGCGTTCATTGCAAGCTATATTTTAAGAAATGTTATTTGAGTTTTTTAACTGGTGTAAATATACTTACATTGAATATAGGACGGACTATAAAACTATGAAAGGGCCGTAAAGTTGCATTATACGCTTTGATAAACGATACGGATAGTTCGTCATTGGGATGATCCAGACTATGCCATAAAGATTGCGCTGTAAAATCCAGACCTCTATTATAACGTCATTATGATCATTTCCTTCTTCTTTTTTTGGGTTTAAATACACTTATTTACCTCTTTAACCATACTACTGCTTCAGTAGCTCGTCTTTTCTTTAAATGAGATTCGTTTGCCATCAAATTTTCAAGCGTATCATTTGCTTCCGTATCATCAACAAACCAAGTACGAATTTTCTAATATATTTAATTTGTTAATTGTAAATACAGATAGATTATGTGTGTTAAACTTACTTTGACGTTATTTCGCATATCGTTTTGAACAACATTAAAAGCACTACTACCAAATAAGTCTACATATAAAAAGTTTAGTTTTTTAAGGAAGATTACGAAATGTCGTTAACACAATCACCAAACATGTTGATCAAACCATCGGTAGCTTCCAAAAATTGCTCAGTATGTATACCGTTACTTGTATCTACGTCAACGTAAGAGCGTGTTATCACTCTTTCAAAAGGTGAAGCCATATTATTTCTTTTTAAAAAAGAAAGAAAGAGGTAAAGAGAAAGAAAAAAGGGGTGAGGAGGGAGGTCCGGGTAAATTACAGAGAATGGTAATTGGGGGAGTCTTTATCAATGCAGTTTGTATCGTGATTGGATCCACTTTTTTGTATATGTTAAGGTAACACAGACGTACTATTTTTTTACTCTGCACACAAAAAGTGGCTTGTTACACTTCCCCCTTTCCACTTTTTTTTTTTTTTTCATTCATGTTTTCTGCAAACCATAAAAGTTATATTCGAGCGCTTTATAAAAAGGTTCTAGCTGAAGGTTCTTTATTCTTTGACGATAGAGCAAGGTAAAACCCCCAAAAAAAAAGTTGTCAATGGAGTAATAAATAAAAAAATAAAGCGTAGAGTTTATATAAAGAACAGAGCAAGAAAAATCGGTCAAGAGTATAAAACGTGTACTGATATTGAGCGTGTAAAATATAAAATAAAAGAATCAAGAAAGGTATAAAAAAAAAAGACACGCTGCTATCAAAAAAAGATATTCACTCGTAAATACCAGTACTTGCATAGAATCGAAAACGCTAACCGAGGAAACCAAAAGAGCGCATTAAAGATATTAGAAGAAGTGTATGGTAGAAACGGAAAGACACGACATGCTTTACTCTACGTAAGAATATACATATTTTTTTTAAAAAAAAAAAAACTTGCCAAACGACTTATATATCATCTATAGCCATTTCTACACTGCCATCAACCAAAAGACTTGCAGCACCCAGAACCACTTGTGCCTCACGCCCCACGCACTGCGCCTCCCCCACTTCTCTGCCCGCCCTTAAAAAGTCTCATCACACAGCACTTGGGCAAAAAACTTGAGCCAGAACTTCCCGAACCCTCCTATAAACCACTGCACGTTGGACGAAAGGTCAACTTACTATGGAAGCATCGATCCATGCTGCTGGACAGGGTTCAGGTCCCGCTCCCTTTTGAAATTGTCTGTGAATTGGAATTAAAAGCCGGAGCTGCACGAGACCACCCGCTGCATGCTGGCACACGGATGACAGGCGGGCCCCGGTGGAACGAGTTCTATTTGGTTCAACGTGATTTAACCCATTTAAATCCTGCGTTATGCATACCGAAACCCAAACTGAACCGTTTGTCTGTTCCATTGATCGAGTCACCGTATGCGACGACGACAACAGCACTTTCGCTGGTAAAGTGTACGGATACAATGAGACCTGCGTTTGAGTACGCGGAGAGACAAAAGAAGAGACTGTATCGTAGGTTGTTTACGGATATTCCGTTCACGGGTATTATTTCACCGTTGGAGATGTGGAGCAAGTCAGAACAGATATCAAAATCAGGGTGGGTGCCACAAGCAGTGACCAAGGTTTTAATGGATGTACCAAATGACAGCGTTATAGAAGCCACATTATCTCGAAATACAAAGAAAAAGATCAGGCGACCGTGACCTATTTAAGCCCTTTATCTCTCTCTTTTTTTGGTTTTTTACTTTTTTTAAATTAAAATGGGGTGCTGTATGAGTCGTTATGATCAAGTAAATAAAATAAGGGGGGATTTTTTTTTATGCTGGTTTTTTTTTTGTGCTGGGTTATGTAACTCTATTTATTTTTTAGGTAGATGAGAGAAGACCATTGTTAGAAGAGTCAATTGAGTCTGGTCCAGATGAGTAAATAAGTGAGAAAACCTGGTTTGTTAAAAGTACCAGAAAGTTTATTTCTTTATTTTAGTGATAGTCCAAAATCAATTATTACAAAAAAAATGGAAGCACAAGTTTGGAAAGATATTATTGAACGAGCAACAAAGTAAAAAAAAAAGAGAATAAAATACCTGTATAAAATAACTAAAAAAAAAGATTTACGTATATAGATCCATGATTAATAATAGTACAACACAACCTTTACACCCAACAGATATCGAAGAACGAACTAAGCGATATACAAAGATACTAACCAACTTGCCAACTATGTCCAATACCACGACGACCATCATACACTTGGATCAACAACAAGATATATCCAATGTACTTGACCTCTTAACCGACGCAAAGGCTTACACTGACACACACACTCTCTCAGATCACGTTTCAAAGATAGACTATGCTAAAACCCAAATAAATAAATCATTGATAGGACATGGCCATGTTGTAGTTTACATGAAAAAACTCGGCCGTAGAATATAAAAAAAACACTACATTTTTTTTATTTTATTAGAGTTGAATACTATTGATTGCATCCTCAATAAATCGAACGTCTCCATCTTCATACCCTTTTACGATTCTTCTAATGTTTGGACCAGGTAAATGAATACCGTGTCTGGACAGTCCAAATGCGTTAGCTGAAGAATCGACGGATGCAGACGAGTGACAGGTAATAGCCATTTGTAATATCTCGGACTGTTCAGTGAGTTCAGACGATTGGCTTTGCTGACACAGGTTAATCAGCGCGGGTATAACTCCTTCCCTTATCATCTCTTCGGCGTACGGGTTTTGAGGTTTAGGTAATACAGATGGTGTCAGTTCTGAGATTTGGTTCGTACGATCTACAATTCGGACTAAAACGTCCACAACTTTTAAGCTGACCGCAGTTGATAGTTGAGGGTATTGAAGTAATGCTGATAATAGTCTGATTATACTAGAATAGTTTCTCAACAATGCGCTTTATCTTAAGTTAGTAAAAAATATACATACATAGAGTAATATATACTGTACCAAATACTATCATCGCTCGCTAAGGTTGTAATGTTTGACAAGACAAACAATACTTCTTTTACAATACGCCATTCTTCTTTTTCAAGCGGTAACACGGAACTTGAAGAGAGTACCCAACTACCTTCATCTGCCCTGTATATATGGCCAGGCACCAGAATATGAGCTATCACACTCTGCATGATGTTTTCACTGTACACTACTTCACGTACAATCTGTTGGTTTCCAGCAGCTAGATTGGATATGGTTAAAATAGCATTTCGACGTAATTGGTGTTGTGTGTCGGGTGTCATGTACCACCAAACATTGCTCAGTAGATCCGCGTCAAGTAAGATCTCGATATATTCGTTTGGTCCTGAAGAGAAGTTACTGATTGTTTGTAGTACCGGTAATAACAAACTCATTTCCTGATGTCTAATTTTTTTTTAAGATTATGTGTGTATGTGTGTGCGTGTGTGTAGCGCTAAAAAAATTACCTTAGTAGATGGATTAATCGAGGACAAAGTGTTGGGTTCAAATTAAGAGATTGAAAGAAGGGTTCATAATTATACATATTACTAAGAACGCGAGATAAACCCCAACTAATACCAAAAAAAAAAAAAAAAAAAAAAAAAAACGTTACTAAAAAAATGATTAAAGTCCCTTTTCTTTAAAAAACATACCAAGCTTCGCTCCAAATATCTACATTTTCAAAGCTAACACATTTAGAAAAGGCATCAAAGGCATGCAAGTACTGCTCCCAATGTTCAGCTGTCTTAAATCCACCTCTGCAGATATTAGCTAAAGACCATGTTAAATCCTTTACATCATCTCGATCCGCCTTGCTTTCAACAATGATGCATCCTTTATCAGATCGTTTATATTGATCTGAGCCTGTTGAATTGCTGCAGATGGTGTCGCATTTTTGTCCTAGTGCTTGCGCTATATCACCAATTAAGTTTTCTTGCGCCATAGATTCCCGGTAGTGTGGGGATTCTATCGATACATTTGCTAATGCCCATGCAGCCTATTTTGAAGAAGTAAGTACCGAGTAAAAAAAAAAAAAAAGATTAATTTATCATGTATTTTTTTTACCTGTGATTTGACTCGATAATTATCGCATGATCGGAAGCATTGTATCAAAGCATCTATAATACCTGTATCAATTAAAATTTGTGTTTGTTCTGACGATCCATACTACGGATAAAAAATGAATAAATAAGGTGTTTTGTACGCAACTCTTTTTAAACTTACAGCTAGATTTGTAATTGTCCAAGCTGTTTCATACTACTCAGAAAAAAAAAAATTTAATACAAAAAATTAAGGTTATGATTTTTTTTACGATGGCATACTTTTAATTCATCGTACCCAGGCTCTTGCAAGATATTCCTGATCTTGTCTTGTATACCAAGATCAAATACGTTTTGGATACGATCATAAGAGATGTTTTGTGTCAAATATCTTCTAATGTTTCTCATAGCGCTGTAACAGGCTTGATAATTGGTTGAGCATTCTATTGTATCTCTATATGTAAACAGCTAACAAAAACATTCTCTTCAGTTCAATTAACAAAAAAGGGGGGGGGGATAAAAACTTACATCACTAAATGTGATCTCATGATAAACGTCATCCTGTGAAGCTTGTTCAAGTGAGACATTGGCAAACTTTCGGTTTAATTCTCCAAAGATCTCATCAGCTTCAAACTCATTCAGTACCATTGCTTTTTTTTAAAAAGAAAAAAAAAATATGTGTGTGATAAAAATAAAAAAAAGAAAAAAAAATCGGTGTTTTTCCCGTTGTTTCAATGGTTATTTGAGCGGGTCCTGGATGACGTTTAGACCAATTACCATCACGTGTGGACAAGTGTAGAAGACCAAACTACCTTGATTTTTTGTGCAAGAAGTTCAACTGTCGAGACATTACCAATGAAATTTTTTTTTTCTAGTAGGAAAGAGGGGGCGGTCTTTCAAGAGAACTGTCTATGTCCCTGGATTTCTCTGTAGGCTTATTATGTTAACGAGATGTATTGTGTGACATCCTCTATGACACGTACGACTCTAATTTCCTGTTGAGAGCAGTAGGATCATGATTGGCATGCTTCCACCTGTATACTTGAATCTTCATTGACCGTGACATCACGCCCACTTTTTAATTGGGGGTTTTTTTTTCTCGCTTGAAGCCACTTCTTACCAGTCATATAAAAGATATACCAAGCACTTTAATACGCGTATTGAGAGACTCTCTCTCTCTATTGATGCTGTTTAACATGGGTTAAAAGTTGACAACCCTTTTATAGAAGGGAATATTTTTTGATGTAAAATTAAAAGAAGTGCATGGTGGCGTTTGTCACACAGTAAACAGAGCAAAAAAAAAAAATCTATTTATGTCAAACAATGCAAAAAAAAAAAAAATCCGTTTAATTGTTTATAATACTCATTATCATATGAAAGTACTACTACTAGTATTTAGGTTTCAACTTATGCTGTGAGAAAAGCCCTTTGGGGAAGAAAGTATAACTGTGTCACAATAACAAAATAAAAAAAGGAAATGGATAACACTAATTTACTATTTTTAGAGACTTTATAAAGTAAATTGCATGAATATATATATTTATTTTTAAAAAAGAAGTAATAATGAAGAGATAGTTAGAGAGTAAAAAGGGTTAATCTTATGAAGATTTTCTATGTACAATGTTCTTGAGCTTATTCTTTACTCTAACTGAAATAGAGCGTTTCTTAGCGCCAGCAGCAGCACCAACATCATCAGCTGCTGCTTGTTGTTGTTGTTGTTGTTGTTGTTGTTGTTGTTGTTGTTGTTGTTGTTGTTGTTGTTCTTTTTTAGATATAATACTCGTAACACTCTTTTTTCTTCCTAGTTTAAATAGTTTACTTGATCTCTTTGTGGAAGTAGTAGAATCGGAAGGAACTAAATCGTGAGTACCCAGCGTCATTGTTTGTTGTTGTTGTTGTTGTTGTTGTTGATGAGGCAGTGGTGGATGGAGTTCACGAACCGAGTTCTTTCTAGACATTTTTGAAATTGTAGATTTAAATACGTCTTTTAATCCAGACCTTTGACTCGCCATACTGCTTTTACGAGACACACTTGTACTAGGGTGTGGTGAAAGGCCCGGCACTGTTTCTTCAATACTTGGTTGTGTAGAAGAACTCGTTCTTTCATGGCTGTAGAAACGACCGCGAGGAGGAGGAGGAGGAGCGCTATTATCTGATGGTATAGGTGTACTAGTAGCTGTGAGTTCATCAAATAATTGTTGCGTGTTATCTGGTAGTGGTGATGACATGAGATTACTATCCTTTTTAATCGATTCCACGTAGTATGGCTCTTTTGAAACATCAGATGATTGTTTAAAGCTGGAGCTATCATCGGATTTAAGAGATGGAATAGAATCTGTTACTGATAAATCGAGTACTTCAGCCAATTGTTCTTTTTTATTATTCAGTACAATGGCTGCTGTGCCAGTATTAGGTTCTTTATCGGATGGAACAGGTGATTCTGCTACTGCTACTACTACAGATGATGAGGGTTTTGCAAGATCGATCTCTTGCTTAATCGGTTGATCGGGGCTCATTGTGGGTACATCTGATAGAATAGGTGGCCTAGGCTCTTTCTTATCGTCCAATTTAACATTTGTACTAGATGACACGGGTGGCGTCTTTTGACGATCGATAACAGGTACATTTTGCATTTGGTGTTGAGCTACTGCCACATTGTTGTTGTTGCTGCTGCTAATTGTTTGTTTTTGTAATTTAGCTGGTTCCATTTTACTACTAACAGGAGATACGGTGATTGGTTCGGTTCCGTTTTGAGTTGTTGATTCTAAGGTAAGAGTTGCATTAGGTTGCATAATAGGCGTGAGGGCTGGTTTTTTAGTCTTTGCACGACTGTCGTGCTTTTTTGTTGTTGCTGTTGCCGTAAGTGTATATAGTTCTTTTCCAGATAGAATAGTAAATAGTACAATGAATCTCAGTAATAACAAGAAACATTTTGAAGCATGGATCATTGCTACAATATAATTTGGGTCTTTTGGTAAAGTAGTAATAAGTGACAGAAATTGAGATGTCACCATGATCGTTTGCTGTGGTAGTAAAAGCGTGCAGAGCAAGTAAAAGTAACTCGATATCCTTAATACTGTACTAGACATGATTCAATTAAATAAAATAAAGAAATGAAGGAAGAAAAAAGGAAAAAAAAAAGGGAGGGAAAACTTATATACACACAAAAAATAAGGAGATTATTTACCCATCTTTGCTGAACAGCGCCGCTTCAAACATTTGTACAGTTTTTAATGTAAAAAAAAAGCATTCTACATAGCCATTCTTTTATCGTAATCTATTTCAGCCACATATTGTTTATTTTATACATATCCTTTCCCCTTTTTATCTTGCTTCCCAAATCTCTTCAGAGTTACGTCCCTTCATTTTTGTAGCATCTTTTTTTGCCTGACGTTCTCTTATCATGGCCTATTATAATCATTAAATAGTGAGTTTTTATTTTTTTTTACTCTGTCTACATTTCTTTCTCTTTTTCTTACATCGGCTAATTCTGAAGATTTGGTCTTTGTCTTTAAACAGAATTTAAAATCATCCCATTTCCCTGAACAATCTCTTTTCGATCCATATCGATAATAATTTATTGCTTGAGATCCAAGTGCTATTATACATTTAGAACAAAAAAAGAGATAGTGCTTTCAACATTTTAAAAAAACTTACTGTAACATTGAAAGACGGCGTCAAATGCTTGAGAAGCACTACATGTTTGGTAATCGCTTACTTTTTCCTTTTCGATTTCAGCAAAAAATGCTGTGGTATCTATATCATCATTATGCGTATTATCCGTCATATTAAAAAAAAGGGTTATGCTTAAAAAAAGAGTAGCAAGAAATAAAAATTGACCCCCCGGATGTTGGAGGGGGAAATCAAAAACTACTTTAAGTCCAGACCAAATGGCATTTAATAAAAATAAAGTTAATATCGTTGCCAAGGCAATAATAAAGAATTAATTGCATTGCTATGTTACCCAGTAGAAAGTTAATTGCGTTGTTGTGATACCAGTAGAGAGAACAGACAGGGACAACAACAACAAAAAGGTAATTGGGAGTTTCTTTTATGTCTTTTTTTTTGCTGCTGTTCCCAGGGCTCTTAATTGGCGATATTTTTTTTTTTTTTACACCTGCCAAGAGATATAATTGCTTAATTGTAGAATTTTAATTACGGTAGACTATCTTTGTAAACGGGTAAAGCAAATGCTTTTCTTTTTTAAAAAAACGTTCATACATCTTACATGTAAAAATCAAGCGTTATTTTAAATATACCATTTTAGCAGTCCTTCTTTACTATTTTTTTTTTTCCTTACAATACGCGGTTTTTTTTTCGCTAAAAAAAACACTATTGAATACCTTTTTTTTTCTTCAAATAAAAAAACAGATAAAATGAAGTTGGTTAGGTAAAAGATTGCAAAAAGAAAAAAGCACACAATACAAGAAACTAATACATTTTAAAAAAAAAATTAGATTCTTGATGAAGTTGAATAACGAGACAGTTTCTGTCGAAATGAAAAATGGTACAGTTGTTCATGGTACTATTACAGGTGTGGATATGAGCATGAACACACATTTAAAAACTGTCAAGATGACAGTCAAAAATAGAGATCCTGTTAGTTTAGATACTTTGAGTATTCGTGGTAACACTATTCGCTGTGTTATCTTGCCCGATAGTCTGCCGTTAGATACACTTTTGATTGACGATTCACCTAAATCAAAGAAGAAGACTGATGGTAAATATAACGGCAACATTTTTTTTTTTGTAATTATTTTGTATTAATATCTCACTTTTTGTAGATGGTGAAGGTGCTGGACGTGGACGTGGTAGAGGAATGGCACGTGGAAGAGGTGGACGTGGTGGAGCTAGAGGAAGAGGTGGACGTTAAAACAAAAACATAAGCAAAAAAAAGGTTTAAATGGACATGTCGATTTTTATTATATATCAAAAATTCCAACACACTCACACACACACAAACACACACTTATACGTTTTCTTTTTTTTTAACTCGCCAACGTATATTTAACACGTAAATAAATAAAAAAAAAGCAATTTTTTTTTTGTTTCTGTTATTGTGTTTTTTTTAGAGAACCAGCTAAAAAAAAGAGATGGTAGCTATTTATTATTATGTCCTTGAATACGTTCATGTCTTCTAAGGGCGTCTAAACGAGTAAATTTTTTACCACAATCATGGCAATAACAAAGGGGCCTATTCTTTAAATGAATTGTTTGATGCCTTGACAAGTCGTAAGATCGTCTAAAGGCCTGACAACATGTTTTGCCTGTGATGGTATCAATAATATGTTCACAAATAAATTGAGAAGGGTGAGTGTTGCTTGTACGAGATCTCTTTGTCTTTGTACCAGTAGTAGTAGTAGTAGTAGTAGTAGTAGTAGTAGTAGCTAAAGGTTGACTGTTATATGGAGAAGACGGAGAAGCAGAAAGTGGTGGTGATAGGGGCTTTTGATCAAATCGAACGGGATGATGATAAGCATGAATAGGAGCAAGTTGCTTTTGCTGGTATTGATTATGATGGTTAGGATCTATAATCGATGAAAGTCCCGGTAATTTGATAGGTGACTTTGTATAAAAACTAACATGTTGTGGGGTAGGTGGTGAAGGTAAACTACTCGTGTTCCATAACTCAGTGGTGATAATGTGTGATAGCGCGGGTAATTTTCTGGATTTGTTGGGCTCCTCTTTTTTTAATGCTTCCATCTCTTGTTCCAATGATATACCAGAGTCCTTTCTACTAGGTAGTAGGTACATTTGCTCATCTTCTTCAGTGTAAGTAGGTCTCTTGATAAATAACGGCTTTACTAGCGGTACATTATTATGGTAAACTAAAAAAGAAAAAAAAATACGTGTTAATTTATTTGTAAGTATACATGTGTATATATGTTATTATTACCTTCTCGTATCAGTTTAATTTCTAGTGCATCTTGATCTGTTATAGAATTAAATGCATTTTGTAATCCTATATCGTCTTTAAACTTGTATTTAAATATTTGGTCCTTTTCAATAATCATATAATAATCATTGAGATTTGTTATTTCAGTCTAAAGAGAAAGAAAAAAAAATTAGTCAACGTCAAAAATGTACGTATATATTTTTCTTTACTTTTGAGTACAACTTTATTTTGTCTAGTAAGTCAATGTATTTAGGAGGTTGATCATGTTGCACAAAAATATGTAATAGAAAATCGGGCAATGGTAAATCTTGAATGCTAACTCTAAAAAAAAAATTATGTATAAATAAACAAGTTTTTTTTTAAGCAAAAGAAAGTACCTGAAGCGATAAATGTTATTTGTCATTAAATGTTTATATTAAAAGTAATAAAAAAAAGAGAAAAAAAGAAACTAAAAAGAATAAAAAAGTACAAGATTACATGATATTAAATATATATACGTGTATTTATATAATATTATATGAGAAGGTAAAGGGGTGGCAAAAAAAAAAAGACTTTTTTTTTTCTTTTTTTTCTCTTTTGCATCACTCATCATAAGGAGATGAAAGGGAAGTCCAAAGAGTATTATACATATGCACACACGATATATATATATAAAAAGGGGGTTAATATCAGTTGTATTCTAAATATATACAACTATCAATTATTTATTTTTTGATAGGGTTTTGTTTATTTTGTAAGAAAAAAAAAAGATGTGGCTGCATACATGTTACCCTTATTATTGTCCACTTTTAATGTATATGTAGTAAAAAAGGAAAACATTCATGTAAGCTTTTTAAGTTCTCCTATTTGATTTTAAAAAATAAAAATGCTCAAGTAAAAAAAAAATTACACGCGCACACACACACACAAACCTATCAAAAAATCAAATTCTAATTCTTGGATACTTTAACAAATAAATAAAAATTTAATTTATATATTATAAGAAAAAGAAAAGAAAAAGAAAGAAAAAAGAAAAAAAAAACAAGGTAAGTAGCTTATTTCACCCTAAACTTAATTCAATAGATACTTAACTTTTACTCCCTTTATTCCCTTCAAAAAAAAAAAAAAAAAAAAAAAGAGAGAGTACGAGACCCTTGTTGTAATATTATAAAAAAAATGTTAACATGCATAACATGATTACTAAATGTTCGAGTATGTATAGTATACCAAGTTATTTTATTTACAAAGTATGTGCAGCCCGAATTTTTTTATTATTTGTTATTACACCATGTCGTAAAAAAAACAAACACTAAATCAATTGGGGGAAGCTCACGTCCTTTTTTTTATTTAAAAAAAAAAGCATGTTGTATTTTTCACTCCTTTATACAACTCCCCTATATGTGTTGAGATATATACTTTATGTGCGCAGTAGACCTTTCCCTCTCTCTCTCTCTCTATCTCTCCTATGTATATATAACCTAGAGATTTTACTGGAAAGAACAAGTATTAGCGCCCATTTTATGCATTTGGTCAGTGGAATTCATGCCTTTTAATCCGGAGCATGAACTAGATGACGCATTTATAATATGACTAAATCAAGAGAAGAAGAGATAGATAGGACAAGAAAGTAAGAAGAAGACATGTTGGTATAATCCGATCGATTACTACATATACATTTGTCAAATGCTGCACACACACTATAATATTTATAATGTTTATCTGGGAAATTAATTAAATTTTGTTGCTTAAGAAATGCTTTTACGTTGAGCGTTTAATACATTTTAATAAAAAAAAAAAAAAAAAGTGTATAAAAAAAAAGGGGGGGGGGGGTTGACAGAAATTAGTGTATTATTTTAGCAAGTATAAAAAGGTTATATGAAATTAGTGAGTTATACAGATAATTATGGTGAGTTTTTATGTGAGTGTGGCGTTTTTTTATATATATCAAGGGATGGTACCAAGGAATTGTTAACTACTTGTTATAAAATTGGAGATTTGTGGGGAATCGTCTACATTCTCCTTGTCCAATAATCACGTTATCGGGTGGAGGTGTAGCCCAAATAATTTGTGATACTCTAAATGAATCATCCTAAGTATATATAAAACTTCGTTAGATTTTTTTTTGTGTGGTACGGTGCAAAAAAGTATGCAGGCCTTACATTTAAAAATGGTGTATCTTCTTTAACAAACTTTAGTTTGGATCGATTTAATTTCAACTTGATATATTCATCAAATACCAAAATCTCTGGTTCTTGATCTGGTTTTAATAACCTGTCAGTGATAAACTGTGTAAACATTTGGGAGTTACTTAAGCTAGATAAAAACTCCTATTATAAAAAAAAAAGCTTTTTTAGGGGTTATACTATTTTTATTTTATTTTTGTACTTGAATTTTTTTTTACTTACTCTGGTATCTTTATCAGAATGCTTCAAAAATCTATCTTTTGAAAAGTATAAACAATTCCCAGTGTTACTATTGAAATCATCGGCTGAAATAGAAGTAGACTTATCATCCAAATGATCTACAAAGCCCGTTCGATAATTATAAAGGAGAGAGGCAAACATTCTAATAAATGAATCCAATACTTTTTGTTCATTAAAGCAAGCAGGTAAACAAGGGTGTAGTATTTGATTTGTACAGGTATCATGTGTTACTAGGTGACATTCTACATAGTTTTGTTGGATTATTAAAGTTATAGTTTAACTGCTTAATTTTATATATATATACCTTGGCAACACATAAACATTCTAGGCTTGTTATCCTCGTCTTCTGAGACTTGCTTACCACATACACACCTATATCCTTGAAAACGACCAAGTTCGGATGTAAATATTTCTGCCATGATATGACCCTCGATATGTTTAACTCGACGAGGGACTTCATTATGATATCCATGGTCAAAATTATTAGCTGGAAAACGAGGCGAAGATATTGAAATACGAGGAGAAGGTGTCATGCTGTTACTATTATTATCAATTTGTTCTTGATGAAATGCTGCTCTAGGTTTTGACATAAACGTAGCGAGTTTAGTTTTAGGTGTCTATTTTAATAATAAAATAAATATATTTCAATATACGATACAAAAAAAAAAGGGACCAAGAGAAACTTACATCTTCTCGTTTAGGTTTAGGTGAGGGTTCAGATCGCCTGTAGTTTGCTTTTCTATAAGAGTTTTGGTGCTCCAAGGTTGTACTGTTGGTTGGATTGGCTGCATTTACAATAGGAGAGGGCATAGATACACGTTGTTGTTGATTAGGAGTCCTGGGTAGTGACGATGTAGATAGAGAAGACTGAATTGACTGAATACTGGCAGTAGTTCTAATAGGACTCATAGGAGGACTATGTAAAGATGTATTTGAAGATGTATAGTTTCCTGCACTGGTTGATAATAACGCGGACCCAGGATACTGAGGTAAATTGGGAGCATCTGAAGTAGCAGACTCGTTTGAACTTCTAGTACTTGCATTGCTGGACCAAAAGCCCGAAGGCCGTGATACAAGGGATGCAGGATGTGACCAGATTGAAGTGGCATCTGAGCTTTCAGAGTCACGTGGTAGCCTAGCAGGACTAATAAAGGCATCGGTGCTCTTGGATCGACTGCAATTCAGGATCAGTTTTCCTTTGGGAAACGTGCATTGAATTGGAAGTGGTACACCGTAAGGGATCTTGGATTTTGTATGCAACGGTGCGTACTGTTCAAGAGCTGATTGAAGTTTACGTCTTTGACGATCAGGTATCGGCATTGATCTTTGACTTTGATGCATGGTATTACTATCTAAATTAACTATACAAGCCTATGATATATAACACAAGTTAAAAAAAAAAATTTAAGGAAATTTCATTCTTGTTTTTTTTTATCTTACATCATCAGGTGCATGGTCTTCTAAATCAGTCATATCACCAGGAAAACCAATAATGTACGGAACAGGAGCTTGTAGACATGTCAATAATCTTTCAGGCAGAACAGGAATAAACACAAACTGCCAATAGAAAGGAAATAACAAGTAACGAAATGACTCACATGCAAGCGAAAGCATCCCTGTATATTTGGAAAGGAATACAACCTTTCCTTCAGCTAATAAAGTCTATGATGATAAAATTGGCTTAGTTTATAATTTTTTTTAAAGGAGTATAATATAATCTTTACTTCTAGGACAGCAAGTATCAGATGAGGTGATAACGCACGAAATATAGGATATAAAGAAAACTAAAAATAGACGTTAAAAAATCATTTACATGTATATATAATTAACCTATATATAAAGCTTACATTTTTTAAGATAGGTACTTCATTAATAGGAGGTCTTGAAAAAAATAAAGGTCTTCCATTAATTGTTAACCCAATTTCAAATCTTCCAGGAGGAGGTAAAGGTACCTCTTCAATTAAGTTGATCACTGTACTTTCAATATCAATTGTTGGTTTTCCGTTCTTGTGACCTCCTACACCTACAATATTATCTAGTAGTATTCTGATCCAATCGCTATATAAATTAATCCACGGCATTCTACCTAATAATCCAATACTCTTTGGTACCCAAACTTCTTCTGCTGTACATACTCCCATCTTTACTGGCTCTAGCAATTCTTTGTACAAGTCAATATTCTCTTGACATGTCTTGATACGTTCCTCTAATTCATTGGCTTGTCTTGCACTATCTGCTTTGGACAACCCAATATTTGATTGTGCATGATCTCGTTTAGCTTGTTCTAATTGTATCATTTCCGACTCGATTTTACCTTTTAAATGCTGAGCGTATTCTATCGAACTAAATGACATGTTGGTTTTCACCCATTCCTGTATGGCTTTGTTTACGGACTCCTTTAAATTATCTGTCAATTTTTCGTAAAATACTACACATGTTCCATATACTGTCGCACCATTTTCATCTGTCATTGCCTTTTTTTTTTTTTGAGAAAGAAAATAACGTTTAGTACTACCTTGTTAAAATCTGATCTGATACTTTACAAATGAATGTGATTGCTCTGGTGGGGGATTTTCGCCATAATATAATGAAATATCTCTAGGAAAACAAAACTAGTGTGTGTGTTTTTTTTTAATAAGGACATGCTTTTTTTTGTTGCTTTTTTTTGTCTTACCATGGCTGCATAAGCAGGAAAAGGTTCTTGAGGTGAATAATTAATTTTGGGGTAACGCATTAAAATTGTTGGAGTATATTGCAGATCAAAAATACTGGGTACAACTTCAGGTTCTAAAGGAATAGTAGGCACACTTGCAGTTGAAACCTTTGTTGAATTCTTTCTTGTATTTTCAACTATAATAAAGGAAGTTGCGTGTTATTTAGTTAGAACCAAAAAAATAGCTTTTTTTTTTTTGCTTACAGAGTTTAGGTTCAGATGGACTTCGCCATTTCCTTGCAGCAACATCTCGGATAGAGACACGCCTATTTATTGTTTCAGTCGAGTAAGTGCTCATTCTGTTATTAGGGGTTATTGTTTTATCACTATCGCTTCTTTTGTATTTCTCCGTATGGTTTCCTAAAGACTCATGAACAGCAATGACGTTATCTCTTGCCGTGTCTCTTTCTTTATCGAAATTATCAATGACGTGTTGTACATGGTCTAATACACCGAGCAATGAAGCCGATGTAGCTACTTCGGGAAAAGTAGATCGTAAAGAACCAGATGGTTCGGTAGGACTCACAGATAAACTGTGTCCGCGTCTACGCCCATTTTTACTGTTATCGACCACTTCAAATTCTAGTTTGTGTTCAAACAGGTTACCGTTACTGGCTACTGCTTGCTCTTGCTGCTGATAATATGATATATCGCTATCTCCCGTTCTTTGATATTTCTTTGCTGATTCGTATGCAGGCATAACGTAGCTATCGTGAAGTCCCGCTACAAAAAAATAATCGGCAAGGCGTGATGCTACAGATACTGGACTATTTGACATATTTGGTTTGAAATTAATAAAAAGAAAAAAGGATACAAAGAAAGAAAAGGTTTTAATAATAAAAATAAAAGGGAAAAAAAGGCATTTTAATGAAGGGATCACGCGGGGCTTGTAAACTGCAGAAAAAAAAAAGAAAAAAAAAGAAGTCTATCAGCCATGAGCAACATACTTTTTAAGCTAATTTTTAATGGTTAAATTCCAATAATAATGATAGTTCAATCTTCAAGCAGAAACTGAAATTTACTAGCAAAAGTGTCATTGATTGTTATCCTAAAATGGCTAAAATAAGATACCGAAAATATCCGTCATCGTGCTTTTCATTTACTGGTCCAACTTGGTACACAATATATTTTATGTAAAGGTGATCAGAGTTGATCATTCATCAAAGTCTGCAGATTACTTGTATTCTCTCAAAGTATTACGAAATCTAGTGTCATTGTTTTATACAGGTAATTTGCATTTCTTCTCACATGAAGAAAAAAGTACAAAACGTTTACTTTATTACTTGTTAAGGCAAAAACTGCCAAGCTATTTCCTCCCAGATCAATGTTTACGTTTCGTAAATACGCTTTTTCCCAGTAGCCCTAACTAACAAAAAAAACAAAAAAAAAACTTGTTTTTTTACGCAGCTTATAAAATGAAATGCATCCTACTGTACATTGGTACATTACAGTATGCACTACACTTACAAAAAAAAAAAAGTGTAAAAAAGGGAAATTAGTTAGTAACCTGTATACCTCTTGCTCGTACCAGTAGTTTGATCTTGTAATCTTTTTATGGCAATGATCTTGTACCACCGGCAAAATTAATCTTAAAGCATGACAGTCCGAAAACGCGTATCTTTTTTTTTTCCTTTTTCCTCTTCTTTTATTTTATTTCTAAGCAGAGTATGAAGGTTAATATTATATCTTGGAATATTGGAGCAAAATGGTCCTGGGATGTACAGCGAGACGACGACGTTTGTGGTGTCTGCCATTACAGCTATGACGCTTGTTGTTCTAATTGTAAGATGCCTGGTGATGACTGTCCGTTGATCTGGGGAGAATGTAGTCATGTATTTCATTTGCATTGCTTGATGACTTGGTTTCAAAGTTCGACAAACGACGAACGATGCCCTTTAGATCGTACATCATGGAAAACAGCTACAGCACCAACTTAGTTACTCTCTCGCTCGCTCGCTCAACCATACCGTTATATATATATATATTTAAAAACACATATTAACCCTCTGCATAAACACAACCAACCCTCTCTCTCTCTACATATTAAACCAAACACTGAAATAAACAAAGCAATTTATTAATTTTGCAATTGCATAATCTAAAAAAGATATCGATCTTTAAAAAAGTTCACATTTTTTATTTATTGGAAACAGAAAAGGTTTAAGCCTTGTAGGAGATGGTACCATCGAAACGGGCCTTGAACCATTCTTGGGATTCCTCCTATTATTATTATATTAAAACGTTAATAATTCAAATTATGCACACAACACACACACTACTATCCAAAATATATATAAACACTTTACCTTCTTGATACGGTGGTTAACACCAACCTTGGACTTACAATGCTTTCTACGGGCGACACGGTTACCGGGACGACCCATGACAACAAAGTAATCCATACCGTAAATTCCAATGGAAGGATCATACTTGATACCCAAATCAATATGTTCGTCAATACCGAAACCGAAGTTACCGGTGGAAGAGAAGTTACGAGCCTTAAGTTCGTATTCCTTGACCTTCAAACCACGTTCAAGAATTTCCTCGGCCTTGGGGCCACGGACAGTAACGTGAACGGCAATCTTTTCGTTACGACGAATGGAGAAAGTACGGACAGTATAACGGGCCTTGGTGTAGACGGGAGTTTGACCAGTCAATTGTTCGAGGACCTTGGCGGCACGAGTAAGTCTATCACCAGACTCACCAACACAAATGTTGAGAACTAACTTCTCAATTTGGAGGTTGCGCATGGGGTTCTTGGTAACCTTCTGTTCTTCGGCGCTCTATTATCATAAAATATTCTACATTAGATACACTGAATTTTTGTTTTTTTTTGGAGCTTTATGTTTTCCCAATGCAAAATGAAGTTGTATAGATTTCCTTTAAAAACACTTTTTTTTTTTTGGTCTTTTTGAATCAATCTACTGAAACAATCCATCTACTCATCTAATACAACTTCATCTTGCAAACTACATGACATCTATTCCATTTTAATAAAACTATCATACCATTGTTGGACTATATGTAAGCTAAAAGAGGGAGAATCAGACCTATCATCTTGAACGCCATGATAAATTTGACTGGCCGGGATCAAAAAACACAAGGCAAAAAATGACACTTCTGTTAAATGTGCGGACCGGATATATTTCAAACTCCGCTTATAAGCAGTTAGAGCCGCTTTGAGCGATCCGCGATGTGCAAAAAAAAAGTTCTGCCATGTTTTCAAAAAGTAAACCCAAATACATATGCAAGATACATAAATATAAAACAACACAAAATTAAAAAAAAAAAGTATCTAAAATTGACACATTATGCAGTAACAGGAGATAATTATTTTTAAAAACTTTAAAAAAAAATAAGTTTTTATTCGTAAAAATGGAAGCAAAAAAGCTTAATGCTTCTTGGACTGATTAAATTTAAAAAAAAGAGATTAGTATCAAAATGTTAAATTGTTATTTTAAATTAATCCTTACCTTGATCTTACGGAGGTAGAACTCGAGTTCCTTACCCTCAAGAATATAACCATCACAACGACCAGATTGACCAGGACGAGAAGCAATGACAGCGTAAAGACGACCGGCATTGAATTGATCGTTCAAGAGAGGATCGATAGCGGAGGTAGCAGCACGAGCAGCAATCTTCTTCTCGACACTGTTGGACTTCTTTTCAGCAGCGACAGGCTAATAATAACAATAAAAAAAAGTCAGTTACAAAATAATCTCCCTTATTATTACACACTTGTGTTGTACTTACAGCAGCTTCACCAGCCTTGGGCTTACCAAGAGCGATGGCGTAGTGAGACTCATACCATTGACGGAAAGGAGTAGCATCGATTTGGATAACAGCACCCTTAACGAGAGTGTTGGTACGGACCAACTCGTTGTTAGAAGAGTTGTAGACAACAGTCAAAGCACGAGTCTTGCGAGAGATACCTTCGGAACCCCAAGAGAAGTTACCAGATTCAAGACGAAGAGCACGACGCTTGAAGTTACCACCGCGAACACGGACAAGATGAATACGCTTGGCACCTAACTTGGTGTTGGCAGATTGACGACCTAACTCGAACCTTTTTTTTAAAAAAAAAACGTACAATTAGAATCAACTGAATCTTTTTTTTTTTTTGCTAACTACAAAAAAATGTGTATGGTGATTTTTCTTACTTTCTCTTCTTTCTGTATTGGTCACGTCTAGCACCGGTGGCGCTACGCTTATGACGAGAATCACGACTGATACCTATAGTTTGATGGATTGTATTAGATTACATGGATGGATGTTTTTTTGTTGGATGTTATATTGTCAAATTACCCATTTTGTAGAGAAGGAACTTAATGGCTTCTGCTCTCTGATTTCATTTTTGTCCTTTTGCAAATCTCACACTCCGAGACTATGCTTTCCGGTCCATCATGTGGCTTAGTATTTGAAACTACGAAGTATCTCGGCCGGGAATCCAGCATTGATCACTTAAACCCTGCACTAAGAGTATACAGGTTCATTATAATTTTAAACTGTGCTATCGATTTAAACACTAGTGAGAAGTTTTTTTTTTATAATGAAAATTTTGACACTTTCAAACTAATACGTGTTTGGGCTTAAAAAAAAACTAGCTACTAGTACATTTCCTTTTTTTGTTTATTTATTATTATAAGCTATTGTATACATATACACAACCTAGTTTTCTACATAATGTTACAGCTGGTATCTCGGCGTGAAGAAACAGGAGCGCTAGAGGCAGCAGGTAACCTACGAGGAGGCAAAGCACGTCTCATGTTTTGCTTATCTATCGTTGCTTGCTCTTGCTCGTTCTCCTTACGCTTTTCTTTGATTTCTTTTGGGAAATACAATAACATAAAGCTTTGTAACGTTTGATCCAGATTATGAGCATCGGCGTTACCAACTGCATGTTTCTTTCTACAAATAGGACAGTCATACATTCTTTTTTTATGCGCTTTGATCAAGCATCGGACACAGAACACATGTCCACACTCTAGGCGAATAGGTCTCCACGCAATTGCTAAAATTTTACTGTCAGCATTATATAGATATTATTGTTTTAATTTCTACTACTTACAGAAGCATACAGGACAGTCGTAATCATCTGGTTGAGGGACAATAGTAACTAATTTTGTTTGTACTGCATTATAAAGCGAAAGCAAAATTCCTTCAACAAAGATTGCATTTTTCTTTGCGAATGTAGGAAACTCGGATGTGGCACTATATAAATAAATTAGCATTTGATAATGTAAATATCCTTAAAATTACTTTACCAAAGACTAGTACGCTTGTCATGTTTTTTAAGAATTTTAATCATTGCAGTTTGATTTAGCGATTGAAAATGTTTAAAATGTACAAGCTGAGCATTAATAGAGAGGAACTGAGCTAAAGCTTTTTTTGAATGTTTCGATGTAAGCTTTTTTGTCTAAATAATAAAAAATTGATAAATTTTAGTTTCTTCTTTATTTTTGCTGCACAATGAGTATTATACCATACCAAGTTCATACGAGCCAATTCTTCTGTAAACCATTGTAATTGACTTTGACTTCTTTGATAAGATTGCCGACTATATTGCCCTTCCGCTTCGTGTTTAAAAATAGCAGCTTCCATATATACGTTAAAAATTTCTCTCCAAGCATATAAATCTTTCTTTTGCGGCGCGGCCTAAGTATGCAGATTTTTGATTTAGAAAGATTAGCATATGCAAAAATAAATATTCATGATTGTTTTTAAACTTACGGCTATTGTTAATTGTTCTTCTAGCACTTGTACAATTTCTAAAAATCTGCTTTTTTCTACATCATGGAGCGCAGCTGCATGAGATAATTCATGTAAAAGCAAGTGAAAGAATTCTGAGTCTCGTACAAGCTCGATTTTAATTGATAAGGGCTCGGTATTAAGTTGTTGCGTAACAGGTATTAATTTTAACAAAGTGGGCTTTTCAGAAGAAGCAATTGATGTTGGGTCGTCGATAGTAATTCTAATGCATGGGTGAGGATCTTTTACATCACCTATAATAATAAATTGTCAGGCATATATATATTTTTTCTTTTTTGCAAATTGCAGAACATATTAGCTTACCATCAAATATATAATCTAATCGCATTGCTTGTTCAGTATCCAAGGTATTGATCCATTCAGTCGATAACCCTCTAGATTCTAATTCATCTACTACAAGTCGAATAGACTTTTTAAGGGTTTTATAGTGAATAAGGTGTGGTCTCCAATTCTCGGGCAGATCATAAGCTGCTGTCTCCATCTGCTTTCCAAACTTCATATTCTTTTTTTAATTAGTTACAGATATCTTTTTCTGTTCATGAAAGGCAAAAAAAAAATGTAATTTTTTTAATCAAAGGAAAGAGAAAGGAGAAAGTCGAAGGAACCAGAAATTTTTATGGATTTTGTAATGATGACCTATCGTAATTGACCACCAAACACCGATATCCAATGAAAAATACAAGTCTGAACCCTCGTGAGTGTTCCAAAATAGGATTTGGCGGTTTCATAAAAAAAAGAAGCTTTGAATAGCTTACCTAGATTAAGTTTATTGTTTTCAAACACTATTTGTACTATCATTATGACATGTTTATGTTATTCGTAAAAGGTTAGTTGAATAGAAATATTTATTACAAAAACATCTCGGACCCCTTTCTATCAACTCGTTTTTTTATCAAGATCAGTAAAAGTGGCGACTAAATCGAAAAAAAAGACATGATTAATTACATTACCATGCGTCTCAGGAACAATGATTGATATTTAATCTTTTCTCCCTTTTGTGCAAAATATTTTATTTTTTTTTGGCTCGGAAGAAAGGGAGTTCGGTTAAACGAGTATTATAGTTAAAGATAGATTTCAAAAGATCAAAAATTTCTACAGCTTCGGGCTGAAAGCTTCTAATATTAAAAAAAAAGGGGGGGGTGGGAGAACACAAAGATGTTACTTTGTGTAAACTGAACCTTGCTCTTGTACTTACATAAATATATTACAAAAATGATTTGAAATGGCTCTATTTTTTTTTTAGTTAATAAAATAATATATGTAAATTATGTCAATCTGTTGCACTGCAACACTGATGTAACTTGATAGATTGAAGTACTTTTTGTAAAATAGGAAACAGGTCTTTGAACGGCCGTACCACCTTCTGAGAATAAAAAGCTAAACTCTCTTGTGTAAAATGGCGAATTTAGTTTAGCCACTTTTTGAGAGTATACCTGTTTATTTTAATTTTAAATTTCTCGATCGTTTTTGGTAGAATCTAAAGAAAATGGCAATTAAAAAAAAGACAAGGTACTTTTTGTTTAACTAGGTAGATACTTTTATAAAGTACATCATATAATACGGATACATTAAACCTGTTTCATTCTATCAGTTCGAGTATAATCTAGGTACGGTTAATCTATCTCATTGTGTTATATTATAGGTAGAAAGAAGAGGGACCATTTTAAACAATAAACGGGGTTTCTAAATCGGAAGACGATGATGGAATGAAGAAAAGTAAATCTCTGAAGTTGAATCCACTTTAACCGAATGCTTTTAACCTTGAACGTCAAGTTATTTGATTTTATTTATGATCAAGTCTCAGGTACGATCTTTGTATTTAAGGACATTGTTTGGTTCGATCGACCAAAAACATTAAAACCTATGTAGGAATTTTTTTTTTTACTTTTTAAGACATCTCCAATGGTAATAGTAACTGATTTATTTATACGTTGTGTTTTAATGTTAAGACATTACGACTCAGTGTGATTAATTAATGTTGTATTCATGTTCAAGTGGCATGATAGCCATATCACCCCATGCTTTATGGACCTTAGCTTCAGGATGAGACAACCGTTTCACAAAACAGGCATGAGAGTCTATAAACTTCAGGTCGGCACCATGTCGGTTCTTCTTGAGTCCATATTCTACCAAAGCATTATAGTCATTGGACTTAGAGTAAACATCTTTATAATTCGTAGTTGCGCCACCGTATCCGTTATTAATAAAAGGGATTGAAATATATTTTTTCTACGCACTCAGCCCAAGTAGGCCCGTTAGAGAATCGTCCTTTCCAATATGGAGGAGAGGAAGGAAACCCGCCGTTCTTGTAATCGTTGCCGCTATCGGAATAACTATCAAGTTGTAATGACTTTTTTTTTAATATCGGTAATATATTTTAGCCATACAGGCAATTTCTTAATCTCGTTAACTTGATATGTCGGTCATACAATACCATACTTAGGATAGCATCTTGGTTGTTGTAAACTTTTTTTTCTTCTCATACCTACAGTTAAATTTATACTAAGTAATATAATGTAAGTTAGAGGGAAAAGAAGGGGGGTTTTAATGTTAAGAATCGAATAGTATAAAAGTGTCGAGATCGCATAGTTAAGATTGAACTAATAAAAATAATAAATCTCGATCAGGGCATATGGACACCTGTCAAAATGTACCGTAAATTACCGAGTCGAGATGCGTTGGGTATGGATACGAAATATTAATACTTTTTTTTTTAATCGGCAATTGCTCTATATTCAACAGTGCTATTCATACAGATATAAATATCCCAAAATAAAAGGGAGTCCATGCATTTTTCTTTGTCTGTAATTAAACAGGTTGCAACGTTTTGTACTCACTGAGGAATGTAAAAAGATCAGCGAGACAAATTTACCTTGCATAACTTTTTTTTTTTACGAAGATCCGTAATTAGCCCTGATGCATACTTACCGACAAGCATATACAATAGCACCACATGCACTTAAAACAAACAAACCCCCTCCTTCTTTCTTTTGCTTCCTTTGATTCTTTTAGAAAAAAATGTGGATTATTGGTAAGCGCAAAGTTTTTTTGTTTTTTTAATGTCGGCGAATTCTTCGCCGTTACCGAGATTTCAGCAACTAAATATTTTGAGCACGCCTGTATTACCCATTTTAGTAAAATAAAGATTTTAAATAACGGAGACCTCTTTTTTTTTTAATAAAGTTGTGCTTAACTATTGTATTATTCCCCCTGGAATAAAAAAAGAAAGTTATTGGGCGAAAAAAAAAAAAAGATTTTATTATAGTATTTACATCTAAAATATAGAGAGAAAGAGAAGGAAATTGTATTGTACATGTTATCCAACCAATCAGTTTGTTTTCCCCTTCTTCCAGGAAGGTAAATTACGAAACAATTTCGGTTTTGCGGGTTCCTTTGTGTCTTCATCTGCAAGTATATTGCTGTGATGAGCTATAACTTTAACGGAAAGTTTGCGTCTGATACCAAGTATTGCGTCGCGTTTTCTTCTCTTTTCTTCTACAACCACTATATCTTCTTCGGATGAAAAGGAAGAAGAAAATGAATTGGATTTACGAAGTAAAGAATTCGAACTATGGCTTCTTCGAAAAGTTGAGCGAAGCAAATCAATCGCACGGTCCCTTTTACTAACATGTTCTTCATTTGTACTACTACAAACACTGCTTTCTTCAGATGATCGAGTGTCTACCTCTATCAGGGCCGGTAATGAAGACATATTTAGCTGTCCTGTACTACTACTACGAAGGAGTAATTTACGCTGAGATTTAATTATCATGGGAGCTTGCTTAGTAGTAGATGGAATTGTGTGAAATGATTGTAACGGAAGGACACGTTGGCTTTGTGTTAGTGTGTTTGTGGTACCCAGGTTGATGACCACTGTACCTTTGGTGGGTATAATTGCTGGTATGATGACGGTTTTTTTATTACTGGTAAGCGATTTCTTACGATGATGTCTCTTCTTTTTTGTGGGTATATCTTTTTTCGGTCTCCATCGTAGGGTTCGGGTTTCTTCAGCTGGTGTAATCTTATGGTATGCAATGTAAATAATAGAATAGACCCAGAATAGTTGGGAATGGATTATTGCTGCAACTGAAACAAAGCCTAGCACTGACATTTGTTTCATCTTTTTGGAAGAATCTTGTATAGAAGAAGACATTCTTTTTTTTTTTATAAATGTAAAAGGAGATAGATAGAGGGAGAGAGCGAGAAAGGTAGAGAAAAAGAAAAAGAGTTATATATGCATATACAGGGAAAAAATAAGAAAAATAAAAAAGGGAACAAAGAAATGCGCGCGTATTTATATTTGTTGCTGGGATGACAAAAAAATAAAAATAAAACTCCCAAATATAGCCTTTTAAACTGCTGCTTAAAATTCTTAATAAAGTAAATTTTGTTAATTGTTCGTAATTCTGTCAAATATAACTTCAAGGAGCACAATAATATATTCGTTGTGGTACAATTGTTATTAATTCTTTTTCTTTTCGATTTAACTATTATAAATACTTGGTTTTATTTTTCATTGTTGTCGATCGACCAGGATCTATTATATGTTATATATAGCATTACGGTCTCACTAATCTTTGCGTTTTATTCTAAATACTTACTTAATTCGCACCTGTTTATATATTATAATTTGAGATTCTGAACCGTAGCGTGCGTCAGGATTAGAAGGAGACAAAACCTTAAGTTTAAGCTGGGAGATTTTTTTTTAGAATAGTTAATCATTTTCTTTCTCTTTTTTATCTATTATTAGCTATGTATACCAGTAAGTATTTATATGTTCACGCTTTAAATGAGCTTGCGTCGTATATATATATATACATATTTAGCTTTTTTGTTCACTTTATACTCTTACAAATGGATACGCTCCAAAGAAACTGTTTTCCATTTGAGCAAGAGGTGCTCGAATGTACTCCACCCGATGGTAATGCCGTGCAGATATCTGGGCTTCTTTTATAAAGGTACGTGAAAAGTAATACACCGCGTTTTCTTTTCTGAGCATGTAAATAGAACTCGTACAAAGTTTTTTTTTAAAAAAAAAAATAGTTGTGCGCAGGAATCCAGGCTCATAATCTTCAAATCCCGTCTCAAAAGAGTACAAAAGAAGTAATTGCCACAGAAAAAGAGAATGGTAAAAACCTCGAATCTATACAAGCATCTTTCTCTTTTCCTTTTTTTTTCTTTATATTCTTCTTGCAGTATACTTCTGCTTATATTTTCTTTTCATAATATATCTTTATTTAGTAATCTATTAACATGTCAAACGAGGCAAAGGAGTTCATTGATAGTCCAAAGAAACTATTTATAAAGATTAACACGGCAGCAATAAATGATATTATAAAGGTGAGAATTAATTATCATTCAGCTTTATCTGTTGTCATTAAATAAATTGTCTTTTACAGGAGCTTGAAAAGAGTAGTAGTAGCAATAAGAAGAAGAACAAGCATATCAAAAAGAACAAGAAGAAAAACATCAAGATAAAGGTAAAGTGTTTATTGAATTGTGCTTACGTGCCATTTTACGCGTTATTAACCATATCGTTTACAAAAGAAACACTCAGTTTCTTCACAAATACAAAAAAAAAGAAAGGCTCGGCACTAAATTTATCTTTAATATATCTATCACAAGCATTATTTACATCTTTTTGTTAGGTTATCACCGGGAGTAATCTAGCCATTCAGTATCTACTTGGCTATAAAAATCTTAATAAAGGAAAAAAGGCGACGTACTTCGAATAGTATATATAAATATATCTACATTTTTATAGCAGTACCTATGCCTAACTACTCTTTCTTTATTATTATAAACTCAAGCGTCACAAAAAACTTTATTATTGATAAGACCGATGATAGTGAAGACTCACATATCTAGATTCTTTCTTTTTTCCGATAGTCTAAAAAACTATCTCGATAATATTATTCCTCGTATCATCCTTCCGGTGCCTGCATCTACCAACATCAATATTATCAAGAGGTTTGAATTAAAAGTAAGTATAATTTATTATTGCACTTTGGAAAAGAAAAAGTACATTGAACTTATTTTTACGGCCATCACAAGCATGAGAAGAAAATTAACTTGACATTATCCAAATAGAAAAACTCCTTTTCCCTTACAGACATGAAATTTTTTTATAAATCCCTAAGAACCTTCTTTCCAAAAAAAAACAACCAAAAAAGAATATATATCAATATATATAAATACATGTAAGTATTTTTTTTACAGAGTGGATTAATGTCCTTTTTTCTAACACACTATGTAATCTTAATATGCATCTGTTCAAAGAGTATTTGTTTAAATCCCAAAATGTCGCATTGTATTCCGAACAAGTTTTTATCGCCAAATTATGGTGCTGTGTTTTCGAAGAAGTTTTTAACAATACTGGCTTATGCCTTCACTGGTAAGTCAAAATCGAAGAAGATAAAAGCATGCATATCCATTAAATTACTGGATTTACTTTGTTTAGGGGCGATACTACGCCAACAAAATTAAAGAAGGATAAAAACGTAGACATGAAAATCGATCTTCGTATCTTGTTTTGTCTTAATACAAAGAAACCAGATGTTTGTGTCGATGAGTTTTCAAAGAAGGTAATTAGCAGGAAGCTTTACGTTGATAAACTCAAGGAAGTTATGGTATCAAAGTATCATCTCAATGAGCTTCTTCTCTCTGCTCTCCCTTCCTCTTCAACCTTAATACCATTCATTCAAATTATGGGCTTTAGTTGTCGCCTCTATGTCTTAAGACAAGTTGAAGATTTTTACGTCTTAGAAATTATTGATACCATAATCTTCCCAATTACTCTTGCCTCAACCAAAGATAACTCGGTCTAAAAATTAATGAACTGCCTCGAAAAGACTAAGGTAAATTTTTGGACTTCTAAATTGCAATGTATTGCCTATTCGCTTTAACTTACTTCCATAGAGCTTGTGTCTAGCCCAAAAAGAAGAAGGAAAAGAAGGTGTGACTGTTCGTGCCATGATTTAGCCTTACAAAAAAGACGTCGAGGATGAGGATGATGAAGACAAGGATAATGAAGACAAGGATAATGAAGACGAAGATGAGGATGAAGAAGAACAAGTAGTAGAAGAAGAAGATGCAGATGATAAGATGATAATGACGGCGAGGAAGATTATGATGAAGACGATGAAGACGATGATGAAGAAGATAATGAAGATGATGATCCAGAAGAAGATAATGATAAAATTGAGGAACTTTATGAAAAATAAATTTTACTGTTTTAAATAAAAAAGAACAGAATATGACAAATGCAAAAAAAAAGTAGACTGCTTTTTATCATTAAAAAGTTTTTTCCCTTTTTTTTTGTTGTTGTTGCGGCACCCTTTTACATAACATATATTTTTATAAGTATGGCTTATTCTGACAACGAAGATATCTGGGCTGATAGTAGCGATGAAGAGCAAGTTGCTTATGAAAGAAACCTTGCAGAAAGAGAGTGGGAACGTTTACAAGAAGACCACGGCAACGTAAATATATTATTACAAAGCAAAAATAAAATAAAAATTTAACTTTCTAGTATTTATAGACTGGATACAAGGAAGGAATTGTCGAAGGAAAAGAAGTAAAAATGCAACGAGGATTTGATAAGGGATACACAGAAGGCCTCATGATTGGAAAATTAATTGGTAAACTTCGTGGTATGATTAGGTAAGGGATTTTTTTTTCATTCATATAAAACTATTACTGATTTTTTATCACTATTTAGTTGCCAAATTGTATTTTATAGACAATTAGTAAAAAACGAAGAAGCTGCTAAAGAATTAGATACATTATTCGAAGAAGTCGATAAGATTGAAGTACAAAATATTTACAGTGTAGATTATTTCCGTGAGAACGGACCAAAGCAAGCTGAGAATTACATTTCACCTGACGATTATGTAAAGCAGTTGGAAGAAAGAGTAAAAACAACATTAGAACAAGTTGCTACCAAATACGCTTGCTAAAAAGATTTCCTTTTTATTTAACTATCTGTATTGGATACATGGTAAAAAGAAAAAGAAAAAGAAAAAGTTGTACATAGTATATACATCTTCTCCCCTCCGACGCACACATTTTATTTATATATAAAAATAAATCAAGTATTGGTATTTGCTAATAAATCCGCCTGTTCTTCTTGAGCAGATGCAGCAGATACAGCAGCCATAATCCAATTAATAGAACCGGACTCTAAAGTATCTTGACGTTGTCGAATAAATCTTAATGCTTCTTGTCGTTGTAATGCACTTGAGTTTTGTACGTCTATAATCTTTTGTGCTAATTTCGCTCGATAATCATGCCAGCATTTTGTACCACAAAATCGAACTTTACGTACAACTGAAGGATGTCCACGATAACTTTTGAGCTGTACTGAACTAATCCATTCCCGTATATAGGGTCCGTGACACGAAGGACATAATTGAACACTCTCATTTCTTAAATCGACAGCAATATGATCCGGTATCTGTGATAAAAGTTGATTATTAGATGAAAGTATAATGACTGCTCGAAGAGAAATTTCTCGTAGAGAGTGAAGTAGAAATGGAGTATCGTACGTATCCATAGGCTCCATAGAAATTTTATCGCCTGTCATCGGTGGTATACTCTCTTCTATCACTGCTACGCCTGTTAATAAGGAACTGGTGGCAGTGTTATCTTCGCTTCCAACCAAGTGATGCTGTATTGCATGATGGGTCATAACTTGATTTATATCTTTTCTGTGATGTGAAGTAGTAGAGGTCTGATAAGAATTCTCTATACTATAATCTCGTGTAGGTTCTGCCCTTTGTGTCATGTCACGGACAAATTGATGATAGGCTCCTTGCAGTACAGGAAACTCAATAATGGAGTTTCCTTTAATAATGACTTGTGTACCTGATCGGTCCAATAGTTCGGTCGGCAGGATACATAACTGGTTATTACTTAGATTTAACAATTCCAATTTTTCTAGTCTTTGAAAATCATTCGTCATTATTTGTGATAACGATGTTATCTGGTTATCAGATAAATCTACAGTTGTTAACTTTGGACAACACCCAAACAATACAGGCAATTGATCCATTTGGTTATGAGATAAATTAATACAACTGAGTAAAGGTAAATTCAGAAATGTATTAGGTAATAAAGACTGCAGTTGGTTAAAGGAAACATCAAGATCAACTAATCCCGTCATATTTGCTATGGTATCCGGTAAAGTCTTTAAATGATTACCTCCATAAGATGATCCTAATCTAAATTCACGCAATTTTCTCCAATAACCTATACTATCTGGTAAAACACTAATATTATTACCATCCAAGCTAAAAGAGGTCAAGTCAGGTAAATAGTGCGGCATGTCTTGAGGAATGCTTTCGATTTGGTTCTCCGATAGAACCAGAACTTGTAATTGAACAAGGTTTTGGTATAATTCAGGTGGAATAACAGAGAGTAGGTTGTTAGATAAGACCAGTTGAGTGAGATGAGTAAAAAACTCGAGATGAGTAGGTATAAAAGTCATCTGATTGCGAGAAGCGTCAAGTTCTAAACAACTACTCTCTTGACCTGAACGAATAATTTTAGAAAGACGGAGTGATAAGTCCTGTGAGGAAAGACCTTGTCTACGAAGGAAAATCGCGCTTTCTTGTTCTGGATACACAATCTGATTAAAAGAATCAGATAAGGAGGAACCGCCAGAAGAAGAAAACGAAAAACTAGATTGATCCTCATCTTGACCATAATATTCTACGCCTTTTAAGCATTTTCCGCCAAATAGATAAGTAGCCATTGATTTTTTCTTGTTAGAAGTGAAAGAAGAGAATGTGTGTACGTATTGTGTTTATGTTTGTTTTAAATCTAACTTGTCTTTTTATCTGATTTATAAATACGAGACCCATTAGGTGTGTACATAGGTAAGTCTGGATCGGGTAACCTGCATCCTCCCCAACAAGGTCAAATCAGCTGCAAGGCAAATGTTAATTCAAAAGTTATTAGGCAGGCGTTCTGCCCTTATTATATCAATAATGTATCACATCCTTTTTTATAAAATGAAATAAAATCTAACCATTACGTTTTCATTATATATATAATACATACTTAAATATGATCAACCCTCACCAATATGTCATTTTAGAATTATGTATGCTCTAATAGTAATAATGTCTAGAACTTTGGAGCATTTTTTTTTCAAATCCATTTTTTTATCATTTATGATATAATATGTAGCGTACTCTGTGGGGGGAGGGGAAGGGTTTGAACGCGTGGCTTCCTGTAGAAATTTATTTTAAATGCCTCTAAAACGTTGTAACGAATGCGACAAAGACTTTGTGATTGTCAACGCTTACTACACACACAAACGAGACGTAGTTACGCAAGACAAACAGTCAATCACTTTCAACAACAAGACCAAACCTCAAAAGAAAAGCATCAACTTCTTCTTCCATCCCTGGCACTCAAAACAAAAAGCAGTTTTTCCGTGCAGTTATCGCTGTAACCCATCAAGATACAGAGTAAGTTTTAACCAAATGCATAATGAACCTAATTTTTTTCATATTGTGAACCTAATTTTTTTCATTTTGTGAGCCTATTTTTTTAAAAATTTTGTGCCTATTTTTTTTCGATAAGTTCACTAATAATTTCGGAAAGTAGTGTATCAAGTCTTGAAGTCCATCTTAATCTTAATAAATTTTCTAGACTACTAAATTAGGAAACGACTTTTTTTTTGTGTGTGCCCCCTAGACAAAAAAAAACCCTTTATATTTTTTTTTCGCTTTTTTTTCTTTTTTCTTTTTTCCTTCTTTTTTTAATACTTGTTGTAGAAGGCAAAAAAAAAAAGAAGATAATGTATAAAAACTTTAATTCTACAACAGTTCGCCAACTTGGATTACGTTCCAATATTAATTTTCGTCATGCTACTCAATACCATCATCGACCCGCAGTTTCCACCATTCGTCTCTTAGTGGTCCGACCTACTACACGAGGACTTCATTTAACCCGAGATCTTGTACGTTCAGAGCAAAAATTGGGTAAAGTTATTACAGAAGAAAAAGAGACCATGACATCGAGAGCAGCCGCGCTTGCTAAAGAACAACAAGTGAAGGCAGCTGCTGCTGGCACTGTCTCTACTACATCTGCTGCTACTGCCATTAAACCCAAAAAGACATTATGGCAAAAAGTGAAGGACGAAGCAGTTCATTACTGGCACGGTACTCAATTACTTGGTTTAGAAATTAGAATTTCTTCTTCTTTAACTTGGAAATTATTACACGGTGGAAAGTTGACTCGTCGTGAACATCGTCAAGTAAGCAAAAAATAATAATAATATATATATACATATATATTTGTATTTATTTTTGACACATAAAAATTTTCTTTTTCTAGTTACGTCGTACTACATCTGACCTTATGCGTCTTGTACCTTTTGCTTTCTTCTTGATTGTGCCTTTTATGGAATTGTTATTACCCGTTGCACTCAAGTTGTTCCCCAACATGTTACCTAGTACTTATGAGAGTAAATCTCAAGAGGTAAAAAAAAAAAGTGTATATATATATCATTCAAACGCGCGTATTTGCTTACACACAGAAATGACATTTATATAGGAAAAGAAAAAGATGGCATTATTAAAGGTTCGTTTAGAAATGGCTAAATTCTTGCAAGAGACTATATCCGAATCGGGCTTCCCCGGATCTGACCACGAAAAAGCCGCAACTGAATTCGCAGACTTTTTCAGAAAGGTAAAATTTGACTCATAAAAAAAAGAAAACCGCGTAATAATCATAAAAAAAAAAAAGATTCGTATGACAGGTGAACAAGCATCTACGGAGGATTTATTAAACGTAGCTAGACGATTTGAAGACGAATTGACCCTGGACAATTTATCAAGACCCCAGTTAGTTTCCATGTGTCGCTACATGAATATCAATGCATTTGGAACTGATAACTTTTTACGATTCCAAATCCGCAACCGTATGCGACAAATTAAGGCAGATGATAAGGTCATTGAAACTGAAGGTATTGAGTCATTAACCATTCAAGAACTTCAAAATGCCTGTGCTGCTCGTGGTATCCGTTCTATCGGTACATCTCCTGGTCGTCTTAGAGATGAATTATCTCAATGGCTTGATCTTCATTTAGAGCATCACGTACCTGGTACTCTTTTAATTCTCTCTAGAGCCTTTAGTTATACTGATCGTGGTATGACTACCGAAGAAGCATTAAAGGCTACTTTCAACAGTTTACCCGATAACCTTGTCAACGAAGCAGAACTTCAAGTTTTGGAGCAAGTAGGTGCTAGTACCTACAAGCAAAAGTTGGATGTATTAGAGCAACAACAAGAATTGATTGAAGATGAATCTGAACAAGAAGAAAAGGAAGAAAAGGCTAAATTGGAAGCTGCTGCTCAATTAGCTGAAGAATTACGCGTAAAGGAAGAAACTAAGGAACGTGAAGCTGCTGAAAAGAAGGATGCATTTGTTGCTGATGAACCCACTGTCACTGACGCACAAGCTCAAAAGATGGAAGAAAGTAAACCTGAAGCTACTACTACTACTAGTACTGAAGCTGCCACTGCTGCTTCTGCTGCTGAATCTGTACAAGAAGAAGAAACATTATCTGCTGAACAACAATCTGAACTTCAAGATGCTTTAGCAAAGTTACGTACCAAGGTGAATGTTTTGGAAGAGCGTGCTCAATTTAATGAAATTAAGGTTCAACATGAAGATTATAAGGAACTTATTGAAGAACTTAAGGATTCTACTAAGCGTGAAGCTGATAAGGCTACGTTACGTATGGGTAAGAAGTTGGAGAAGATGTTGGCCACTATTGATAAGGAATTAGATGCTATGGAGAACGATAATTCAAAGGACTCCAAGCAAAAAGTTACTGTAAAAAAGGATTAGAAAAACAACAAAAAAGAAACTCATTTTTTAGATTACATATAATTAAAATAAATACATTTTTTTTTACTACTAATGCATAAAATAAAATTTGGGCGAATCAAATACAAGTGATCGTCTTTATACTTTGCTGGAAGCTCCTCTTGTGTTAGTGCAAAATTTATAGTGATTTGACTGAACTGTTATAAAATGTTCGGATCAAACTACGGGTGACACCAAAAGGCTTTGGGTTATGGTAACCCTCTCTTTTCCGATCTGCCACAGAAATATATATCGAATATAACACGTCTTTTTATCATTATCATTATTTTTAATACATGTAACACGTTTTTTCTTTTCTTTTTCTTTTTTTAAAAAAAGGGGCCATTTCAACAATTTTTTTCATGTAAAATGATATCGTTTTAAGTGCGGGTTCTTTTAAAGAGGTTGGTGGTGGTGCGATAATGTTATATTTGCTATTGATACTCCGTGTCCATGATTTGGTTTGTACGACATTTCAAAAGTAATAAAAGGGGAATGCTGTTACACACGAAATTTGGTAAGTGCAACGCCAAAAATAAACTTTTTTTTTTAAAAAAAATAATCTCTTTTTCTCTCTTTTTCTCCTTCCCCTTTTTTTTTAATTTTTTAAATTATATACCAGCTTCAAGAGGAAAGCAAACTGGATTTGCTATCATGGTTACATTAAATAAAATAGTAAAATATCTCGGCAACACAGTAAACAAAAAGAAAGAAAGACTAATACATATACAATAGATTCGACGTGTTACAGAAACTCGCTGGTCGAAACTGTATATCACCATGGCATTTTTGCAATGCATTTTTATTATTGCACTTCAAGCAGCTATTTGTTCACAAAACACAATGCAAGCTAATTTACTACCATACTCTGATTCGAAATTATTAGATTCGACTACTAATAGTGAAAGTGAAATACCTCTTCGTGCGAGAGACAGATTGGATAGAATCAAATGGGAGAATATTGCTTTTATGGGTTTCCAAGTTTGGTTTCTCTTTATGGCTGTTGATGCAGTAAAGTGCTTATATGTGTATATTTGATTATATTCATTTACCCTTTTTTTTCTCTTTTTTTTTTTGACAGACCGTTTATCAAAACACAGCAGCTATTCTAGTTTTAGCAGTATTAAATTGTTTATGTGCGATTTTAGGTGCACTAGAAATTGTCGATGGAGTAAGGTGGTTAAAACTTTTAAGACAAACTGAGTACTCTACGATTCATTTAGCTATAGCCGAAAAGATCGAAATTGCACTAGCTGTTGTTATTTTAGCATTTGCTATCGTAATGTGTTATTTAAGTTATGAAATGTCTAAACAGTTTGGGTGGAATATTTATAAAAAGATCGGTGCGGATGTCCGAATTCAAAGTAAGTTTTTAAAACCATATACCAGACACAAAAATTTAATTGTACCTATGATATATGTAGAAATGTATAGAATCTTTCAATTCTTTGCATTGTCTATTAAAGTTGATATCTTTACAGAGTTCTTGGTTTCCTTTTTTTATTTGATTCAATTCGCTCTTAATGATGGAAAATCAAATTGGGATACTTGGGTTCAACTTGTAGTTACTGTTTTGTTACTTCCGATGCTATACTTTGCCCGAACAGCAGTACGTTTATTAACATTATTATTATATGCATACATTAAACTTATTTTTTTTTCTTCTTTTTTTGTGTAGGGAAGTACCGAAAGTCTAGGTAGAATGATTACGTTTATTACATTTCAAGCCATTGTTATTGTTCACTTTGCCTTAATATTAAATCAAAGTATCAGACCAAATAATAACTGGTATATTTGGATTGCATTTAGTAAGTAGTAACTGCATATTTATATATTAAAAAAAAGACCCAAGATATTAACCACTTATAAAGTCGTTGTTGGTATTGCTATTGCTCTGATTACAATTGGTCTATCTACAATGACCATGCGAAACTTTGGTCAAGGATTAAAACCTTACGTACAACGTGGCGAAAAAGATAAAAAGAAGCATAACGATCTTGAATTAAGCAAGACGAATACAAACGAAACATGGAAAATCGATGACAATTAGACGATCACTACTCTCCTTTTTTTTGTTTGTTTGTATATTTATGCAAAATATTAAATAAAAAACTCTCTCTTTCTCAATGTTTACATAAATAAAAAAAAAGTTGATATCAATTATAAATATTATTACAAAAAAAACAAAAAAGGTATAATCAAAAAAAAAAAATTAAGCAAAAGGAGGGAAAGACTTTTGAGGAATAGGACTATTATTGGGCTCATTACTACTAGCAGCGGCACTGACGGAACCCTTGAGAGCCATTAATTGATTAGAACGGAAAGTTTCATAATGAACCATGGATGTAGTCTCAACTAAATCTTGTAAGTGAGTTCTTGTTAAAAAGTTACGTAAATGAATAAATTCACAATGGTTTTCATCTTCTACTACAACTGATCCCCATCTCGTTTTACGTCCAATCACTGCTTTTCCATCAACAATAACTTGCTTTTCTGATCCTACAACTGCAAAAGGAAGAAGTTCCTATACAAATACGTTGGTTCTCCTTCCTTATTTGTATATGTATTGCATATAAATATACTTACTCTAATACTAGAATTCAACATACGTTCTTCATCATCATAATCCTCAGTGTTATCATAAGGGTACAAGTCAATATTATGGAAAGCCAATTCAGCGTTAATCTAAAAAAATAAAAAATAAAATAAGAATACATTCACCCTTTCTTTTTTTTATATCTATCTTTTTCCTACTCTCTTTTTGAATGCAGCACGCTCTTCCATAGTAAGGGAATCAGCTTTTGCAATGACAGGTACGACGTTAACAACCTGTACAAGTTTTTTAAGGACAATTACATCAATTGGTTTTAAGCTACATTCAAAAAAAAAATTAATAAGTTTCTGTACCACTACAATAAATAAAATAAAATAAAAACTTTACGAGTGACCAGAAGGAGTAATAAAATAAAGACAGCAATGAACACGATCATCTTGAATTAATCTTTCACGTTGAGCAGTTAATTCTTTACGAAGATAAGCAGAGTGTTGATCTTTAATGTATTTGATAATGGATTCCCAACTAATAACAAAAAAAAAAAAAAAATTGGTCAACTTTTATATATTCCTTCTCCTTTAATACAAAAAAACCCCCAAAACAAAAAGAGAATAAGACCTTTCCCCCCCTTTTTTTTTTGCTCACAGCTATACTACTACTTACCAATCCTCGTTATTAACTTGATCACCATAACCTGGAGTATCCACAATATTTAATCTCAGACGGACACCATTTTCCTCAATAACTATACAAACCATTAATAAACATGAATCGAATTTCTTGTTTAATCAACTTACCATGAGATACAGCTTCAATTCGGGTCGTTTGGTTATCTAATTCATCTACGTTATGACGACCTTTACTATCAATAAGATGGGAAGCAAATAAAGTATTTACAAGTGTAGATTTGCCTAAACCAGTTTGACCTAGCAGAAAAAAAAAAAAAAGTTTTGTTTAATACACCCCTCTCCTTTATTTTTTCTATACACTTTCAAAAGAAAAAAAGGGGGGAATAAAAGGGCCCTTTTTTTTTTCTTTTTTTTTTTTGTATGTATTTCTTACCAACAACCATGACGTTAAATTGGAAACCACGCTTGATTGACTTTTTCTCAATTTGTTGAGTAATGGTGTCGAAACCAACATAAGAATTCAAAGGTGTTTGCTACATGAATATAAACGGGTTTAGAAAAATAAAATAAAATAAAAACTCTATACATTTCGCTGCAAAAACACAAAAAACCTTTTTTACCTCTTGAAGCATAGTATATTATGTGTATTAATAAAAAAAAAAAAAAAAAAAAAAAAGTTTTTAATGGATGAAGAAAGGGATGAAAGGTTTTTTTAAAAAAATATATATTTATAAAAGACCCGTTTTTTTCTATCTCACACCAAAAAAAAAGATGATTTTTTTACTGCTTGTTAAAATATAAACTGTGCATGTGTTTAAAAAGTCACCCTTAAAAAAAGGTGCCTGTTTTTTTTGGTTGTTTTGACTGCAACTAGTGTTAGCAAGAAGATAGCAAGTTATTAATAGTTATCATGACGTTTTTATTTTTAAAAAAAAGAAAGTATATTGTGTGTATGCGAATTAACACTCCTAATTTTGGTATTGATCCAACTACAAGAGGGTAAAAAAATAAATTAGTTTATATTACATATTTTTTCGAGAAGTTAGATTACATACCATTAAAGTCATTGTTTTACTAGAATTTAAATCTTGATCACGATAAATGCCAACTAAACTTTGAGCCTTTTCATAAAAAGTATGTTTGAGAGAGATGACAATAAATTGAAATTCAGGTGTAGCATGTTGACGAATATAAGCTGCAACTGTAGAAACATTTGCATTATCAAGTGCTGCATCAACTTCATCCAAAACAAAGAAAGGTGAAGGTTTATAACTATGAATAGCAAACAATAAGGCTAAAGCAGCCACACTCTTTTCACCACCGGATAATTGCTCCATATCTCTAAATCGCTTCATGGGAGGCATAGCATAATATTTAATTCCTTCCAAGTAAGGTTCATCTAAATCAGTAGCAGTTAAATAAGCTGTACCACCAGTAGGGAATTGTTGATTAGATGTAAGTTCTTTATAAACTTTATCAATCTGTTCAGAGATATGACTAAAAGCATCATAGAATATAGTATGTCTCTTTTGTTTAACTACTGTAAACTGCTCTTTAGCTTTCTTGGCATCTGTTCTGGCTATATTAAACTCTTGTTCAGCTAATCGAAGTCTTTCGGTTGTACCATCTAAGCGTTCAATTGCTTTAAGATTAGGTGCCATTTGATCAATTTCTTCTCCAAGTTGTTTAATCTTTTCTTGGAACTCTCTATCAATAACTGGTCCATCGTTTTCTCTTTGAATAGGTCCCAATAAGTCAAAATCAACTTCAACTTCCCAATCCGTAGATTGAATAGATGTCTGTGAAGGTGCATCAAGATCCATATCACTAGAAGGTGCAGGTGATGCAGATACTGAAGAGTCACTAGCAAATTCACTATCACCACCACCACCACCAATCTCTCTTGTTTCTTCAATAAGAATATCATCCATTGTACCACGCTTTAAAGGTAAAGTAATACCTTCCAATTTACACTTTCTGAAAATAGCAACACGTTCAGCTTGAATCTTATTACTTTCACTTTCTGCTGCACGATACTCTCTTAAAATAGCTTCAACATCTCTTCCTTTAGCTTCCAATGCTTGATTGATTTCACTAATCTCTGTTTGCTTTTCTAACTCCAACTGAACTTGCTTTTCCAAATCTGCCTTGAAAGTTTCCAAACGTAACTTTAAGCTATCAGTTTTACCTGACATACCTGCTAAATCTGCTTCCAACTGTGTCTTTGATGTAGCATCATTAACAACGGATGCTTCCAATTTACTTAAACGTTCAATTAAATCATTCAATTGTCCCTTTTCAAAATTAAGCTGAGTTTCCAATCTAGATCTTTGCGTAGCAAATTGAGCACGACGTTCGGTAACTTCATCAGACACACCAAACTGTAAGGCTTCATATTCACGAATATTAGCAACATTAATTTGTGCACAGAAGTCTTCAAATACATGATCTTCAACTTGCGCAATAGCTTGTTGCAATTTAACCATAGTAACTTCCAACTGACCTAACCCAATCTTGGATTGTTCGTAAGGTCCTGCCATCTCGGACAACTTTTGACGAATGTCTTGAAGTGTATCTTGTACACCTTGAATTCTTCTTGTAAGTGTAGTTAACTCTTCTTCCAGTGTATTCAACTGACTCTTCAAGTTGGAACAATCACTCTTGGCAGAATCCTCAGCACTACCCATACGTTTATTCTTACTAATTTCATTCAACTCGGTCAAGTAAGTATCTCTAGCACGTACCAAATCTTGAATTTCACTATCATGCCATTTTTGTGTGGTTTTTACACTACTTTGACCACCTGTCATCAAACCACTTTGATGAATAACTGCACCATCCAATGTGACAGAACGAACAGGTTCATTCAGGTTGAAACAAATTTGTTTAGCAATGTTAATATTATCACAAATCAAAGTATTTCCGCAAGCATATTGCATTACACTTTCATATTGTCTGTCAAATTTCAATACATCATAAGCAAGACGAGATCCTTTAACAAGGCCACGGTAACGATCATTAATGGCAGGTACAGATAATGAATTAAGAGGTAAGAAAGTGGCGGTACCAATATGTTGTTCTCTCATATATTGAATACATTCAAAAGCGGTTTGTTCGTCTTCAACAACAATCGCATCCATGTTTCTACTCAAGACAGTGGCAACAGCTGTATCGTATTTACGTTGAATAGGTCTACATAAATCTGACAACTTGCCGTGAACATTAGGATAGATTTGCTTCATTACAACAACACTTTCATTAAATCTAGTATCCTTATCTGACTCTTGTTGCGAAACACTGGCCTCCATCAACTTGTTCAAAGTTTCTTGAAGCTTTTCATTCAATTGAACTTCACGTTGATGAACTGAATTACGTTCATTTTCCAATTGTTGCAATTCAGAGCTACGATGACCGAGTTGTTCCGAGATTTGTTCTGCATCCATTGACAATGAAGCCTTTTCTTCTTCTAATTGACGTAAAGTATCCATATTTTCTGATTCGGATTCTTTTAATTGATCCACCTTTGATTTCTTATCATCAAGGCGTTGCTTTTCTGTCTTGTATTGACGTTGTAATTGCAGTAACTGTTGTTGCTCCTCTACAGCCTTGACACTGACCTCTTGCTTTCTTCTTTCGTAGTCCATAAGTTGTGCTGCAGTTAATGTAGGTCCATTTCTCAAAGCAGAAACAGGGATAGTTTCTGCACATACAAAAAGTAAGTATACAAATAGCAATAAACTAAAATATATTATATTACCATTGTAAACACGTTCGGTTTCGTTTAATAATTGAATATCTCTATCCAAAGAAGCAACTACTTGTTCTTGCTGCTGTCCATCACGCTTAACACGTTCAATACTATTCTCTGTTTGTCTCAGTTTTTTTTCCAAGTGAGTAATCTTTTCTTTATATCCAATAGAGGTAGGAAGCTAAATGGAAAGCGAAGCATGAGTACCATTACAATATATACATACGTATTTCTTTTTTTTTTTACCTGTTCGTCTAATTCTCTGTTGATTTTACGAATATGTAACTCACACTTAATTTTTTCTCTATGAACGAGTGCTTTTTCTTCTCTTGATCTCTTGAAAGATTGTTCCAAAGAAGCCTAAAAAACCCCCCAAAAAAAAAAGTCAAAAAATTGTTTTTTTTTAAAAAAACACCCTTTTCTAAAACAATTACCACATCATACTCAGCATCATTTTTACTAGAATTCTTTTCAGCAGTTTGGTTATTTAATTCTGTAGCCTTTTGATCAATATGAAACAACTTCCAAAGCAAATACTGAACTACACAATCGCGTCTATCCACAATCAGCTCTTGAAACTTTTCAGCTTCTTTCTTTTGATCCTCATACAGCTTAATTTCAGCGGCGATGCCACGTTTACGATTAAACGCATGTGCACTATTATCAAGTGCTTCTTCCATCTTTTGTTTCAAATCATCGTAGCTATCTCTATATTCCAAAGACCCACTAATTTGTTCAAGTAACTTGGTTAAATCCATTGGGTTTTGACTGGCGACAGATTCAACATCACCTTGAAACACCAAGAAATTTTTAGCCTTGACCAAGATATTTTCTTTTTCCAATGCAGTATTGTATTGACTATAAGGCACAGCTTGATCATTGATACGGTACTCGGATTTACCATCGTGATTGATACTACGCATAAATCTAATCTCAACACCTTGACTGGTTTCATAGACTGCTGTAACATGAGCTCTACGAGGAGATCTACCACCAGGTGTTGTAGGTGTTTCGTCCAAACTCTTTAATGCTTCTGACCGGTAAATCATGTCCTTTAAATTCTGCGAACGTAAATGACTCGAATGAACACCAAGTACAAAAGAAATGGCATCCATAAGATTAGATTTACCTATAACAAAAAAGATGTTACTTTTTTTTTTTTTTCCAAAAAAAAAAACTTTTTTTGTAATTTTATAAATTTATACCTGCACCATTAGGTCCAATAACACTTGTAAATTGATGAAAAGGGCCAATAATTTGTTGGCCCTTGTATGATTTAAAGTTCTCAACTTCGATACGAATAAGCTTACCCATAACGAAAAAAAAAGTGAAAAGAGAAAATTAAACCCACCGCGTATGAACGTACCTTTTTAACACCCCCTCCTTTTATTCACTGTGGGAAACACGCGACGCGACTCCGACCTTTTTGTGGGTGAGCTATATTTTACACAGCCATAAACAAAAGCAGTCTAAGATGCCCTCACTTTTCTACAGTAGCTGAAAAATGATATTTGATGTATTCGAGAGAAAACTTGTCTGATTTGTGGTAAATCCAAAAAACGTATCTTGTAAAGAAAATAGATAATGTTTCCTCTCAGAGGAAATAAACTCGAATATTTATAGGAAACATTGGCTACTCTCTATCTATGTTAATGTCTACCGAGAGTTACAGCTTCGCGTTATCCCCTAAGATTAAAAATATATTTTTATTTGTTTTGCTAAATAGGAACGATAAACAAAAACAAAAAAAGACTGTCATCAAAGGCTTTTCCTTTATTTTATATTAGGTATTACGCAATTGATTCCTAAATAAATAACTGATGCATACTTACATTTTAAATTATAGTCTTTTTCAATAAGTGCTAATAAAAAAACAAAGTAAAATTTTGTTGCACCGTCGATCCTAAAAAATACGACGGCCTATTCCACTTACTCGTAAAAAAGGGACTAACGCATGAATTAAACGAGTAACTACAATAGGTATAAAGCTGAACGAGTTCACCGGCCGCGTAATAACTGCGTAAGTTGCCGTAAAGGAGGGAAGGCAGTTATTCACAATAAAACAAAAAAAAAGAAGCTAATATTGAAATATTAAAACGGTATTTTTGTTTAAATTTTGATTGATCTCTATAATTTAAATAGTTTCAGCTGGTTAAAAAAAAATAAGTTAATTGATAGCTTTGTGTTCGATGTATTATAATAAATTGTATTTGAGAGTTGTATTAAGAGTGTTTTGTATTTAGGGTCAATTTTTGGTATTCTTGTTCAGAGTAATCAATTATATCAATATCATCAAGATTAACTTCAGAAGTTCATTTAGTTCTAACTGGGGTATGTATCTCACTATAGACCAATGTATGGCGTAAAATCCACCATATTTTAGCATTTACTGACATAATTGGCGGCTCTGCCTATGGCGGTTGCCACCAATTTTTATAGTAGAGAAACTACCAAGTATGGTGGCAGTACTACTATATAAATTGGGTTTTTTTACTACTACAATTGGTAGCAACTACTATAAATAAATAAAAAATATGGGCCTAGTTTTTAATATATTTATATTTTTTGTTATTTATTTACGGACAACAATATCAATGTGTAAATTACATACATATATTTTTTTTTACTGTCCAAGTATTCTATTTTTTTTTTTATAAAAAGAAAAAATTATAATGAAAGTTCTTCTTGTAGGTTATTTTTTTGGGCATAGACATGATATAAGTTCATAAAAGATTTTTTGGATTCCATTTCATTATCCATCATTTCGATTTCTTCAGGCTGAGGAATATTACTTGCATTGTCATCTTCACTGGTGTTATAACTACTCGAACTATCTGTTGGTTGTAATTGACGAGTTCTATGACGAGGACAGGAGGATTCTTGTAGATTTAGTTCAAAGTTTTCAAACAAGTCATTGATATCATCTCGAAACATAACGCCTAATTTACCACCCCATAAACCTAACGGTAACGAAGTATAATTGGTATTGAAGTGTTCCTTTTTATATTGTTTTGTTTTGTTTGTATCGTTACTAGATGGCTTTTGAGATGGTAAATTAAATTGATCGGATACCATGTCGCCTAGTTTTCTTGCTAGACGAGGGTTTAAATTATGCTGTTCCATTGATCGAAATACTAAAGTGATTGGCTTAATTAATCTATATATAATAGTAAATTTATATGTATAATACCTTTTGAATTTAATCGATGAGTCATGGGTCCAGCTTTTGGATTTCCATAGATCCTCATATCCAGCTCATAGAATTCAACAAATCCACCTGGTTTACAAATACGGTAGGATTCATTAATCAACTCATTATATTTTTCAGTGCTATAAGTAAATATCAAGAAGCGACAATAGACAAAATCAAATGAATCACTAGGTATATCTTTCATGGTTCGTAATAGATCGTAATAACATCGAACGAATTTAAAGTTTCTAGGAACCTTTCGATGGTCTTGAATAGGACCACCTGTCTTATCGTCTATGCCTACGACTAACCAGTTTGGAAAACAGGTTGCTATATCTACACACCAATCTCCATTACCACAGCCAACATGCAAAACTTGCTTTTTTTGATCGGTATCAATAGGACTTTGAAATGGTCTGTACGTACAAAACAAATGCGTTATTACATTGTCAGTTTCTATCAAAACAAAAATATGTATATTTTACCCATTTAATGCAAGACGAATCAAACTATTATGTACAGCGGATCTAGAGTATGATTGTACATTAGTTAGATAGTTTTCAGAATAATCATCTTCGATCAAGTCACTAATATCATCGTAGTCAACCAAATCACCATCTTGTTGTAATTTTTTAAATCCGACATCTGGACTATCTAATTCAGCCGGTAAAGCATATATTGAGCTTTCTCTACTGGCTCTTGAACTTTCTTTACTGGTTCTTGTCTTATTGGAAAGAGAATCACTGTATTCAGATTCATTTTCTGTAGATGTAGTAGCAGTAGTAGTAGTGCACATACAAGGAGGTAACTTGTTGGTACCATCGTTATTAGACTGTAGACTTTCATTATCGCATGAATCCAGTTCATCATCTGCTTCGTTTAAGGATAAAGTAGAAGTAGAATGTCTGTGAAGTCTAGAGATAGAGCAGCATCCTTGGGCACAGCAGCCACATTCACCTTGATCTTGTTGCTGCTCTTCCTTTTCTGGTTGCTTTTTAGAAAATAAACCGTGAGGTCTATGGAACCGAATTAAATTGTTCTTGTAAAATGCAATATTACTCTTTCTACGAGCTAATTTTGACTTTGGGTTCTTTTCTTGTATGATGGTGACGGTAGAGACAACCATGTCTTTTGGTTGCTTTTGGTGTGAAAGTATTGGAACTATTTTTTTAATATCGTGAACGTGTTTGATATGTGTTAACCAAGTAAGTAAATTATAGTGTTCTTTAACTGAAGACATTTTATATAAAAAGTATAAAAGGTTGAAAGAGAGAGAGAGAAGAAAAAAAAGTGAAAAAAGTGAAAAAAGTGAGACCTAAAAGAAAAAAAGGCGATGATGTCTTTTTATTTTTATTTTTAGCAGGGTTTTTAAAATGAGATAATGGGGAGGAGGAATTTTAAATGAAATGATAGACTATGTAATTAGGTAATCCCCATACCTCATAACCTAAAGCTTTAGCCATTTTAGCTAAACCTTCAGTTTCTACTTGATGTTGAAAAGGGAAAGGGGGAAAAATAGCCCCATCACGATGTACTTTTGCTTTTACTAATGTGCACGTACCACCAACTGCGTCTAATGGTACAGTATGAAACAAATCACTACTATTTTTGTTTTTCATATCAATTAATAATTTTCGATGTGTCACTAATTCAGGATACCCTTCGACCAATACATCATCTGGTTTTAAAGTCTTTTGAAGTAGCCAACTTTCTTCAGTCTCTTGCCAATTGTTTTTATCGTACCCTGCTTCTTCGTTATACGAATGCCAGTAACAATTGGGTACAATAATATCTTTATCCATCGCGATCAATTCTTCCAACAAAGTCTCTGGGTATTCTGTCACATCACCGTCTAACCAAAGTACCCATTCATGCTTTTCGGTGAGTGCAGCAGACAATAATGTATTGCGACTTTTAGCCATAATGATTCTACGTTGTACTTGTACATTAAATTCATGTCTGTCTTCATTTGATTTCAACTCGTACTTGTAATCCTTTTGAAAGATGGATATACTGTGAAATCTTTTCCATTCTTCGGCATTGGATTCCTTTTCCGCTCTTTCTTTTAGTTTTGTAATGGTGCCATCAGTTGAATCGGACGCAAGAAAACCAAGTGAGATTAAATGATGAGGGTAGGTTAACTTATTTACATTATCAAAGTAACGATCGATAAATTGAACGGATTGTTTAAATGGTGTAAGGATTAAGACATGGCTAGAATGTTTAGGTTTCACTGTAGATTCTTTGTTCATATTAATGTATGAGTACTGATTTGTAGTTGCTAAATCGTCTAGATTAGTAGTACTACAGGATCTTGTTGGGTCCCATTGGGTTGAATCAATAGTTGGGGGTTTAAAAAAACAGTATAGTAAGGTACAACTAGCGAATATAATTACAATCAGTTGTACTTTAGAGCTTAACAACATGGTTTTTTTTTTCTTTTCTTTTTTTGATAGTTGAAAAAGACAAGAATAAAAAAGTATGTTTGAAAAAGATAATTTTGTGAAACTCGACAACAACAAAAAGTAGGTACAATGATTGGTTGGTTTGGAGACAAGAAGATCCCTTTTTATATATTTTTTTAAGATGCAGAAGTGTAAAAGTAAATCTTTTCCCATAATGGTAAATAATCACGAAGGATACCTAAAGGGGGGTATTGTGATTAGTTAAAGAAAAAAGTGATATATTTTATATATAATATAGTTTACCTGCGGCCATGGACACAACAGGCTTTGATTCGGTACGGTTGCAAAATCTTTCTAAGCGAGGTCTAGTTACCTTCAAGTAGAAGGCACCACGCATCAAGTTAAACAAGATTAATTTGATTCTTCTATTAAACTCTTGTTTCTCTAATGCCATCATATTATTACGACTTGACTTTGATTCATAACCCTTTAAGATTGACACTTGTGATAAGATTTCAATGACAAGTGATATAATCCAAGGTCTCCAAGAACGTTTACCCCAACGTAAAATTGACAGTACTATTTTTTTTTCCATCACATGTTAATAAAAAGAAGATAATAATACTAATGATAATGTTTCTCTTACCGTAAACTAAAGGTCTAAAGATATAAAGTAATTCACCAATTTTTGAAATATTCTTTTGTACTTGAACCATTTGCTCTGGTTTACGAAGTTTTTCTGGTGTTAATACTTTAGACAATAAATAATCTGTCACATCATTATGAGCATTTTTATGCCTTAACCCATTATTAAGGTCAATCGAGCTCGATAAGGAAGGCACTGTCACTCCTGTTCTTTTACCAACCCAGCCTTCTTCCTTCATAGTTGTTGGTTTTGGTCCTGTTGAAACTAAAGTGGAAGGGTCTACATCTCTTTGTAAATGAGTTGGGTAAAGTATCATTCTTTGTCCAGTTGTTTGGAATAAAGTTAATCTCAACAATACTCTATTATTTTCAACATTATAAGTTTTAATAATACTACATTTATACTTTTAATAATATAAAAAAACTTACTTTAAAGCTTCTAAAGAGGCAATAAGTTCCCACTGCCTTTTAGGACCAAGCTTTTTTAAAACGGCCATTTCCATCAAGACTTGAGTATATGAAATGACGGATAATAAAGTAGAAGCCGCGGTATTAAGTTTGGACCGAGATGACCAAAATTGGAGGTACTTGTTAAAACTAGACTCTTGTACAGGTCCCGTCTTGTTTTCATCAGCATGAGCTTGAGCTGCTCGCTTAATAATGGAATTATGATAAATTCCAATCAGATTTAAAGCAGCATAAACTACGCAAAAAAAAGAAGACAAGTATGATAAATAATAATACAAGGATGAAATCAAAATTATAACGTACGTGCTTGAGAAGCCAATTCAGCGTCATGAAATCTACCTACCCACACAAAAGATTTAATTATAAAAATAAGGATAATTTTTATTGTTTTAGTTACCAGGTAAAATATATGTAAGGGACCTAAGGGATGATTCGATACTTGTTATTTGTGGAGCATTTTTAAGTAAGAAATTCTCGTATAAATCCATAATTATATAACAGTGTAATAAAAAGAAGAAAAAACGCAACAAAGAAAAAAAAAAGAAAAAAGAAGGCTATTTAAAATGTGTCAGCCAGTTATGGCTGATTGGTCAATTTTAGTTTTTTTGAACAGAAACAAAACAAAAAAAAGGTGTGTGCGTATGCTTAACATGTAATACACACATTATAAACTCACACGACAATCGACCCCTGAAAATATATAAATTTCTATTATTTTTATTTTAATACGAGTCTAATGCTTTTTTTTTCTTTGTAAATAAATAACAACTCCTTTTTTTTTCTTTATGCTGTAAAATGTGTAGTGTGAGTGTGTAGAGAGGGTGTGCGTTTGATGAAGTGTATATGTTTTTTTTTTTTTGTGCGCTGTGTAATATTTTATTCTTTTGCCTCAGCCATAACTACAAAACTTTCCAACACCTTGTTAAATCCAGCACGTCCAACATCAGCATTTTGTTTAAATCTTCTTAAAGAAAATTCTTCCAATACACTTGACCATCCTGAAACAAGACTGCCTGCTTTAATAGCTGCTTGCTGTGTAAATTGTGTTCTAATAATACTTTACTTTTTAGCAAAACTCACACACAAAAAAAAAAAAATTTTTTTTATATATTTATACAACTTACTTTGTTTTATCGTCAGGATGTTCATGATATACAATGGTTTCTTCAACGGATAGTAAATTACACAAGGTCAAGTTGATAGAACGCATAGTTAATGTCTTCTTTTGTGGGTCAATAATGGAAATTTCTCGAACATATTGAGTAGAAGTACTACCAAGGATCTTTTTGATAATAGTGGGTATATTCTGGTTCACTGTAATAAGTCTTTCTGTCGTTAAAACTCCTGTCTTTGGATCTAACTGTCGATTCAAAACGTCAACATGCGAAACATGTGGACAGTCAACATTAGGGTATTTTTGCCACTGAGCAGCCGACACTAAATTCCATTCATAACTGTATTCGTGCGTTGATTTAAAGAATTTCATTTCAAAAAAAAATTACAAAAAGTGGAGAAAGCCGGAACTGAAAAAAAAAATCCATCTTTTTTTTTAAAAGCTTTTTTTTTTTTTTTTTTATGGCAGCCGAAGTTCCGTATTTGAAAGTCCCTTTTTTTTTCTGTTAAAAAAAAGACCTTTTTTTATACCTTTTACCAAAAAAAAAGATAGCGTATAAAAGCTAAAAAAAAGAGCTTGTAAAGTATCTGTCCAAGTCAATTGAAAAAAGCAAAAGAAATAGCATCTTTTACAGCTTAAAAAAATTAAGAAATAATAAAAAGATCCTTCTTGCAATTCTTTTTTTACAGTGCTTTTTTTTTTTTTTTTTTTTTGTATGTTTGTGTGTGTGTATATATTGATTGAACTCATTAACCTGCCTCGAAAAAAAACATTTAATAAATAATAACCGTGCCAAAAAGTAGTAGTACATGAACAATAAAAATGGGTTATTAGCTAATGCATTTATACTTGGGGTTTTTTTTAGAAAAAAAAAAAGAAACAAAAAAAAGGGCAAAGCGCTGCTGCGATACACTGAATATGCTTTTGTATACTAACTACATAGTTATGTCAGTCATAAAGAACACTTTTTGCTAAAGATACAAATCAAATATTGTGTGCAAACAAATAACCGACAGACTGGATTCGCCTGATGAAAGAAAGGTTTGCTGTGCGTAATTGCATTGGGATAAAAAAAGAACTCTCAACAGGAGAAAAAGTAGGCCGAAATAAATAGGCACAAGTTAAAGGATAAATTACTCTAAATAACGATACTATCCCTTTTGCTTTTTTTTCGATTTGCATACATGCTTCATTGTTATCCTGTTTACTTTTTTTTCTTTTTACACGTGAAGATTAGTATTTAGAAGAGCGTTTGCTGAGAATATAAAAAAAAAAGAAAAAAGTTTACAGGTTTCTGGTTTATTACGAGTATTTCCAGCGCAGGTAAAGACAGGCAAGTTAAATGAATCTATCAGAAACCAAGTGTAAGACAGAATTTTCTTTTTAAAAAAAGTGTATCACTTTATTCAGCAAAAAGCAGGTTTGAAACCGGCTTTTAAACCAGTAGAAATGACTGGTTTATATAAACGATACCGAGTAAAAAAAAAAAAAGAAAAAAGAAAAAAGAAAAGAACATCTCCACACACGTAAAAAGTGATTCACTACACCTTAATACGTGGATTTTCTTTTTATAAAAAGTAATATTTGGAAACAAAAAAGTTTTTCCGTGGTATTCGATATAGTTGATTGATTGGTTTACATGTTAATGGCATAATAGATCATCCCGATTTGAGTCAACTTTTCTATCGTTTGGACCAGTGTAACATGTACAAATCCAGTCTTTTGTTTTAGAGCGGGGGATCTCATGATCTTCACTGATCAAGATTTTGATTTTTTTTTTTAAAAAAAAAGAAACTCCCCCCCCCCCTTCTCTTAAAATATGGTGCCTGAAGTATTATACATATAAAAAAAAGGGGGGAAGAGAGTGCAGTGTGTCTATTATTTTTATTTTTTAAAATCACTTTGTAGCGCGAAAAAATGATGTAATTTAGTTTTTTTGGCGCTTACTACAATCATCGTCGTCATCATCAAGTGATATAATCTCTGCGACATTTCGCTTTTCCGGTATATTTTTCATATCGACTTGGATAGGTGCTAGTGGTTCGATTGGTACATAAACGTCATTCTTTTCCAACAAGAATCTTTCTTCGTTAGGATACTTTTTTAACGCCAATTTAGCATGATAATCGATATAAAGATCCTAAAAATAAATTAGTCTAAAAAAAGCAGTAGTTGTTGGTGATATAATACCTGGATACCACGAATTTTAACTAGGCAAATGGGACATTTCCATTGCATAGATGTCACTTGAAACTTGAAAAATACCTCGGCATCAAAGCAAGTATTATGCGTGCAAAATATACATCTGGTTGGGTGCTCAATTCTACTCAACATGATGGGATCTAATACTGAAACGTATTCTCCACCTGTATATATCTCAATATCTTTATCATCTTCTTCCTTATCCTCCCTATCACGATCTTGTTTTCCTTTTAAATAACAGTATACACACACAAATATATTTTTTTTAACTTACTATTCCAAGCTGTTAAAAATTTCTCTGCGCATGAAAGAAAAATCGTTTCAGTTTTGATTAAATCTAATTTATCTTTAAGATCAAACGGACGTAATAGCTCAATCACTTGCTTTTGAACTGCTTGTGCTAAAGGTACATTTCTACTGGAACTCTCCATAGCCTGTCCAATATATAAAGAAGCGGTCTGAACGTACAACTGACTGGTTAATTCTTGAGACGATTTTTCAACAACAGCACAAACAGAAATGTGTCTAATACTAGGTCTCTTTCCATGAAACGTAAATGTAAATGGTAAAGACCCTGTGCTTCGTCTGTTTGCTTTGTTGATGGCGTCAGTGGTCTCAGTAATATCTATATGATTGAATCCATACCCGTGTAGTTTTTTATCTTGCGCTGAAAGACAATCTTTTGCACTGTGATCGACCGAAAGACTAATGGAGGAAGGTGTCCAAGCCATACGTTCTGATAACCATAGGTACAAAAACAATCGAACGTTTAGTTTCGAAGATGCGTGACCTTCTGATACAATCGATCGATTTAATCTTTTTAAGGGAATTTCAATAGTGTATTCTTTTGATTTGCTTTCGAGTTTATGCCAATCTACTGGAGCGCTATAAAGCTCTTCTAATCTTTCGAATTTATCTGTAACTGGTAATTGATCGTAAGCTAAATCGATAACTTTGGCCTGTGGTGAGCGACTACAAAAGCGGTTAAGCACAAAGTTATAAATAAATTAATAATAAACTCACTTTTCTCTTAAATCTCGATAATGCTGCTCGCTTGCTTTAATAATTGGGTATCCCGGGAACAAAATTGAAATCAAGACTCGAGAATGATCTCCTTGTCTAATATGCGTGGTGGGGCATTTTTCATGTGTGACACCTTGATCCAATAAATATTGATGAATATCTGCCATTTTTACTTTACTCAACTTGAAGTAATTATAGGGGTCCTATACAAACCAGTTTAAAAAAATCAGGTGCCTGGTAATAACATGTCTTCTTCTATTTTTACCATGAAAAATTCAACGGATTGTCTAAATGAGGTAAACCCTATCTTTCTGCCCAAGTCTCGTATTTGAACTCGAGTCAAGACAGGTTGTGTGGATCTTAACCTTCTTCTTCTATACAGATTTATGTTCATGGTTGAAATATTTTATTTTGACATGAACAACATAAATTTTTTTTTTCTTTCCTTGACGTTTAGGGGGAAGGTCACGAGAACCCGTCACAACTATTTTATTTTAAAAAGTGCATGAATAAAAATAGCTAAAAAAGTGAAAAAAAACCAACATTTCTTCGATAGAATAGAGACTTTAGACAACATTCTCGAAAACATGTTTCTCTGGGCCCTTTTCTATTATTAATAGAACAAGTGAGTTGAGTTAAATGTCGAAATAACTCGCGCAAAGTTTATATAAAAAAGAGTGTTTTATTCTCCAAAAAAAATAATTCAAAACACATCGTTTATACTTTACTGCACTATGAAATCATTCGCCGCCATCTCTACTTTGCTCTTTGTCTGTATGCTCGCACTTGTTCAAGTCTGGGCTGCTCCTGTTGAATTTGAAGCCGTTGAATCCAGCGAGGTTGCTGTAGCTAGTCCTGAAGATCAAGCTTTTAACGAGTGGTACAATGCTGCCTATCAGCAAAGCGATAGGCCTTCTGTGTAAGTAATAATATTTACAGTTTAATACACGTATAAAAAAAGTAACCTCTTTTTTTTTAACAATTGTTAGTGCTCCTAATGCTCCTCCTTTCCCACCTTATCCTCCTCCTCCTACCTTTCCACCTTATCCTCCCCCTCCTACCTTTCCCCCTTTCCCACCTAATTACAGATGGTAAAATTCATTTTGAACCCGGGAAACAGGTAGTACTTGTGCAACCCAAAATAATAGTTTCCTTAATAAAAAAAAAATCCTAAAAAAAATATATAATGTCCGTGATAACTTTTTTTAAGCGGTGAGGATATGCTTACAGTTTTATTTTTTTTATCTTATTAACCATCATCTTTTATCATTCATACGCTCATATGCAGCATTTTTTGAGTGTAACCCAAAAAAAAAAAGCAACTGCAAAAAAAACCACTATATTACATGCGGCCGTATAACTTCTTTTTTTTTTCTAATAAAAGAAATATTCAGGCTGTAAATAGTAGATACACTTCACCTATAGTCAGCGATAGAGCTTCTTTTATCAAAACGATATTAGTTTTGAAAAGCCGTTTTAAACTTTTATTTTTATTTTTACATGTTTTCTAAAAAGAAAAAAAAAACCAAATTGTTGGTTCTTACAGACTTTTTTTTTGGAGTAGTCAACTTTTTAATTCTTACGTGAATAAATATAAAATCACTTTTTTTAGGCTTTTTTATTTATTTATTTTTTTGATCGAAAAAGTGAGTGTAACTATTGAATTTTTAAACTTACAAAGTAAACCCATCTGTTTGGTGCAGTGGAACCTTGATAAATAATTTACCCGATAAAATAAGGTTAGACAGGAACTAAAAAAAAAGCTGGAATGGGGAAAAAGGGCGTTTTTTTTTTTTTGATAAAATGTCAAAAAGGGACTTTTCCCCCCTTAGCATTTGTTCGATATCATTGTTTTCCTAATTTGAAAAATAGCAAAAAGAAAAAGGAAGGGGTAAAGGGTTTTCTTGTTGATCACTGCATACCATTATACTTTTTTTTTAAAAAAAAAACCTGTTAGAAAGGAATGCTTTTTTTAGGTGCAGTAATCAATATTATATCAATTCATCTTCTTGCGTGAGAAACCTCACTAAAATCAAAAGAGTTTGCCTTTTTTTTTTTGCAGAACGCGAAAACAAAAGAAATCAATTCAAATATTTTACTAACGAATGCATTGTCCTGCCAACTGAAATACAAAAAACGAATAAACTGTACAGCAGTAAGAAAAAGAGCAATCGGTTTTTTTCAGAGCGTATGTCTTTTTAAAAAGTTGCTTCAGGTACGGCTTTTTTAAATGCGCATTTTAACTATTCTGTTCACGTCACTTGGAGCAATTGTTAAACTCAGTTTTAAAAAAGGAGATGGGAGGAAAAAGCTTTTTAGATAAGTGAGGTTTTTTGTAATAGGAAAATTTGAACGTGAAATGTATCCTTTCCAGCTGAAAAGCAAAATATTTTTTCTCCCCTTTTTTTTTGGCAGACAAAATAAATGCAGATATATTTTTTTAAAAAAATGAGTCAAAATATATACGAACGGAAACAACAAAAAATATTTATAGTTAGCCAGTTATCCTATCACATTTGGCACATCTTTGTATCCAATAAAAAATATATGGAATTTGATATTTTTTTTAGTTTTTCCGCATGTAGATGATTGTGTAACAATAGTCAAATTACTCGCAAGTGTATATACAAGTCAAAACTGAAGATCTTTATAAAGTAATTCAGGGTCCAAACTCAATTATAAACAAGACCTTTTTTTTTTTTCGTTTTTCGTATGTTGCATATTTTAAACTGAAACTCAAGCGTTTTCTTTTTATAGTATGAAGCCAAAATGTAGTCAAAAAAATCTTTTTTTTTCTATTCGCTCTTTTAAATTAAATTTTTTCCATCTCCACTTTTTTGGCAGAAGAAAGCCATTATATACAGCTACGTTTTTTTTTTTTTGCTTTTTCTTTTCTTTTTTTTCCCTTCTTCTTCCTCTTTTCTCTCTTATAACTCCATTTTTTTTTGTTTGTTTCTTCTATATTAGTGTACGCGTTTCCCTTTTCTATCTTGCTATTTTAATAATTTAGCAATTTATATTTGAGAAAGAAAATGTCACAGCCAAACCTTCACCTTCAGTTATGTGTCAACGACTTGCTGCATCCTACCGAAAAATCCGAATCATTACTTGAAGCACTTACCTCTACTCAACTTGAAGAAATCGAAAAGACTCTTACTAAGATAAAAGAAAAGAAACAATCTTCTACGCAACAGCTTGGTATGAAAATTATTAATTAATTTCCCAAAAGGAAAAAATATATATATATTAACTTTTTTTTTTCTTCTTTATAGTTTCACCTATTCCAATAACACAAACTGCAAATCCTTCTGCTTTACATCATGATTGGGCTCTTGTCGCAGCACAAATTGCAAAAGCATTAGCAGATACGATTACCACAGCAACTACGCCAACAATTAAGACTGAACCAGAACATGCTAAGCCACCTAAACAACCTTGTGCCGGAATATCCTCCGATAAATCTATACATGTTGTTGCTAATAAGTCTCCTACTTCTACCACTAACACTACTACTACTTCCACTACCACATCGAATAATAATTCTACACCTACCACACCCAATGCTGCTGCTGCTGGCTCAGTAGTTCCTAATCATGAACCACGTACAGAGGTTCGTGAAGGCGTTGAGTGGGTCAGTTTTGTTTACTCTCATCATCGCGTCTTACGTCGTTATTCTATCCGTACTGATGTTGACCAAGTTGATATCAATCTATTAGATGATAAATTTAAAAGCGAGAATTGCGTAAGTAAACCTTTTTTTTCTCTCTCTTTTCCCCACTTTTGAAGGTACAAAAATTATCTTTCTTTTTTTAACTGGAAAGGTTTTTGTTCTAAGCGGGGTTAAATCCATAAAAAATAAAAATATTTAGTGTCTAATTCCTTCCTTTTTTTTATAATAGGTTTATCCTCGTGCTAACCTTCCTCGCGATCAATATAAGGGTAATCGCTGGGCATATGAAACTGAATGCAATACTTTGGGCTGGAAATTAGCTTACCTTAATTCAGGAGAAATTGCCGGTAAACGTGGGTTGATTCAACGCGCTGTAGATTCTTACCGTAACCGTTATCCCAGTATGCGATCTCGGCGTGTTGCTCGTCAAGAAAAGTTAATGAAGGGCACACTTCGTAAACGCAAGCATCGCGAATCTGAAGAAAACAGTTCAGAAGCTGAAGACGTTATTCTTAAAAATGTTAAAAAGGAAGACACCAAACTTGACTGCAGATCCCTTTTGGGAGCTAACGATTTACCAAAGACTGTTTCCATTGATGATGGTCTTGGTGGTGCTAAATACCGTATCCGTATCAACGTTGACTCTGTCTCCCTTGATTCAATTGATCTTGCATTCCGCAGAGCAAATTGCGTTTACCCTCGCGCCATGGATATCAACACTTCATCTCCTTTTGCTTCTCAACGTCAATTGGAAGAAGCCAGATGCAACGAGTTGGGCTGGAAGTTGGCTTGGTTAAATCCTAAACAATTGGCCAATCGCAAGAACTTGTTGCAACGTGTACTTGATGTCTACAGATCCAAATTCTTACCAGATTTAAATCCTCGCAAGAACTCACTTCGTATGCCTTCTTCCACCACCACACAAATATCCATGGACACAGATGATAATTCAGCTACCACTTTAACCGTAGCGGCATTAGCTGCTGCTCAGGAACAAGATATAACTGCTGCCAAGGTCGTTCGTCGTGGCTCAGCTGAACATCATGATGATAATGAATCGCTTTACAGTGGTACAACAGATTCACTTGATTTTCACGATTGTTTCTCTCCGCCTTCTGAGCAAGTCACTTCTTCAATAGATACACCACTGAAATCGTCAAGTCCAGCCAATATTTACGAGTTAACATTATCAGTACCTACTTCTTCTGATGAGTTACTTAGTGGTACACCGCACCCGTTGTTTGAATCTGGTCATGAGTCATGTCGTCGTAGTATAAGTAGTAGTAGCAGTAGTGGTTCTGATCTTTCTTCGCCGTCTCTTACACAAGACAATTTAGATGATACACTTTTCAAGGATTCTAATTTGTTTGGATTATACACTGAACCTATTCAACTTCCTTCTGCTGGTGTCGTTTTCGAACATTGTGATTATATCAAGACTGAAGATGAAAATTTAATGATTGATCCTCTTATGAGTCAATTATTTCACATCTAAAAAAACGCGCACACAACTACAGCAGAAGAAGAAAAAAGACTTTGTCCTCCCCCCCACTTCATGTACATATACCAAAAAGATCCCAAAAAAGCACAAACGTTTTCCAAAATAACAACAACCAACAAACCCTACTTTAAAATTAATAATATTTATTGGCATTCACCTTTACCCAAATCCCCCCACCCACCCAAACCACCCCACTCCCATTTTGTAATAAAAAAAAGTACCCACATTTTTCATATCATTTTATACATACAATCCGCTTTGCATAATAATTGTTTGTTTAAACTACGACCTCTTTTTTTTTTCTGTTTTTCAGGATGAGCTTTCCTCTTTTATTATTAAAAAAAAGCTAATGCTTCAACAACAACAACAAAAGCGTTTGCTTTTCGAAATGGTTATAACGTAAAAAAAAAAAAAGGAAAGGTGGGCTTTATTAGTTTCCCCTTCCTTCGCCTATTTTTTCCCTGAGATTCAAATAAAACGATTCCCGCGTCTCTAGCAGTGATGTCATACATAAGTCTGTTTTTTTTGCAAGTATATTTTCAAGCAGAATAAATAATAAGGCTTTAATGCTCGGTTTAAATAGATTGAATCCAATACTTTTTGGCGTATGTTTTTTTAAAAAAAAACTGCATAGAAAAAAGCTTTGTCGTTTTTTTTTAAAAAAAAAGCATCGTGGGAAAATTGCTTTAAAGCATTTTCTTTAGTTACACTGAGTCAAATGCACCGTTAAAACCAGTCTAATCCATCTTTCTTTCTATCTTGCTTCATATAAGCATACGCCTCACATATGCACCGGTAAAAGGACTTCTGGTACTTCCGTTCATGACACGAACAATACCGAAAGGTTCAACGATATGTGTTTGAAGACTGTGAGAGAAATAAGCTTGATACGGTTTGCGTTTTTGTTACTTTGTCAAGTACTTGATGACACGGTTTCTATTAGTTTAGCAATTTATATCTACAGTAAATACAAATAACTCTTTATTTAAGTACAGTAGCGGCTCTATTTAAGGGCAGCCGAAAAGTGGAAGAAAGCCACCCCTATATCGAACATACCCTTATTATCGTGCAGTCAATAATTACTTCTAAAGAAAAGCTCCCTGAGATATCTGAGTATAAATGATCACTCACATAAGAAATTACTATTAAAATTAGCACTTATAATGACTATTGGTTTTTATTTTTTAAAAAAAGCAGGAAACGCTTTATGGGTCCAGGTTTTATAACACAAAATAGTTGTTTTAACTATATCTTTGATGAAACAAACTTTTTTGTTTTTTTACAATTTTCATTTTTGGGAGTCAACCCCTTTTGTGCTTTTGTAGTTATTTTACAATTACACCAGATCCAATTTACTTAGCTTTGTGGGAAAAACTCGGATGGTGTAGAGCTTCTTTAGGCGCTTCTAATGTATTTTAAATCATACTTCTAATGCAAAAAACTGAAAGAGTAATCGCTGTTTTAGACGGTTTTTTTTTTAGGTAAAAAAATACTCTTTTTTAGTGTAACCTCATGGGACGATTTTCAGAGTTTCGCGATTACATAAAACATAGTTTTTTATTACCGTGTTTTATTATAGCGCTGAAGGTAGTTATCTAAAAACTATATATTGGATGTTCATAAAAGAAAGCGCTACATCCAAAATTGAATGAGAAAACGCGCTTTAAAGAAATACCCACTTTAAGGCCCGCCTAACTCAAGCTTAGCGAAAAAAAACGTTTAAAATGATGGGTACTCGGTCAGTACTCTTTGTAAAAATATTATTTTAAATGGATTAGATGTGCCTTAAAGAGTGCTATACTATTATATAATTTTCTACGAAGAAAGTCAAACTGGATCCGGAGTAATTGCAAACTAATTTCAAAACACACAAAAGGGGTTGACCCCCCTAAATGGTCAAAAATGTCAAAAATGACTGACCAAAAATAAAGTAGAAAAAATCGAGAAAAATATAGAGCAACAAGCAGTTTTTAATAATTGGTATGAAAGAAATTTTCCTAAAGACTAACTTTTATTAAGTAACTTGGGTAAAAGAAGCATTTTCTGATGTTTAATTATATAAAGAAAATACCTTATTTCGACCACTGTAAAAATGACCTTTTTAGAAGTTACTTCTAAACCTTTTCTTAAAAACACGCGTTTTTGAAAAAATAATGGACAGGCAATGATGGATTATAACACTTTAAATAGTTCTTGAACTCACTCAAGTTATTTCACAAAACAATTTGCTGTGTATCGTTTTTTGCAAGAACTCAAACATTAGAACCATTACAAACTATATTAAAAAATTGCAGAGCTATTTATTGGAATACCGCATAACAATACATTTAAAAACTAAAAGCTATGATATATAGGACTAAAATTTATCTTTGCGTTCATTTTATTTGGCTTACACTGCATTCACTTCCAATATTTCATCACTTAGCGGCAGTCTGTATTTAATTACTTTTCCTAGTTAAATTTCTAAAGATTCACTGCTGTTACGCGCTCCATTCAAGTATAAATTGACTGTGTATTATTTTATCATAGCCATTCCAAGCACTGTAAACACGGATAGTAGCATTTTACTGTTATGTGAAATTGATAAGTCTGTAACATGCTAGTTACAATCTATTATAGTACAATGTTTACATGAGAAGAGGTCTAGAATTAATGTGAAACTACATGATGTACATTTAAAATATGTAATGAATGGACTGGTGTTTACTCACAGTATGTAGAACGAGCTGATAATATACAATTCAACATTTAGATATATAATGAGTTAGTTCATCTGTAATTAGTATCAAGAACGAATTTAAAAGATACGCTCCTATAGCTGGGGTTGAGTTTATTTGCACAAAATAATTGGTAAGAAAAAAGGGACAACAATAAAGAAAGTTCAATAAATCCATTCTAAAAATGGATGGCCAGATTTGCTTTGAAGAACCTATGCCTTTCTTTCAAGCACGGTTCGAACGGTATCTGATTTTTGAGGAGAAAAGAATTTTATAACTTGGTCACTGGATGTAGTGCAATTTAGTGTACCGTTTTTCATGGTTGACAGGCCTACAACATAACGACAAATCTCATCTTCTGATGGAGAAGCAGATTTACGTACTACTTTAGAAAGAGATACGCAACTTGTGGATATCTTAATTAAAAACATGTATTAGCAACCCTTGTTTTCCCTTTTTTCAAAATGGCTTAGTTACATGTCTTGTAGGCTTTGTAGATACCAATTTGGCACTGTCATTGGTACATAAAGGAGTATTAGGTTTGCAACAGAATTTTTTGAGACTAATTGAGCGTTGTATTGTTATAATTTTGTTTTAAACAAGTTGAATAGAAATAAATATTCTTTTTTTTTAACTTGACGTTTTATATACTTTCTTTATCTGTCTATGCGAGTAACAAAACTAATAATATAGCAGCCAAGTAGTACTTAAAATATTTCATTTTCTTTTTAACTGCTCTACATTAAAGAGAGATCTTAATAAGAACTGATGGTAATCATGTCAATACAGTGAAACAAATCATAAAAAAAAAATGGTGATCGTCGCGGATGTTAAAAAGTATTACCACCAAGGTTTAAAACTTAACGCAAAAGCAACTACTGCTTTGTTTCCTTTCTATATCAGCACAGGTAATAGTCTTGTAGTACAAGAAAATAAAATATAATGTTCAGATTCATGCGGTAAAAAGATAATGAATACGTATTTTTCCCAAATGCAAAATAAGATAACACCAAAAATTCTGTGTGACTCTATTGAGTCATTTTCGTATTTCTGTCATCAAAAAAAAAAAGTTTCTGCAGAAAAAAACTAAGTTGTATACTATATATAATAAACATAGAAATTAAACCCGTGTTGTATCTGAATGAAAAGCGTGTTACTGGCTTAACAGATCTGCGGGGAAAAGGGATGTAAATATGAGATCTAAATCTCAAAGTATCTGTTGATACCGCTGTACAAACTCCCAATTTTACTAGCAGTAAAAAATGAAAAAAAAAACTGTACGATTCAAACATTGCAACACAAGCAAACCAATAAGACAAGATGAAGTAGTTACGTACCAAGCAAGATTGATGAACAATTAAAACATATCGTCGCAGAACCCAAACGCGAGACATTGTCTAGTCGATTCAGCTACGAAAATCTGCTTCTCATTCAGAGGATACCGATTCAGCAACATCAACTCTACCTGATGACTATGCTGATACTCGCCCTGGTTGTATAAATGTGTAATTGAGTCGGCACGCAAAGTTCTTGCTTGTAAAAATGACTAAATAGATCACATCCCCCTATTTTATCAACCGAAGCTATTCATATTTTATCTTTTTTTTTATCATTAATAGATCTCTTTTCTTTCTCTTTTCTTTTACAATATATACCACCCAGTAAATATTTTTTTTATATGTATACTTTCAAAAGGAGCTTATATCTTATATCCATTTATTATATTGCATTTTTTTTTTAGTATTTTTGTTTTCCTTATGCCGGTACAAAAGGATACGGTTCTTTCTAAAGCAGCCACCAGGCATAAGTTAGCACAAGGCCGTGAGTTCCGCTCGATTATTATAAGCTACTTTTTTTTTGTTCATATTATAAAGGTATGTGTATCCTCCAAAAAAAAATTACAGATTTGCTTTTGTTTCATCCTAATCCAGACACACACCATATTCTTATGGGTAAAAGATAAAATACTGATTCTTATAAGCATTACCGCCAAATGTTTTATACAGTTATTAACAGTTTCCTATATTTATTAGTAAGAAGGTGTTATATCATTTTATTTAAAACATTGAAAAAAAAAGTAGCTTTTATTTACTAAGTTAATTGTGTTTCTCTTGGTTCTCAGAGCAGATCCTTTTTTATACATGTATAAAAAAAGAACGCTTTGATACTAACAGGACCAGCCACGTGAAGGCGGAAACACATCTGGTCCCGTCCGATCAGTTTCCATCACGGACCCCAGCTACTGCACGGTACATGCCCAGACTACCTTACTTTGAGCTGAAAACAGCCTCTAAATATCGCAGAAAACGACTGAGAAGATTGAAGCTTACGGCAAAAAACTATGTTCACGCAAGCACACAGAGCATCTCATAGAGATTACACCTCGCCAGGCTTACACACCTACCACCACCCCCAAGCTCGCGAGACACACAACCCAGATGAAGTCCTATACTAGACCTGACGACCTAACCTTATTATGCAAGTTTATGCTTCCGTACCAATGACTTCTTTGTACAGATGCAGCAATCAATCCATCGTAGCTTCATGAAAAAGGCTACGTAGGTGCAGACAATCTTTTTTCATCTTGATTTCACCTTCAGATCGGGAATCACCTGTTTCCACTTACGATTTCTTGACATGGTTTTAAAAACTATAATTACCCAATCCTCACCAAGGATCAGGGGACACTGTCACCGAGATTTACGACCAACACAAGTTCTTTCTTACTGATCCAGTATCGGCTATAAGAGGAAGCCAAAGAACACCAGTTTTTTTTTTTTCGTTTGTTTTTTTGTTTGTTTTTTTCACCAAAGTGACCAGCACCTTCTTGACCAAAGTGTCCAGCACCTTAAAAAAATTGTTTTTGTAAAGAGACCAGCCACCTCGATATACCCGCAAGAAAGAAAATGCCAAAAGAGAAAAGTACCCTTTCAGTCTTCTTTCTTCTTTCTACCAAGTCGACCGATCTCCTTAACAAATGGCCAGCATTTTCTTGCGGAAGAGAGAGAGAGAGGAGGAGATGCGGACAGAAGAGAGAATGACCAAAGGAATGGAAGAGGTTTTTTTTTTTTTGACAAAATGTCCGGCATTTATAGAGAAATAGAGAGAGAGAGAGAGAGATAACAGGAGAGCGGACAGAAGAGACAAGGACAGAAGGAAAGGAATGGATTTTTTTTTGACAAAATGCCCAGCATTTGTAAAAAAAAAGGACAGGAAAGGATTTTGTTTTAACAAAATGTCCAGCATTTGTTGAGAGAAAAGGAGCGGAAGAATTTTTTTTTTTGGCTGGTGTTCTTTAAAGCCCTCAAATAGAAGACACTTTCACAGTAATAGGAACTTGAGAAGGAAGTAAATCAAGGATACAGTGAACCCGTCACTAAGGACCAGATTAAGTAATTACAGCTAAAAAACCAGAGGTCAAGATATCAGGGAAGCAAGCAGAACCATCACATCCACTGAAACCAAGATTAGAGAGAAGGCCTACACCTAGGAGCTTTCCGATTCACCACAGCAGGAAGATCACTATATTAGTACACCAGAGCCACCAGTACATCCACATAAACAATTATTAAAAGGCGTCGGTCATCAGGAGTCGTACAAGACCCATCCGAATAGCATGCCTCTTATTTACTTGAGAAGGTGTGTACATAACACCAAAAAGACCTTTGGTGCCATACCTGGAAGATCTCGAAGGTGTAACCGGTTAGAAATGCTGCAATGGACTTCGCGCGTACTTATGACGACGCACCCCCTACCAACCAGCCTAGAAGACATACGGTATATAGAGCATCAATCCATCACACGGCTTCAAAGAGCACCCATTTTGAATACATCTACACCCCCAACAGTAGTACCTGCGATAAAAAAATGTTAGTAGGTCGAAATAAAGCTGGTATACACGTACCGTTATTGAAAAAAAAGGATAAAGAAGTAAAGAAAGAGAGTGGGAAAAAACCCTTTTTTTTTCAAGTAAAAATAGACCACGAATATGGAACGCTAATATCTATTGGACTTGAAAAATAAACAAATCATGCAAAAAGAGAAAGTAGTACAAATTAGACCTACTTTCTTTTTACTTGTACAAAAATACTTCCGCTTACTCTTGTATTCTCGTATCTTGTGTTAATGTGGGCGAGATATATGTATCAAGTAGGTATATAACGATGGAGAGAGTAACAAAAAAAAAGCTGTAAAATCATTTTTAATAAAATAAACAAAACGTGCAGAAAAAAAGAAAAAAAAAGGAAAATGACTAGTACAAATTAAGGAACTTTCCTTTTCTTTATTCACTTATAATCTATACTCTGGTACAAGATAAGGCAATACTAGAGTAAGGTTAAAAAAAAGAGCAAGCGAAAGTATTTGCAGTTCTTTTCGTGATTTTTTTTTGTGATTTTTTTTTTTTCATGATTTTTTTTTTTCGTGATTTTTTTTTGACAAACTTGATGAAATCATAGATATTCAAAGGATTAGTAATCCAGAGTAGTAAAAAAAAACGCCATGAAACACTTTTCTCGCTTCATGTGTAGCACCTTTTTTTAATACTCATTTTGTCCAAAACTTGTTTTCGGTATTTCCTATTTAAGTAAAAAAATTCGTTATACCCAGCAACTACTATGTCTACAATAAATTTATTTCATTCTTTTAAACTTAGTAAGTTTAACATCTATCATAAGCTATTGACAAAAAAAATGTATAACATCTTATGTAAGTATATAGAAACAGAAATTGGGAGTGAAGTTTGATTACTTCGCGTGTCACAAATAAATTCCTGCATTATGCAAACGCGTATATCTTAACAGTGTCCGTTAAAGTAGATGGAAGTAGTTTAGCATGTCACCATAGTCAGCGCTGATAACGAGGTAAAGGTAAAGGTAAAAAAAAAACCATTCATATGCTCCAAATTTTGAGGCGATAAGAAAACAATAATATGATTTTTTTAAAAAAATTGCTGTGGAAATTGGCGTGATGAGATCATCCCTCTTTTTTTTTTTCTTTTTTTTTTTTGGTATTTAAGAACTTTTTTCTTCTTTGTTTTTTTCTTTCTTTTCTTTTTCTTTATTATTCGTAAATTATATTTACGCTCAATGTTGCTTATAAACCTTGTCTACCTCCTCCTCTGCTCTTCTTTTTTCCCGCTGTTGAGCAACAGTTCAACGGCTCTTTATTACGTTCGTTGTAAGTAATTTTTTTTTTCTTCTAGAAATAAATGGTAACCATGAACATTTTATTATTTTGTAGCTTCCTGGTTCTCCTCCAGTTTAAAAGTATGTTTTACTTTTGTACCAAATTTCGCCTCCGCCCCTGTTTGGGAAGAAACCTTTCCTCAAAAGGTTTGTAAACCCTTGACCCCCAAGGGTTTGTTACAAGAAGTACTCGCTCCGGGTATTTGTCTTTTGGCTGACGAGTCTAAGGCTTAATGGTCGTTTCTCCTCCTGTCTCTCTTTTTTCCTCCTTTGTCTGTAAGCCCTTGACTCCCAAGGGTTTGTTCCAAGAAGCATTCGCTCCGAGTGTTTGTCTTTTGGCTGACGAGCCTGCTGACTCTCTTTTCTGTCCGTTTGACCCCCTCCCGCCCCTTTTTACTTTCATCTCCAGAGCAAAGGCTTTCGCTTCAACAGCAAAAGCTTTGTACCAAAAGCTGCAAGAAGGGCTTAACCCCAACTACTTGCAGTTTGTTCTAAATATGGCCTTCGGGCTCATCCCCGCCATATACATTCATCACGTATCATAAGAAAATAATAAAATTATTTGTTTAAACATATATTGTCTTTTTTTTATATATATATTATACACTATATAAAAGTCATTTTAGCAGTGAATATAAATGGAAATAGAAAGTGGGGGAAAGTCCTATTATCTCTCGTGCCCCAGAGATAACGGAAGTCATACGCCTGAAAAGCTGTTTCATAAGTTCACAAAAAAAAAGGGAGGTCAAGTCGCTCGGTATTTGTTTACTCTAATCGATCAATCAAATTTGATTTTTATCAGACTGTTACGGGTTTGTAGCACCTTACCCACCTATCGGGTTCCATTTTTTTTTATATCTACAGCCTAACATTACTTTTAATGGTGGATACATATGGTAGATATATATGGAAACTTTTGATACTCATGCGCAGGCGCTAAAAGTAAAAAAAAAAAGGACATCGCGTTTTGACAGAAAGGTTTGTTGACGGGTTAGGGAGACTTGACACCTATTGAAGATCCATTTGTGTACAAGTGTTGATTATAATCAATCTCTCTTTATAAAAAAAAAACAGAAAGAAGAACCATGTAGACGTTTGTGTTTTTAAAATGAGGAGTTGTTTTTTTCACACTGTAACGGATTTGAGTTTATAATAATTTCCATTTTTTTTTCTTGCGTAGTCTCCCCTTCTCTGTCACAAACGCACACACACTCTCTAATTTTTTTTCGGGTTAGATAATGACTGATTATCAAAACCGAGCTGAAAGATGCAGTGCACAACGTGTCGAGCCGCGCAAAATTAGAACTGAATATAAACAAGAAATGAAGGCCTCCCGTTGTCTTGACCACAACGCAAAGAAGTTCAGAAAGACTGTATTTTACCGACACTTAAAGCAAACAAGTCAAATGAACGTTGCTGTTGATATTCCAGATACTTGTAAATATCAAGAAGAAGGCCCATCTCATCAACCCGATACTGCTGTGTCTTTATATAACTACGAATATACTCCATAACTGAGATATATCAAGAAGAAGATAACATTCGTGTAGTTTACAATCCTACCGATCAAGCTGTTAATTTCGCTGCTGATAAGGAAGAATGTGATGCTGTAGAAGCTTCTAGTTCTGAAACTGGTACTTTAACAGTTATGGCTGTAAAAAAGTTGAAGTCGTTGTTAAAGGCGTTAATATTACACAAGATGTCCACAGTTTCAAATTGACGTGGAATATCCTACCTTTTATTCCACTACATATGTTTGATTGCTCCAAAGATTAAAACAGTTTGGAAAAGATTATTCGACTAATCTATTTCCCAAACTAAAACTATAAAGATTATTCAACTAATCTAAAATTATATTGCTTTAGATATGCTCTTTTTTTCTTATAATTAGTTAATAAAACTAGTGCCAGAAAAAACTAGTTTCTTCCTTCTTATGCTTTCTACTCTCTTTTTTCTTCTTTTTTTTAGTCCGTATTATGATACATGAATGTAGACCCACATATCCTGGAATTAGTAAACTGAAGATCGATATAGATAGTCTTGACAATAATTAGTACCATTTATGCCAGTGCTTATTTGCGAGGCTAGGGGATCGTCTTTACTTTGAACCATTTTTTTTATCCAGTAAAAGAATATACATGCGTCTACTAGATTTCGAGTGCAGTTAAATGTATATACAGAGAATTATAGTGTAAGATCAATGTTATGTATAAGATTTTTAAAAAAAATGAAAAAATGAAAACGGAAAGAATAAAGTAGGTCTTTTTATACCTTTTTTTGGGTCAAAAATAGAGATAATGAATAATGGTTCATTGAGCTGATAGAAAAAGAGTCACACAATCGAACAATGTTATTTGGGCACAGTGCAGTATCACTTGTATGAGTTTTGTAAGAGCAAGACAATGAACAAATGAATTCCGAACGATAATATAACTGTCCAATATAGAGTGCAACAATAAAAAAGAAATTCGAAATAAATTATATTACCTATCAATTGGAATAGGCACCAAAAAAAAATACTCGTGCTGAAAATATAATTATCTCATCACTGAACATAGTATTTTTTGTTAGCTATTTTCATATTTTTCGGCTCTATCTAGTAGTTTTGTGGAATTGGATACCACCCTTAAACAGAATAATGGTAATAGTGGTGTTAAAGCGAGGGACGGAAGAAATTCTGGAGAAATCCATCCTTAAATCGATCCTATCCTTAAATCAACTCACCCCTAAATATAACTGCGACTGTAGTTTCATCCAGTTCAACGACGACTTATTAAGATCACACGTAAATAAAAAAAACAGGTCTATATCACGTATTTTTTTTAAAAAAAGGTCTATATCACATATTTTTTTTAACGAGCACACTTTTTTTTTCTTCACCACAATTACTTCCACCCCGACAAATTGACATGAGACCACTCATACCTTATTCAGTTATGGGATTTAACCGTCAATTCCACTTGGCTATTGGCATCCTTGTTGTTTTACAGTCTTGGAAAGTAGAGGATATTTTAGCTGTATACTACGCTACTAATCCGGAACAGTACAATGGAATTATACCTAAATGGTGTTTGATTGACGCTTGTTATCTTGTCTCCCTTCATATTGCAAAGATTCCTTGGTTACAGGCTACGAAACTGAAAATAATCTTCTTAATATCTATTGCTTTCATTTTTAATTTATCAGTTTTCGTAAGTAATCTTTTTTCTTTAAAAAAAGTTTTATTAACAAGTTTCTTTTAGATCGTATTCTCTGGATTATTCGTAAACATGGTATTTGGTAAGAAACAGTATATTTTCAAATGTGTGAGAGGAGAGGGAGGAATAGTTTACTGACATGAGTAAAAAATAGGTAATCAATTTGGTAAACAAACAAGCATACCTCAAAATAGAGGGAATTATATTTCCGGTGAAGATAACGTTATGTCTACTAAAGACAAGTATTGTGTTAGTTATGACATGTCCTCTTCTACTTGTCAACCTGAATTACCTACTTTTAAATTAAGCGCTATGCATATTGTCTCTAAATGTGCTGGTCATAGTGAAATCGGTACGACGTTTATAGCTATATTTGAAGGTGCACCGCCTTATGTCCTTGATTACATTATTACAAAGCAAAATGACAACTCGACGACTGTGGTTGAAAGAAAAGGAGAATACGTTGGTCGTTCTCGTTATATACTTTATTGCTTGCCTAGTTCCGGCGGTGAATATTCTTACGATTTCCACTCTTTCAGTGATTTACATCATAAATACCAGACTACTCAAATTGCACCTATTAAACAAAGTGTCCATCCTCCACCTGATGCCAAGTTTGATTTTAGTCTTCGTCGCGTTCTTCGTACTTGTCCTGGGGAAGATATTTCAATGGATGTTGATTTATGTGGTACTGGTCCCTTTGAATTATCTTGGACCCATGCGGGTCAGATCTATTCGGATAAGGTGGAGGGAAGTAGGTATAAAATCATGTTAGTTCCCTTTAGTCGTGCTGGTCATCACGTTGTTTCTCTTGTAAAGATTGAAGATGCTAATGGCTGCGTCAAGGATATAGACTCTCCCGATTTCACTATTGATGTACGTAGTGACCGTCCTACTGTTTCATTCAACACCAACGGTAAAAATGTTCGCAAGGTTAAAATTACTAAAGATACGGCTACTAGTTTACCTATTCGCCTTACTGGTGAAAGACTTTGGCCTGTTACTTATCGTAATGTCGAGTTGGGAGACAATAGTAAGAGGACAGAACGTTTTATTGATCATAACGCTTCTATTCGAGCCAGTGACATCGGGCATTATTAATTATTGAAGGTAGATGATTCTACCTGTAACGGTGATGTCTTAAAAACGCAATACCTTGTTTAATGACTAGATAAGCCCACTGTCTCTAATGCTTATGATATAAGCACTGTGTCGTATGGTTTACAACGTAAGTAACAGGAAATCGTTATTTGGTTAATGCATCTTCCGAGGGTATTATTGAGGTAAAAAAAATAATAATGCATTCTATGTATCGTGTACACTAAAAAGAAACTATTGTTATTTTTCTTTTTAGGTTGTAAGGATTAAGCATTAATGATAAAACTGTCAATATTCCTTTAAAATAATAATAAATGCACACAAGTATAATAAAATGTCTATAAATAAGCGTATATAGTAGTAGTCGTATTTTTAAGCTTACAAACTACTATTGAGTAAAGGGACCTCCTATTTTATCACGTCCTTTTTTCTTTATTCTTTTGCTTTATATATTTATACCTACAAGCTTACGTAGTTCTTTGTAAGACAACTTCCGTGCACAAAAGGTAATGCGTTACACTTTTTAATCGACCGTATAAATTGACCTTGTATCAAGATCTCCCCTTTTTTATCTTTTTTTACAGTGAATGCCCCTAAAAAACCAGAAAAATTCCAAGGAGATCCGGCTGGTATAGTTAGTTAATAAAATTAATACTCTCACGCCAATTTTGTAATTTCAAAGAGGATGCTAAATTGTACGCCGTATAAATTACAATGAATGTCGATGAGATTGTTATTAAACAAAAGAAAGCAAAAAAGGATATGACAACTACTTTAAAAAGACGCAAGTAAAGGATTGGAAGGGAATTATTTATTACTTACAAACCGATATACACAGACCATTGTATTTCTATCGTTCAAATACTTCGCGGTAAACTACCAATCATCATCAAGCTATTGACGATAATATTTTAAAGTAAAGAAAAAGGTGTGAAAAAGACATGGAAACTTTTGAAAAATGAATAAAAAATCTCCCCCGCTTAAATGTAAGGTTTTATCCCATTGTCCTATTTTTAAAAACGAGCCGAAGTCATTGGCTCTGCAAGTGTAACGCAACGTCTCTGTCTATCTCACCACCGATCTTTTTTACCGCCAAAGAAATGGAGGACGAATGTCCTTCGTAAAGTATGGAAATTATAAAAGGTATATAATGACCTGGTTTATAATCAATTCTAGAGCAAAAAGGTCCAACTATACTTTCTAACGTGTCCTCTTCACGGACTGTTTTGTCAAAGCTTAAAGCATCCGCCTTTTTGAGCCTAAATAATCCTAATGTAAAATATAAGTTACAAACTAATCTTTTCCTAGCGCTACTTACGTGTTTCAAGAGATCTTACGGTAGTGTTATATTCAAGATTCAAATAAAACACTCGCTTTATTTGAGTACTGTATATTCTATTTCCCTTTTTAAAAAGGTGGAAATACAGTTTCAATGTCAATTGCAGTAATTATTGAATCTGATATCTTGTTTTTAAACTTATAAGATTGTGAGTTAAAGCCAAATCCATAATTTTCGCTATACACATGATATAAAACACCGACTTGAAATGCCTTATATGAAAACGGTTCTTGCTGAAGAACAGGTCGCAACAGTCGATTCGATAATTTTGGTATAGAATAGTGAGCTATGTCGATTTTTTCTTCGTACAAAAAATGATCCGTTTCGTCTTTTAGTATTTTCATAAAGATATATTGGAACTGCGGGTTATAATTGAAGTGTATCAAATGAAATACATATTGAATATTTTTATATTTTCCAAAAAGCTGCTTATTTATTAAGGAAATAAATATAAGAGAGATAAGATCTTGTAGAACTGGTCGAAAAGAAATCTCTGTAATGTCATATACCCTCAAACAAACTCTGCAGTTACATGAAGTACTTAGATGTACCTTGGTTGTCTCTGTTTTTTGTTTGGTTAAATTTTCGTTGAGGATCTATACAAAATATAAATGAAAATTTGAGATAATTGCTGACGCTATTTAGATGACTTGCAACTAATGTTAAACCAAGTAGTAACTGAGTCCGGTTTAGAAGATGAATATCAAGAAGCAATTATTATCCGAGAAGAAATGATACCAATTCCAAATATATATGATACTTTGCGCTTTAATATGTGGAGCAACATTACAGAAGATATCACTCTAGCTCAATTATGCGATACACATAAAGGACATGACAACAATGAATTACTAGAGATATTCTCCTTAGAAAATCGAGTGGAATTTACAAAAAAAAACTTGAAGTTTATTTCTAAAAATGTACGTAATCTGCATATAATTGAGCTACCACAAAGAAAGACTTGAGCGTAAACTGTAGGTTGAAAGATTGTTGAATTACATGGAAGAGTCCTTCTCCATGTGTAGCAATTCTGAGTTTTTTAGAACCGTCATTTTTTTGTACCAGGTTATTTTCATATATCATATTTCTTAAAACGTCTTCAGTACCGAATAACCTTTTTAGCAACATGTTGTCTATAGTAATAGCATACCCAATTTTTATATTGGCATTACTTGCTGTAATTTTTGGCAGCTTTTTTGATACAATATCGCTTATATACATCATATAAATCCGTACAAACGCTTTGACGTATACTTGTTGTGTTGATGCCAATAAATCTTTATTATGACTCGAAGTTTAGTATATTTTCTATTTCCTTATTTAATTTACTAGAGTAAATATTCGATTTGTCCTTTAAGTGCTCTTTGACAGACTTAATAAACCTAATTATACCGTTACTTTTCTTGTTATTGATATCAGATATATTGATAAATCTAACTTAAATTTTAGCTTTCTTTTTTATTGATGTCAAATATATTATACACATGAATACATAAATATACGTACAAACTTTTGACATTTAATGTCGTTACTTCTGAAAAGATAAAGAATGAACTCAGAGAGCGCAAACTAGTGTATTAGTATACCTATGGCATTTTTGTATTTATATCTGACGGGATATCAGGCACAAAGTAACCGTGGTTCCAGATTTCTTTTACTAAACCATTTTCATCTAAAAGTGAAAACTATAACATCATAGACTCGAGCGAAATATCTAGTTATAAAAATATCAGTACTGAGGTCATAAATCATATCGTTTTGACGTACCTATATTCACGATATCATCAGGTTTTGACTTTAGGAATATCGAAGAAGAGGTTGCCGAATGTTTTGTAGATAATATACGCGGTTTACTGTATACGTCAGAATTACGAAGTGCGTCAAACAAGTATCGAACAGCTCATTATAATATATTTGAATAGTCGAAATCTGTAACCGACAAGCGTTTAGGTATCATATAATTAGAGCCAAAAGAAATGCGATTATACTTAAACAGATATTCTGACCAGACTAAGAGGCCTTGGTCTACTATACGGCGCCAGTGTTTAACAGTTAAATTCAAAACGGAATACTCCTTCACAAGATCGTTTGGAAGTAAAATTTTCAAGTTATTAGGCAAATGTTTACTAATTTCAGCACATATATCAATAGGCCAAATGGTTTTTATAAATTCCTCCTGCTGTTTATCTAATATGTATATACTTTTGCCAGTAACGAAAGGCTTATTTAAATAACAAACTTTATCTTGATCCCACTATATAATAAACCGTTAGTACGTATCGTCTGATTCATCTCATCTCAGAATACTAACTAGCTCAGGGTTTATTTCTTCCATTATTTTTTTGATAATTTCTTCTCGAGCATCAAAAGAAAGTTTGATTTTTATAAACTCTCTTATACCATTTTTAACATCATCGGTGGTAAGAAATGATAAATTGGAAGCCACGAGTGTTGGAAACAACAAAGAGTTAGAAAAATCAAATAGAGGATTTCCAGCTAAAATCGAATTCAGCTATATCTTGTCTTGTTGAAGCAGAATATATTTTACGGACGATTGCATTATCTTTGATAACTATTTTACGATAAATGTTTCTGTAAAAAAAAACACCCGAAAAAACCAGTTTATTTTTCAATAAAGAAACTACTTACAAAAACCGACACAGTGCGTATGCCGGTGAAGATCATATACCTCATTCATGATAATAGTGTTTTTCTTTTTTTTTTAAAAAAAAAAGGTGTAAAAGGAAGAAAAAGGGGGTAAACATGTACGTTTTTTCGGGGGCCCATAAACTAGTTTCCTTGTATGTTACATCAAACGACGGCTTTGAGCTTGTGATCCTAAAAACAAATAAAACATTCATTTCCAATTCCGTTTTAAAGAAAACGTAAACTTCAAAGCAATATTAAACTAATTTTTGTTCCGTCAAGATGAAAATAAACAAAAGTGCCGCTTGCTATGTATGATAAATTTATAGCTTTGGTACATCCACTATATTTATTTTAAAAAAAGAGGTTAAGTATATAATGTTATTACCTTAATGAAATAATGGGTAAACAGTTTTTGAAATAGGCTTCTACCAGCAACCGGGCTTATATATTGTTGTCCCTTCTGGAGCATAGGTAGTAGTTACATATTCTTATGTGGCTAAGGTCTGTGAAACTACACAGTAAAATACAAGTAAAACAAAGCTAATCTGTGTCTTAGTCAGGTAGACAATTAGTATTTATTATTGGTTAAATCACATCAAATTCATTATCTATATTCACATGCTCGGTAATCTCTTCTCCACAAAAAAGCGGACTTTTAAAAAACTTCTGTTACTCATCCGAATTAGAACCCTGCGGTTATTTATACATATTTTTTTTGTTTCACCTTTTTTTTACTTTTTTGTTTCTTCCTGTTAAATCATCAAATAAAAAAATATAAAATGAAATCTTATACAGTTGAAGAAGTTGCTCAACATAACACAGCTAAAGATATTTGGGTTATCATTAATGGAAATGTTTTCGACTTGACAAACTTTATTAACGAACATCCCGGTGGAAAGAAAGTGCTTTTAAAAAAGGCAGGCAAGGACGCTTCGAAGGAATTCAAGACTTTCCATAACGATGCTATTATGCAACGTGTAGGTCTTCCTATGCAAATCGGTGTGATTGGTATTGCTGAGGAGCCTAAACCTGTTGCTGTTGTTGTTGAAGAAACACAAACTGTTGCATCACCTGTCAAAAAATCAGTTGACATCCATCAACTTATTTCTGGGGAACAAGCTAAATTCGGTGAAGGTATTCCTTATGGAGACCCCAACTGGTATCAAGATTGGAACAGGTAATTATTATAATATTCAAACTAGCAAAAAAAAAATTATCAAAACTCATATTGGTGCTTTTTAAAAATATTATGTCAGCCCTTATTACAAAGAATCTCATATCAAACTCCGTAAAGAAATCCGTCAATTTATTGATACTGAAGTTATGCCCTTCTGTCATGAATGGAGTGAAGCCAAGGCTATTCCTCGTTCTGTTGTAAAGCGAGCTGCCGAAATTGGTCTTTTGAATGCTGTTTCTGGAGCTGCTAAAAAAGCCCACAACTCTTCTCTTATGAAGTATCCTTTACCTAGTGGTATTAAGCCCGAGGATTTTGATATTTTCCATGAGTTTATTTGCGTTGATGAATTATCTCGTTGTGGTTCAGGTGGTTTTATTTGGGCTATTATGGGTGGTTTAGGTATTGGTTTACCTCCTGTCCTGAACTTTGGTTCCAAGGAATTGAGAGAAAAGGTTGTACCTGGATGTCTCGCCGGTGAGAAATTCATTGCTTTAGCCATCACTGAACCTTCTGCTGGTTCTGATGTTGCTAATTTAAAGACAAATGCTAAGGATATGGGTGACCATTATATTTTAAACGGTGAAAAGAAGTGGATTACTCAAGGTGCATATGCTGATTTTTATACTGTCGCTTGTCGTACTGGTGGTACTGGTATGGGTGGTGTCTCTCTCTTGTTGGTTGAGCGTACTATGCCCGGTGTTGTAAGTCTAATATATCTCTTGTTCAATATAGTTCTAAACGTATGATTTTTATGTATGTACAGACTGCTCGTTATATGGATGTTCAAGGTATGTGGGGTTCTGGAACCAGTTATATTACCTTTGAAGACGTAAGTACTTATTTTTCAAAAAATATTACCCTCATCAGCGATATATTGACTCATACTTTTTTTAAAATACAATCAGGTTAAAGTACCCAAGACCCATATTATTGGTAAGGTCAACCAAGGTTTCAAATATATCATGCACAACTTCAATCATGAAAGAATTGGTATTATTATGCAAGCCAATCGTCTTGCTCGTGTTTGTATTGAAGAGGCATTAAAGGTAAAATATTCAGGCTATAATAGTATCTTACACCAATTTTTTTACTAATATACATTATGTATAGTATTCATTCAAGAGAAAGACTTTCGGTCAAAGATTGATCCAACATGCTGTCATCAGAAACAAGTTTGGTCACATGATCCGTCAATGTGAAGCAACACATGCTTGGTTAGAAAGCGTTTTATACCAATTACATACACTTCCTGAAGAAGCTACACCTACCCTTCTTGCTGGTCCCGTTGCTTTGTTAAAGGCTCAAGCTACCGTGACTTTTGAATTCTGTGCTCGTGAAGCTTCTCAAATCTTTGGCGGTTTAGCATATACTCGTGGTGGTCAAGGTGAAAAGGTCGAACGTTTATACAGAGAAGTTAGAGGTAAATTTTATCATTTGTTTTATTGTAATATCTTGAAACTTATTCCTTTATTTTATTCACAGCTTATGCTATTCCTGGTGGTTCTGAAGGTTAGTGTACTATATATACACTCGAATCCATTGTACTGATTCTTCTTCCTTTTTTTTAATATAGAAATTATGTTGGATTTGGGTGTTCGTCAAGCATTAAAGCAAGTTATGGATGCTAACAAACCCAAGTTGTAAAAAAAAAACTACATAAATATTCGTTATATATGCCCTATTACTATTAAAACCACAATAAAAGTTATTCACTGTTGTTATTATTATCATTATTACTATCCTTGGAGGCTTAATTATGTTATCTCAAGTCTTTCCTCCCCTTTTTTTTCTCTCTTCTTCTGCGATGAGAGAAAACAAGAACAAACCGGGTAATAAAGAAGTAAAAAAAAAACCTAAGTAGCTGTATTATTCTGAGTTGCATATACCTGTATTTATTGTCTTTCAAGCACAATCTATATATCAAGTACATGCTTGTTTAATTTTGAAAATTGTAAATAATTATCTATACTTTCGCGCTTACATAAAAAGGGGGCAGAGATATACTTGGTGCTAACAAGTTTTTTCGATCCTCGTATAGTCCTAGTTAATTACGGTAGTATGTATTAAAAAAGAGAGTATTTCAATGATGACCAAGAACTTTTTGTATTTATTTATATCCAACGTATTATCTATATTGTTATGACAAGCACATATCAATATTACTGCTATGTAGGTAGTTTATGAATTCAATCGAGTGGTAATAATAATCATATTTTCCCACTTTTTTATTTTCAAATCTTTCTATTGAATTATTAAGAGCTTAAATCGGTAAAATGATTGATACAGCAATTGCATGTTAAATATCCCTCAAAGTAATTGACTTATGCTTAAGCAAAAGTTTATTATTTGTGAAACATATTTTTTCTTTCTATGTGTATGTGTTTATGTTTGTATGTAAGTGTGCATGATAGTATTCCTTTTTTATTTACATCGAATTGCGAAAACCACAAAGAAAAAAAAAGAAACGGTATTGATTTAATAAGATGTTACAAGGAGAATGAAAAAGGAAGAAAGAAAGAAAAAGAAAAAGAGAGATAGATAGAGAGAAAAACTGAGGTATAGCGATAATAATATAGATATGATTGTGTGCTATATGGATTACATTCTTTTTATGAAGCTGTACGTAATAGATATAATACAAAATGCTGTAATTTTTTTTTAGATGGATGTTCGAGCTGATATTGCTGAAATATTAGCAGCTTCGTATTGGAGACTCTCGAGCCTTTCCTTGTATTTAGATAATTGCTCGTTTAACATGTGGATATAAACTACGGATCCTTTTAGTATTGAGCCCTTATTCAATTTTCCTTCACGCATATTATCTGGTAACAGTTGACCCAAGCTTTTAATATTATCGTTAATATTATTTCGTCTTCTTCTTTCAACTATATGATATATATTGAGTATGTCATATATATTAAACACAAAAAAAACTATACCAGCATTATGTGATTCTCTACGGTATCTCTTTTTTTCTATTACTACATTAGGCTTATTGCTGTTATTAGATTACATTAGTACACAGATATAAAAAAAAAGCTGAAACACTATTTTATTTATTTATTTATTTACCTTTTTTTAACTTCAGTTTTTACAGCTTGTTTTCTGTTAACGGGTGTATTTTTATGAACTGTCGAATCGACGGAAGGGATGGTATTATTAGAAGATGATTCACTCATATTATCTTCTCGGACATGCATGTTTGTCGTGATGATAGGTTGTCTATGAAGACTACTGTCAATAAATAAAGAAGGCGTGTCTTCTGTTTTTACTGGATTAGGGTTTTCGTGATAGAACTCATTTACAGGTGCTGATTTATCATTATTATAGTAAATATTAGGCTGCGCTTGATAGTGTTGTTGACGGTAATTACAATCATGATCTTCTGGCGGTGATAAGATATATGATGACTTACTATTAGCGTGTTTTTTATGGTTTTCCCAAACAAGTTCCGAAGGTGTATTAGGGTCAGGGAATTGATTATGATGATGTAAGGAATGATTTTGTTGTTGTTGCTGCTGCTGCTGCTGCTGGTGCTGCTGCTGCTGCTGCTGGTGCTGCTGCGGATATTGCATTTGTAATTGGTTTTGGCGTTGTTGCTGTAAATGAATGTTGTATAGATTTATAGTAGACGCAGTTGGATATCCAGTTGAGGAATCCATTTTTGTTTTTGTTTTTTAAGAGAAAAGAAAAAAGAAAAAAGAAAAAAAAAGATACATGTATTAATAAACAAAAATACGAAACAAGAGAAGCAGTCAAGATTATAATTCCAGGAGTTATTGTTGTAGCCTACGAAACATATAAACTAAGTTTAGGTTACAGAGAAAGAAAAAAAAAAGTTTTTATTATTTGTGTTATAAAAATTAGTATTTTGAGTGAAAAGTTGAAACAAGTTTTGCAAGAATATTATGTGCTTGGATTATAAGGCTAAAACTATAAATTTACATTGCCGAAGCAAACATCATTGTGGCGGCAGCCCCTGCTGCAGCACCCGAGTTATCTGAGACAGGATTGCCAGCTTCCATATTACCACCAGGCGCATCACCGTAGCCGTCATCATTAGCGAATGGTCTTCTACGTTCTAAACCTTCAAGTCCATAACCTGCTTTGTCACCCATATTATAAGCTTCAGGTGGAGCATCATTAGGAGGAGAACCGCCTTGTACAAAAGGTTGAGGAGGTAACTCGTAACTGATATTAAGACGTTCACATTCTTCTTTAATCTCCATCATAAACTTATTGTGACGTAACCAACGACCAGCAGCATCTTGCCAGTTTTGTGTATGCTCTACGTAAAATGAAAGTCCAATAATGTTTTGGTTGGAGAAAGAAACAACGTTGGCGGAAGTCGAATTGGTAGTATACAGCTTTGGGAATTGATTACTCCATTGAATCATGTGGTCTGTAAGCTTTTTCATCTTCCATGATGGTGTAGAGAAACTAATTTGAAGATCTACGTTGATATTAAGTTGGATATATAAGTTGAGGGTATCTTTTTTATATAATTATAACGATTAAAAATTTTCATTACCAACTGCCTGACAAGTGCGGCCGGATCTTCTGACATTGATAATGTATTGTGTTGTGAGTACAGAATTTTTAGCGTAAATAACTGATCCATCCCATTTACTGTTGTTTGTTGTTATTGTTGTTGTTATTATTATTATTTTTTATAAGGTTATCATTAGTTTATATTTAATTTTATATGTGAATATATAACTTACACAAAAGTAGTGACCAATAATCCAACTTCACGTACGACCCAATTCTCGCCTTGAATGAATACTCGATCACCAGAATCGAACGGATGCTAAAGAAAATAAGGTTTTTTTATAAGTAAGTACTTGTACATGCATTAGTAGATAAAAAAAAAAGGACTTACAGTGACAAAAACGAAAATAATAGCTTCAAAAGCATCCTTAGCCGAAGTACCAAACACAAAACTAGCAGCAACAAAAGCACTCCAAAGTGGCATGAGATCAGTTCCGACATTTACACCAAAAGCAGCACAGACAATAATGACCCAAACAATAATAAATATAATCATCAAGACAATATCTAATTTACCAGTGGCTTGCGATAAATCACGCATAGATCTAGTTAAATTTTTACGCTCGCGATAAATCTTGATACAACCAGATCTTAATTCACGTTTACTAATGTCACCATTTCCATCACTATCAAACAATCCAAACGCATTGGTTGCTTCAGCTACAGTATTGAAGAATGGATATAAATCCGATTCATAAATTGAGTCTCTTGTACTATCAGGACCGAGTAAATTGTAGTAAATCTTCTTTGCTAAAGATTTAGCTTGTTGAGTAGAATTCTGTCCGTGGATTTGATGAGAAGAAAAATTCTTGGCACCAGTTTGGGTTACAAATTTATTATAACCACTTTTAATAAGTTTGCCAGGAATAGCCGTGGTACTGAGCCCGAAATCACGTGTTGCACCAAGAAAACTCTTTTCATCTTGACTATTTCTAGAAAACCATGTGTTTTCCCTACTCAAAGGAGGAGGAGATGCGGATCTCGATTTATCATTTTCGTCCCCAGAATATGGTTCTTGAGAAGCATTACGAGAATTTCTCTTCATCTTTTTAGTGACTTTACTCATAAAGCTTTTTCTCTTTGGGTTCGCTTCTGCTTCTTCCGCAGGAGTTTTATTCATGACATCTTCTGCACTACCATCACGTTTAATACCATTATTATTACCAATATCTTCTTGTTGTAAGTCGTGCTTTTCATCGTCGGATCTTTGCTTTCGGTCTTCTAATGGCGGTATAGCAATCAAAGTATCCATGTTTTGACTGGAGAACTTGACATTAGATTTAGAGTCCACATATTGTTGTTGGTTTGACATAATTGATTTATTAACGTTAGGAGTTTGAGTTTGGTTGTTTCCGTGGTTTCCATAAAAATATTGACTGTCAGTTTCATCAATTGAGTGGGATCGAGTAGGTGTATTCAAATTGGATGCACCCGGTGTAGTAGCTGTCTTTGGCTTTCTACGGATACGCTTTAGTAAAAACTCTTGAGGGTTTTTCTTTTTAGTCTTGCGAAGTCGATCTAAAATTCTAAGCGCTTTGTCATTCTCTTTAATTCTATCACCATAAGCTTTCCTATTAAAGAAAAAGATAATTAATGTCACATTGTAATTTATTTTAGCTCCAAAAAAAGAAAAAAAAGAGGCTTGCTGGGTTTTTTAAAATCACTTACTTGTGGAAGGATGTAACTATAAAATATAAGGTTTTAGTATGACAATCATTTTTTTCACAGTAAGATATGACTTACCAATTAATTGCAAGACAAACTTTTCGATAAATAGAAATAAAGTAGCAAAGAAACAACATTCCCAGATACTATAAAAGACATGGACGAAACCTGGTCTTGCAGCATACTCGTCGCCATTTTCTGGGGTTGAATTTACGATTGGCAAATGACATTGACCGACAATAAATGCCCAAGATCCCCAACCCCAGGCAGTGATAATAAACAATTTAATATATACACGCAAAGCCATGTAGTACTACGAAATCAGAAAAATAAGTAACATGCCCCAATTAGGGAAAAATAGTTGATCTTTAAAACTTACGGATAATCTCATACGAAGTACTTCAATTGATTGAGGTCTAAGATAGCCGACACTTTTTTTGATAGCCCAGGGAACTAGTTCTACTAAAATTTGAGACATGAATCCAATACACCACATAAAAGTGATCCAAGTAAACCAGACTTGAAGACTATAAGAAGTAATACTGGTATCTTCTTTTCTTTGATAGACAACAAAGACCGCTACATCAATAGCAATAAGAATCATGGCAAACAAAAAGATACAAGACCAAGCAATATGTGAAGAATTTTTAGAGAGACAAATGATAACGCTACTTTGAGTTAATGCACCCCGATTCTTTTTGCCTTCTTCATCTTTTTTATCCATTTCATCATCATCGTCTTCACGGCCAGCCCAATCAAAATCTTCATTCAGTGTATGTCCATCAATATCATTTGAAGGCAAAATAAGGGCCGGACCTGCGAGTGATTCTAAAGGAACTGTAGAAGGAATGCCATCATCAATTATAATTCTATCATCATGATATTCATCATCAGTACTAATGCCAGACATTGTAGAAGGTTGTGATCTATTATGTACTGGTCTTCTGGTAGGTTGAGGTGTTTCATGTTCTAGTTCTTCACTCTTTTTTGTTGAGTGATCTATCACTTTCGGTTCTTCTTGTTGCATGTATGTATAGAATTAAATGAGGGATAGATATATATATAAAAGATAACAATAATTATAAAAAAAAAGTAAAAAAAAAAATCCACACAGGAATTAACTTAAATAGAAGAAAGTACCAAGAAATAAAGAAAAAACTTTTTTTAACACAGAAGGTCGTTGTTCAATATTTTAGTGCCTTTTGAAGTTGTACGCTCCAATGTGATCATGGACTTATTTCGGGGTTTGTTTTTTTCCCCCAGGGCAAAAAAGGGCGGGGAACTTTTTTTTGTATCCTATTTAGTCAATCACTGGTTCCCGTTTTATTTTTAAACAACAATAAACATTTAAGACTAATTCGCCTAGACTATTTCGCTTTTTTTTTTATTATTCTAGATCAGCATGAAAGAAAAAAAAAAAAGCGATTGGGGGAACAGTTTAATCACGATTGGAACAGATTCATAATACTTTTTTTTTTATATTCAAGATCCCCTTTGATTTTGGGCTCAAGTTACGTCATTTTATTAGTTATTAAATGTGATCATTGTTTTAGTAACACCGTCTTCTACGACAAAACCTATTATTTGTTTGTTGTAAATCCGGAACCCAAAAAGCAGGACAATCGTTTATGAAGATCTCTAATCTTTTGCGGATTTAGTGACTCTTGTTTCTAATTCTGTGTCATGTAATAAAAATTTATAAAATAAAGGAGCTAAGGGAATTGTAGCTGCGTGCCAAAGTGAGTGAGCATCCAAGATTTGTTCGATTGGTGGGAAATCAAATACTTCTAAACACATGGCAAATGTTACCAGCACAACGGATACACCAACCATCCAAGCAAAAGGTCTTCTCTCTTCGTTGCCCCATCTAGTATACTGTATAATTGACCAAATTAACCAAAGACTGGTCTGTAAAGTTCCAATAATAATACAAGCTGCCATATTATATCCGTAATCAAATCTTGACATACTTGATAGGTAACTGACATGTCCCAAGTAAAGTGACGCACACAACATGGTCCAAATATATGCCCAAATACCTCGAATATAAAATACTCGCAATACAACTATACAGAATCCGTAAAGAATATATAATCCTGCACTAAAGTAATCTAATTTTTCTGTCAACTGCGTATCCCTTACATGAAACACAGTGCTCCAAATCCATGCATTCATTCCCGTAATAGGAATAACTATAAAAAATTTCTTGAGAAAGTATATATCCGGTACTTGTGCCTTTAAAAGACGGAAATAACGTAAATGCATTACTCCATTCAGAATTGAGAAAATAACAGACGCTGGTTCTTGAATACCAAAAAATCTTTGGAAGGGCCATTTACCGTGATATTGGTGAATATACCGATTGTTGTCAATAGCATATTGTGTGATATTTTGCATGCAATGGTATCCACAATCTTGTTTTACTGTCCACCGTAATAGTCGAAGGTATAATGGTAATTGACTAATGCTGGTTTGAGATGTACACTTTTCAACACAGGATAAATATTCCGGCTGTACATCACCACTTGACGCATAACATACTGCCGCTATAGTAAGCAATAATATTACACTAAAAGCCAACTTCATTTTTTTTTTTAAAAAAAAAGGTTAGGGTTTCGTTCCAGTAAAAAAATTATGTCGCCTAAAAAATATCAAGTATGTCGCATCTTAAAAAAAGTGTCATTGACGAAGTTGTCTTTCACATAAATTTGAGGCGTACGTAGACGATACCGATCGATGCAACGATACAACGATGGAGTATCGATTGTTGAAGATATTTCAACGCACGATATCGTTAAAATTTTTCAGCGACATATGTTTGTGATATCGTTGTACTGCTTCAACTTTCGGTTACACGTATACTTGCTATTATACACGGTCAATTTACACGGTCGATTAAAAAAAAGTGTGGTACATCTACCTTTTATTTTCTGTGGTTATTCCAGTTTTAAGTGAACTGTATCCGTTTGCACCAGCATACTACAGGAAAAAGCTTCGTGCGAACGATGTGCATAATATATAAAAATATATTTCTGTTGTATATGAATTCATTTTTAAAAGGAAGCGGAAGAAGATGTCATGTAATTTTAAAAGTATTTAATTGCAAAAAAAAAAAAGTAGCTTTTATTTGTTTGATTAATTAATTGAAGTGTGTTTCTCTTGGTTCTCAAAGCAGGCCCTTTTTTATACATGTATAAAAAAGAACACTTTGATACTAACAGGATCAGCCGCATGAAGGCGGAAATACATCTGGTCCCATCCACTCAGTTTCCATCATCACAGACCCCAGATACTGCACAGGACATGCCCAGACTACCTTACTTTGAGTTGAGGACAGCCTCTAAATATCGCAGAAAACGACTGAGAAGATTGAAGTATATGGCGAAGAACTATGTTCACGTAAGCACACCACAACGCTTCTATACTTTAATCCTGTGTTGATTACATCTCACCAGACGTACACACCCACGACCCTCAAGCTAGCGAGACAATTGACTCAGGTTAATTTATATACTATATCTGACGACCTAACCTTATTACGCAAGTTTATGCTTCCGTACCGATGCAACAAGATTTCCCCCTCCCCTTTTTTTTTTGATAAAAAAAAAGATTGGTGGATGAATTACCAACGATATGTGTAGCAACGAATGTTCTATCGTTGAACATATCATTGCATTGACATATTGTTACATTGAAACTGCAAGAACCAATACCCTTACTATTTTGGGCTCTATATCCCACCCTTCCAAAAAAGAAAGCTTGCAGGTAGCACCATCACTGGTCACTACATTAATTTCATTAAAGACGTTTTGAGTGAGGCAGAGATCTGATTATGTTTGATATTTTTTAAAACGAAATCAACTGTCACGCTTCAAGCCCATCTTTTTTCTTTTTTTTTTTGTTCAAGATACCATTTTTTTTCTCTTGGTTTTTGTCATTAGAACCTGTACATACATCATGACTTCAAAAGCAACACAAGAATATAGACTTTCTTTTATTACGCTTATATCACAATTATCAGAAATTGAAAAAAAGGGACAAGAATTCTTTGATAAAATGTAATATTTTTTTCCTTAATGACTTTTTTAGCTTACAAAGTAACAATCTTTGAATTAGAGAGAAGTCTGTTTTTTCATCTTACGAACCTTCTGAAGCAAAAGGTACTCTCTTCTTTTATATAGAACAAAAAAAAAAGCGTTTCAATGACCTAATATCCTTTTTCTTTTTTATTATTATTTAGCTGATTTCGAAGAACTAATGTCATCACTTCAAACTTTGGAAACGCATGCAAGAAGCTGCGGCTTATTAAGTATATCGGGACAAACAACTGTAGAGACCACACGTAATTTAGCAACACGAAACGCAGAGACTTTACAGGCTGTTGATTTATTTTTCCAAGAAAAGAACCGTTTATTAATGAATATTCGTGCTGCTACTAATGCTGTATCGTTAAAATAAAAACGTCCTTTTTTTTAATGCACACTTGTAAGGTACATCTTGTACTCTTTCGGAAAAGGAAATTTAATCCAATGAATGTGTGACAACTAAGCCCTTGACTATATAATTCATGTTTTGTCTCTCCCACACATGCGAAAAAAAAAAAGTCTTTTTACCTTTTTTCTTTTTGGGAAAGTAAAAAAAAAAAAATGAGATTGAAAACAATCAACTTGTTGCTAATGGCGACTTTGGTTGTGCTTGGTTACTTTACTACTGTACAAGCAACTGAAGATACCTCACAACATCCTATCATAGCAAAGAACAACAATAACGGCAATCATCAAACTCCTTTGACTGCCTCTGAAGGTCTCCCTACAGAATTATCCCCTGAACAAATCGAAAGCTTAGAGACAGAAAAATATACTTTTCAGGTACTGTTTTTTTTAAAAAAAAATCTCTCCAGAATAAGTTACTAAATTAATATGTGTAGACTGAAGTATCACGTTTAATGCATCTTATTATCAATTCACTTTATAAAACTCGTGAAATCTTTTTACGTGAATTGATTTCCAACGCATCAGATGCATTAGATAAAATTCGTTTTATATCATTAACTGATCCAGAGGCGCTCAAGTCCAAGGCCGGATTAGGTATTACTATTGCGGCCGACCCCGAAAGGAAGGCATTGGTGATTACAGATACCGGTATTGGTATGACGCGTCAACAGTTGAAAGAAAACTTGGGAACAATTGCCAAGTCTGGTACGTCTGAATTCTTGGCCAAGATGGAACAAAATAACGACGCGATTACGCAAATTGGACAATTTGGTGTTGGTTTTTACTCTGTATTTCTTGTTGCAGATAAAGTAACTGTTGCTTCTAAATCCAACGATGACCCAGATCAGTATATTTGGATGAGTACTGCAGTAGATGATTTTACTATTGCAAAGGATCCTCGTGGGAATACCTTAGATCGTGGTACTCAAATTACCTTGTATTTAAAACCTGATGCGTATCGTTTCTTGCAAGAAAAAAATTTAAAAGAATTGGTTCAAAAATACTCTCAATTTATTACGTTTCCTATTATGGTATGGAGTTCTGAAGAACAAGAAGTTCCCGTTTCTTCTACTCAAGCTAAAAAAGAAGATATTGATGCACTTTTAAATGATGATGAATTAATTGAAGAATCTATTGATCAAGAAACTTCTTCATCTGATGATGAAAAGACTGAAAAACGTTTGGTCTATAGTTGGCATCATGTCAACGTTCAAAAGCCTATTTGGATGAGAGATCCTAAAGACATTACTGATGAAGAACACAAGGAATTTTTCAAGTCAGTGAGTCGTGAACGTGAAGACCCATTAGCTTGGACTCATTATAAAGGTGAAGGAGAGATCGAGTTCCGCAGTATTCTTTATATCCCTTCTGTGGTGACTGATGTATTTTTCAACAACATTAAGAATGAACAATCTAATAAGCCCATCAAGTTATTTGTCAAACGTGTGTTTATTTCCGACGAAGTTGAATTATTACCTAAATGGCTTTCCTTCTTAAAGGGTATTGTCGATGCAGATGATATGCCATTAAATGTATCTCGCGAAACACTTCAAAAGCACCGTAATCTTCGTATTATTACGCGTCATTTAGTTAAAAAGGCATTGGACATGTTTAGTTCTTTATCCAAATCAGATCCAGAAGCATTCAAGAAATTCTTGGGCCAATACAGTACTATTTTGAAATACGGAGCTATTGAAGAACAATCTTACCGTAAAAAGATTACAAGTTTATTAAGATTTGCATCTTCCTTTGATACCGAATCCTTTTCATCTGGGTTGGATGATTATATTGATCGTGCTAAAGCCAACCAAAAGAGTATCTTTTTCATGACGGGTAGTAATATTGGTGAAATTGAACAATCTCCTTTTATTGAAGCACTTTTAGCTCGTGGTTATGAAATTATTTACTTCACTGATCCTATTGATGAAACATTTGTTGAAAATATCCCTGGATATAATGGAAAAATGTTTGTTAATATCGCAAAAGCAGATATTGATTTTGCTGAAGATGATAAAGACTTTGATAGAGACAATGGATTGGAAGCTAAATACAAGCCTTTGACAGATTGGTTAGCCCAGACATTAGATCAACATATTGAGAAGGCTGTTGTTTCACGTCGTTTAACTACTTCCCCTTTAGCTATCATCACACCTAAAAATGGTCTTAGTGGTCATGCTCAACGTGTTCTTGATGCACAAGGTGTCAATCATAAGAATCCTAATATGGAATACATTATGGAATCTATGCGTCTTCAAAAGAAGATTTTAGAGATCAATCCTAGCCACCCAGTCATGGAAACCTTATTAGACTATGTTGAAGAAGATAATATTACAAAGGATGTAGAAACTTTGATTCAATTAATGTATGAAACTACTGCTATTCGAAGTGGATTTCCTTTAAAGGATATGACTCAGTTTGCTGGTCGTGTAGAAGGTTTGATCCGTAAAGCTGTTGGTGTTTCTATTTCTGAAGAAGCAAAAGTTCGAGTCAAAAAAGCAGAAGAAAAGACCAACGAAGAGAAATTAGCCGATGAAGAGTTAAAGAAGACTAATATTGTCTATGAAACTGAAGAAGAGGAGGATGATATGGATCATGATGAGTTGTAGAATAAAATCATCGCAGTAATAAAGCATTTTTTTATATACGTACACGTGTATACATACAAAGAGGAGTATATGCATGTATGCAAAAAAGGGTAATAGTCTTATGATAAACTCTTGCGATCACCTTCAGCCACTTTTTCGCAGAGCAGCAGTATTTAGTCTGGAGACATTGTTTCAAATATAAACAATGAGCTTAAGTAAGCATGTTTGACTATCAATCGATTCTGCATACGTACTTTACTTATAAAAAAAAGTATAATGAGCTAGCTTTTCCAGGATACAAATCAATTCTTTGGGTTCTATAAAAATACGCCACTTGGCTCACAATACGTACACGTATGTACATATAAACCGTAATGATCATATTCTTTATTTTACTAGCGTATTAGCTCCTTTTTTTTTTAAGTAAGTGTATATTTGCCTGCTGATTTATAAAAGTAATAGAAACATGCCTTAGAGTTCCTAATATACTGTAGTGGGTTATGAATATATATGAAATGGGCTGAAGTCAATTTACATGTTTATATTTTGGTTCTTTCCAAATATAGAATACCTAAATATATAAATAAAGCCAAGAGAAAAAAAACAGTTACTTGGACTATTTTTAATAACCTTTTTACTTTTATTTTCTTCTTTTTTATATCTCTTTCTATATATATATATATACGTATACCTGTTATATATGGCACCTATAGACGACTTTACGAGTTATGAGCATTACTTGGTTGCACGGCAAGCTGTAACTGAAAATGCTGTCAATCGATTAACACCAACAGAAGATCAAAAAATTATTCTCATCATCATTGGTGTATATACAGCAGCCATTATGATCTTGTGGAATATGCCAATAGCTAAAATTGTGCTATCACCCTTCAAGGTACGATATATACACATATACAAAACGCTTGAAATACTAATGTTTTCAGTAGTTATTAACTGTAGGTTTACACGAATTCTCACATGCATTTGTGGGTTGTCTAACGTGTGCAAAAATTGAATCTATTGAAATTGATCCTGATGAAGGTGGTGTTACTAGAATGGTAAAAAAATAAAATAAGAATTAACTGATTTGATGAATCAAACTAACAACAATTAAAAAAAAATAGCGTGGCGGTATTCAAATGCTTACTTTACCAGCTGGATACTTGGGATCATCCTTAATTGGAGCGATATTAGTGATGTGTGGATTTAACATTATGGCATCAAAGATAGCATCCATATTCTTGGGTGTATGCTTATTATTTACTCTATGGTGGGCAAAGAATTGGTTGACTAGAGGTATTGGAATTTTATTTATTGGAGTCATGATATTTCTTTGGTGGTTAGCGCATGGTGCTGGATTAAAGTATTTTGTTTTATTTGTTGGTGTCATGTCGTGTCTTTACTGTCTTTGGGATATTTTGGATGATTTGGTGTTTAGAAAAGTGAATGAATCTGATGCGTCTAGATTTGCAAAGTTATGTGGTTCTTGTATGTCAAGTAGAGTTTGGGGCGCATTTTGGTTTGTTATTAGTTTAATATTCTTTATTGCTGGTATCTTGATTGGTTTAGTTGCATTTAAAGAAGACCAACAAACTCAACAAGAGCAAGCTCAAGGTTTTGGCTGGTAAAATAAATAATGATAATTAACCCCTTTTGCCGTTTTGGAAATGACCCAGACCTTTTGGGTAACAAGTCCCTGTTTATCTATTTATTTATTTTTTTCTCTTTTTTTCTTTTTTGCTTTTTCTTCTTCTTTAAAATGAATAACCATTCATCAAGTAATAATGCAACATTAGAGGATAGTAATCCAAGGCTTTTACACCTTTATAATAATAAAAGTAACGAAGGTGGTTTACCTACTTTAAAAAAGAGTATTTCTCGAAGCACTTTATTAAACAGCAGTTTATCGCCAACAAGACCGCTATTTAATAAGCCATCCTTACTAACTTTAGAAAATGCTGTTTATCCTGAAAATCAATTTCAACATGATTCCACCGTAACAAAACGTTCACATAGCACTCCAGTAGCAACTGTAAAAAGTTTCGTATTGGTTTATTTGATTTTATTTAGAATTTTAAAAAATAATAACAAACAAATATTTTTCTCTTCTAATAGGGTGATTCTCGTAGTGTCATCTCTGGTAGTGAATCAACAAGATCAAATAACAATAATAAACGACAACAAAAAAAGAAGGCTGTCAGTCAAAACTATGCTTCAAGTTTTGTTAATCCAACTGATATTTTCGCTCAAAACTTGAGTGATGCAGTTATGGATGCAGACGGTAAAAAAAAACTTGTACTAATAACCAAAAACACGCATTGTAACTGATAATGGGAAACAAAATAATATTAGATTCTGATGATTTAGAATGTTATGTTTATAGAGATAAACCTAATAATACTGCTTCTTATACTATACCACCTTGGTCTTATAACAACAATAATAATAATGAAGAATCTTCACCTTATTATTATGATCGGCATTATTCTTCAACTGGTACAGAAAGTAACACAGACGGATGTGAATACGCCGCTGTTTATAATAAAGAAAAATACTCTAATAGAAGACCCGTATTAAGATCAACTGTATCAGAAATACCTCATTCTGGTTCGATGCGATCTCACAACGCTCAAAAGAAATTCAATAGACCATTTACTAAACATCATACATCTATTAATTATTATACAAATCCAAGTGAAGATGAAGAATTTACACCTCTTGTAAGAAGTAGACCACCTAGAAGAAGAAAAGGCACAAGTAGTCATGGAAGTAATGCTGGTAAAAGGTAGGTGATCTTTTTTTCTTCTTCTTTTAAAGATATACATATCTAATTATACAACACTTTTAGTGGAAGAAAACCCTATCGTACTTTCATGTTCATTGTTACCGGAATGTTTTGTTCTCTTTGTTTATTATGGATATTAATAGTAATTTATGCTAGTCCTTTAGCTGACGTAGAAGTTGTCGGTATCAGTAACGTATTAGGAACTCAAAAAGAATTGATATTTAACTTACAAGTGAGAGCCAGGTAAAAAAGTATATTGGACATACAAGCATTAAAAAAATATTTAACGTGTGCCCTTTTTTTTAGAAATAGCAACTGGTGGACTATTAGAATGACAAATACGGCTTTCAGTGTATTTGCTTCGAGTCATTATGTACCTACAGCCTTATTGATGTCTATAAATAACGACATAAGTAACTCAACAATGAACACAATGGGTGCTGACCCAGCAGAGTTTCTAGGTACCATTTATCACCTGGAGGACCCATTAATATACCAATCCGGTAAACTATTTGAATCTGTAACAAGTACTGCCACCAGTCAAATTCAAATAAAAAACCCTGGTTCTACAAAAGATGATAACAGTGGTAACGAAAGATGGTAAATATATATTTATAATCTTGCAGTTTTTTTTTCACGCATTAAAATTCATTTTTTTTTCTGTAGGTCTTTATTAATTCGTTATCCTTATGAATTAACCGTAAGAGGTGTCTTGAAATATCAAATCTTACCTTACCTTCCCACTTTAACTCAACTACATTCAGTTCGTGTATGCAAAATGTCACGTATTGATCCAGCTACAGGAAAGATTTCAGATAGTATAACTAGTCCTGAAAAATCGATATGTGATGATCCATCACCTGTAGAAGGCTCTATCATCTAAGTCAACAACCAGATATATTTTATACCCCCACACTATCCTATAACATTTTATTTAAACTTTTTGCCTCCCCTCCCCCCCCCCCCCCTTTTTTTTTTTTTTTTGTTATTCTATTTACATAACACATGCTCGTATTTACACATATACATTCATATTTATTTCTTATTATCAGGCATAAATTATATACATGTATACTTTTTTTTCTTTTTCCCTTATTCTTTGACATGCGTACAAAATTTCAAACTATTTTTTTTTAAAAAAAAATGCTTCCGAGTGTCTCGATAACGTGTTCCTGACATACTCTTGTGAACAAACTTTGAATTTGTTGTGCTACCTTAATTAAGCCATAATATACGGGTCAAAAAGGGGGTTTCAGAGCACAAAAGGTTAGATGTGAATAGCATGTGTGTCATTCAATTTTGTATTCAATGTTACGTGTAAGTATCGCTTTTTTATAAACTCGATCGATGCTTCTTTTTTTTTTTAGCACTAGAATGCTAGGAACATTATATAGAATTCTGAAAAAGAAACTACAACAACCTCTGATGTTTTTGTTTTTGTTTTGTATATGTAAACAGTATGAGAAAGATTATCAGGCACAAAATAATCATTGGTTATTAAAAAAGGTCCATGCATTTGTGTAACACATGAGCCTTTGAAAAAAAATCCATTATACTTTTCTATTTTACAAGGACTGGTTTTATTTCTTTTTTAAAGGTATCTATTCTTCATCTACCCATTCGCTTTCCTCTAAAACGAAAGTTTTGTCTACGTCATGATCACCTTCATCATCGGTAACATCACTTTCAGCGCTATTTGAATCGTAATAATACTCATCCGGATTTAATTCATCATATTGTTCAGTTTCTATACTTTCAACATTCAACATCCTGATTCTATCTTCCATAGTAATTTCTTTTACGAGATAGCCTTCTGAATCACGTCTCACTAATTTTTTCCCTTCCCAGTGTTGTTCTTGTTCAATACGCTCAATGATGGACGGTCCAAGATCTTTAGGGTCTCGTGGAGGCCAGCTGTAAGGTACTAAAGGATCTGTGTCTGGTTTGACATCGTATTTTAAACCGTCGCCCGGAGATGACCTTGGGAACCACCAAAGTAATGGGTTGTGCCCTAATACAGAACATATATTGTAGTAAAACCCAATATCGAATGGAAATTCAACCTAGATGAAAGACGACGTTAATAATAATAAATTATTAAAAAGATATATACTTTACAGGGTCAATTTTACGTCGATTGACTAGTCTCGTTGTCTTTGTTCTTTCCCATCCTTCAATTGTAGTTTGACCCTTTAAAAGACAGTATGTATGATACACAGCCAAAACACCAACAAGTAATAAAACAATGGCTATTAAACATAAATTGAAACCTATCACGCCTAATTCAGTTGTAGAAACTTGATGCATGTGCTAATAAAGAAAAGGATTAAAAAAAGTCCAATACATGTTATAATTTTTTTTTTTTTTACCCAGGGACTCTTTCTCATATCTAAAATACGTTGTAATCTCCACAGTAACAAATACGCACCATAAGAACAACAGCCCATAACAGAAAAAACAAATCGAATAAAATAACTATAGTTTCCAAATCCTATACAGTTTCCAAGCCAAGGGCAATGATGATCCATACGCAAAACACATTTACCACAGTGTCTGCAATGATGAGACCGTGGTGGTTTATAACTGTCGCATTTTTTACAGAATCGTGGGCCAAGAATACCGACTCGAATAGGTACTGATTCATCGGGATTCAAGATGGAGTAAGGTGGCTCCTAATTATTTTGTTTTTTTTGGTAAGATTCAAATACAACTTTTTTTTTCTTTATTTTTTTATTTTACCCATCCTTCAGGTGTAGATCCGGGTTCAGTTATACATGCAAGGTAATAATTGACGTAAAGAGAAACTAACAAAATATTCATTGGTGCTAGTAACTTTTGAGCAAAAATGGTTGTCCATCCTCCAAATGCAGGACCCAACACATAAAAATTAGTTGTAAGTTGCAAGTATGAGATGAGTACAACAACAAAGGCTACAATAAGTTTCTCGGGAATAGCTTCTATCCTCATTTTTATTTTTTTGCTGTCGTAAAAAAAAAAGCAAACAAACGATTATTTGGGAGCTCAAAAAGACTATATTTATAATTATTTTAAAGAGGGAGTAGGGAGGGACGATGTATTAAAGGTAACTCAGCAAACCACCGGTTCCAAGGAATAGAAGAAAACAAGTTTTTTGTCTTTTGTATAAAAAAAAGCCGTGTTCTGATATATTTTCATATAAAACCCCCAATTAACATTACCAACTAAATAACTAACCAACAACCAACTAATCCCACATTTTTCATTTTCATTTGTTTTTAAAAAAAAAGAGAGGAGACAGAGTAGTCTGAATTGAGTTACTGACAAAAATCAGTCTCGTGTATTGCACTTCATAGCATTACCACCCACAGGCCATTACAGTAAAACAACTTGAACCAACCCATCAGATAAAAAATATCTTCAAAGGTACTAACGGTCCAAGAGGATAGAATTTCTGGTAGCACTGCCCCCATTTTCACAGGTTATCCAGCAAAGATATTTAGCGGTTTTCCTCAGACCTTCCCACGGGTATAATTAAAGAACGAAATCTTTTAGTATGTTTGCCCGTATACATAAGCTTGCCACCTCTCTAAAGGAAAAGAAAAAAGCGTTTAATTGATTTGAGTGTATTTAAATCAGTCTGCCAAAAAAAAAAAATTTAAAAAAAAACGACTGTCTATTCTGTAACTGAAAACGTGACTGTTTTAAGTGTAAAAAAAAAAAGGATGGCTTGGCATTTTTTCAATTCAGTATAAATTGGTCGCAAAAGTTTGCAAATTTTGTTAGTTCTTTAATTCGATCTTAAATGACAAAAGCTGTTGAAGACGTTTGTACTTTTTGCTTTCAATCAGAAGTATAGTCTTTATTAAGTATAAGAATGAAGAAAAAAGACGGTCGTATCTATTTGATGTGCAGTTAATTCATCTGCCGTTGAGCTCGAAGGCTAGTCTACAAAAAAAAACTATTTATTACAAACAAAAACGAAAAAACAAAAAAACTGTGACCTCTTGTTTAAAAAATCCTAAAAACTCAAAAAGCCCTTTTTTCTTTCTTTTTTTTTTTGCCTTTTTTAACTTTTCCTTACACTACTTGAAATATGTCCAAAACTCGTCGTTCAAAAAAAGATGTTTTAGAGACACCTACTATAGAATCGATTGTAAAATATATTGAGGAAAAGAATGGTAAAACAAATAATATTGCTTTTTTTTCTTTGTTAAAAATATATTTGTGTATATTTTTTTTTGCTTAGCGAAAAATATCATTGTCATGTCAGGGGCAGGCATTTCCACAGCTGCAGGCATTCCTGATTTTCGTAGTAAAGATACAGGTTTATATCATAACCTTCAGAAATTCGATCTTCCCTATGCTGAAGCAGTTTTTGATATTGAATATTTTTTGGTTAGTTTGGGATGTAAAATTATTTACATGCTCAAAAAAACAGATACTAAAACATATCATTATTTAGGAAAAACCTGAACCATTTTATGAATTGGCAAAAGAGTTATATCCCGGTAAATTCTATCCTACTAAAACACACTACTTCATTCAATTGTTACAAAAAAAGGGATTGTTATTAAGAAACTTTACACAAAATATCGATACATTGGAAAGATTAACTGGATTAGATCAAGAATACATTATTGAAGCTCATGGTAGTTTTGCTACTGCCTCTTGTGTTGAATGTAACGAAAGAGCTGATTCCGATATGGTTAGAGAACATGCTTTAAAGGGAAAAGTTCCCAGATGCGAGTCTTGTGATAACCTGATTAAACCAGATATTACTTTCTTTGGTGAGAATTTACCAAAGCGATTTTTCGATCATTTAGAGGTAAATTTTTTTATTGTCTTGGATATACATGTATACAAAATGATCTAATATATGTATAAATAAGGATTTTGAAAAGGCTGATTTGTTGATTGTAATCGGAACAAGTTTGCAGGTACAACCTTTTGCTTCATTAATTGACGATGTACCAGATCATATACCTCGACTTTTAATCAATATGGAAAAAGCAGGCGATCATAAGTCAAAATCGAGCGGTTTCGATTTCAAGTGGAAGTATGGATTAAATAGAGATGTATTTTATGCTGGAACGTGTGATGAAGGAGTTACAAAGATGGCTAAATCACTTGGTTGGGAAAAAGAATTAAATGAGTTATATACCAACGGCAATAAGAAATTGAAGTACACTTATGCTGCAATTGAACCTGGAGAACAAGAACAGGATAAGGAAGTAGATGAGCTTGCTGATGTATTAGAGAAATTGACTGCTAAAGACGACCATAATGGCAAAGTTAAAGACGATCATAATGACAAAGTGAAAGATGATCATAATGACAAAGTTGCCGAGGATATCAAAGCCTCTGAAAGCACAAAAAGTGATAATGTCACCTCCACTGATACTACTACTACTACTACTACTACTACTACCTCAAAATAAAATTTTCATTTAAAAATCACACATTGACCGTGACGTGTCATTTTTTTCTCTTTCTTTTTATCTTTTCTTCTTTGTTACATTTCGCCATGGTTGAACTATTAAAAAGAAAGAAGGCAAGACTATCTAATAAAAGACCCACGTCAGATAAAGCTTCTCGATATCCACCAAGCTATCATTTCTCTGCCTTAACATATAAACAAGCACCAGAAGCGTTATCCATCTCACCACAAAGTGTTGTCGTATCTGTACCAACTCAACCTAACCCAACACAATTTAATACTATCACTGGCGATATTTTTAACCTGGATGGTTCGCTTCATAGATCGTGCGTTAAATTAGTAGAAGAGCACCATAAACATTATACTATCACTCATTTAGAATGGAATAAAAAAGGAGATACAATCGCGTCTATTGACGAAACTGGACATTTAGCGTTATGGCATATCAAAGTAAAGAAAGGAAAAATATTTTTTTTTTAAAAAAAAAACTAACATGTTCATGTTAATAGAGCTCTGTTAATGATTGGCAACTAACTTATAAAGTGAATATGAAACAACCCTTAGCTGCCTTTCTTTGGTTAAATTCTGATCGTTCGGTAAAACGAGGTTCATCTTTATTTTGCTGTTATATTTAATATTTAACGTTCTCAATTTATAATAGTATAACATAGACTCGAACCAAAAGTATATACGCCAGCCTTTAAATGGACCTCGTAATCCTTTCGGTCAACTTGGCTTTATCACTATTTCAGTACACGGTGAAATCACAGTTCATTATCAACGCAATGGATCTATTTTCTCGACATTTTCTACGCCCATGCCAAATATTGGCAGAAGAGAAATCAGTAGAGCGGATGCCGGTTGCTTTGGCATGTCTTTAGCAGGCTTAGATGATTGGGAAAGGATTTCGCATGCGGCCATCGCTTTACACGACGACGGTATTATTTATTTGGCTACACACAACGCTTCTATTCAACCTAAATCGGTTTCGATTCATACAATTAAAATCAAATTTCCTGTACGTACCGAAAAGGGTGCAATTGAGTGTAAGCCCTTGACAAGTTTGAAAATTCAAGGTCAAGATTTGTTGAAAGATAATAATGTGACACAAATGATCTTTAAAAAAGGTGTTTCAACTGTGGAACTTGTACTGGGTTTAGGAGGTTAGTTGTAGTCGGTATACTTTTCTGTCCCTTTTTTTATTAATACTGTTTTATAGATGAAGTGGATAAAGAGTTTAATGGATTTGTGGCTAGTTGGCAGTTAAAGAATATACAACAATCGATACCGAGTGATTTTGGTATGATTACCAACGATAGAACAGTAAGTTGTCTTTATTTATTATTTACAAGTATATGTGGATGATTAAAGTTCTTTTTTTTTAGACGCTTGTTTATCAGTCTGGAATAATGATTTTAGGTAGATTTGTATCCTGTTTAAAAAGTACAAGCACAGGTCAAATTATTGTAGGTCTTTCAGATGGAAGTATTCATATGCAATCGGCTACAGAATCTGGTATCATCAAAAGCAATAATAAAGAAGATATGATTGATTCAATAGATGCTAGTTATTGGACAGTAGTTGAATCTCATAAAACAAGTGATGGTTGTGTGGATCCTATTATAGATATTGTATTATCACCAAACGAAACCCACTTGATTTATATGTTTTCTTCTGTTAAAATGGGAGTAGCTAGAATTACAAATGATGATATTAGTGATGACTATGGTAAGTTTGTGTGCATGAATATATATAAAGATATACGAGACTCAAAAAAAAAAATTTATTTCAGTGAAAAAATTAACACAGAAATTACAATTGTGCTTATTAAACGATGTCGATTTTGTTGATTTAATATCAGAGTTGGTGCGTATGAGTAAACTAGATGGATTTAAGGATAAAGCAGATGACATTATTCAAGATGTCTTGACAACCTACGAAATTCAATGCGGGTCACCAGAGTTACCAGATTGGAGTTTAGCTAAATTAGAAAAGGCATATGGATTAGCCATGGCGACATATCAAAGGTTGCCTGAAAAGAAAATCCAAAGTGTCAATTTATCAAGGGCGTTACAATTGCCTGTTATTTTAGAATGTTTTATTAGTAGTTGTTCTTCAGATTACAAAGCTATTATGGATGCGTTAGAAAAAGAAAATATAGACGATGAGAATGTAAAATTGGAATTTGATGCTGATAGTTTATGGTCACTGATATCGTTGTCGAATTGGACTCGTGATTATGTACGTTGGATTTTACGTGAATGGAATGTACTGTTTAATTCGATAAGGCCCAAGAACTCTCGTAAGTTGTAGTATTATGGAGAGGAGTTAAAATGTTTTGGTTAACCCCAACCCCCCTTTTCAAAATATTATACAGGATTTACAGATATTTCAGAATTAACCGTACATGCAGTGTTACTTTTACACAAGGATTCGAATGTGACATTAAGTAAAATATTAAAAATGTTGCATTATTTTATTCGATATACAAGCACAAACAACTTTCAATTACGCCATTTTACGGAAACACAAGGATTATTACAGAGGTATACCTCCACACTGCTAAATGATGAAATAATTACAATTAAAGATACCATTGATTTCTTGAATGCGCTGAACGAATTAAAGCAAAACACAGCAGGTAAGTGATTAATTACTGTATACACCCCCCCCCCCCAAAAAAAACTAAATTACCCCCCCCCCCCTTTAGAAGTCAAAAATAGATGGTCTATACTGCTAACTTCAAATATCAAGTCTTTTGATTTGACAGAAATCAAAAATATATCCAAAAATTATAAAGATAGATGTGCTAAACCTTCCATTTATTTGGAAAAGGAAGAGATGTATGTGTACGACGTGATTCGTAAAAGACGTATTTCAGATAATGTACAAACCAACCAATGCGCTAGGTACTTTTTTTTTATAATATATTTTCTATATACTTGCATTTGAAAGCTAATTTTTTTTTTCTGCAGGTGTAAACAACCAGTTATATCCATCGGTACATTAAAAGATATGAATGACCCATGTTCTTCCGCACAATGGTGCCAAAGTTTAGGCAGACGTTGTGTATGTGGAGGTTTATTTCACTAAATAAAAAAGTTTTTTTTTGTAAATGCTGAAGTGTTTGGACCCCAAATTAACTTGAATTCTACCAACTCCCTCTTTTCACTCAATGTGTATTAACTTTTTAAATTTTCCGCATGAATTACACTCGCTGGATCCATTGTAAGCTCCTCTTTTTTGTGGATAAACGAAATTGGAAAAGCGATACGTCTTACTTTTTTACTATACATGTAAATAATAACTACCTGCATCAATAAAAAAGCTTATTTGATAAATCATGCGCTATTGGGGTGCAAGTAATATCATGTGCCAACAGTAATACAAATATGTGCTAAAAAAAAGGAATAAGTATTGCCCCTTGCAAGATACCCGAAGAGAAATCTGCAAAGCCATTCGAAAAGCACGTTACAATTGACGATGACCATCTTAAATATATGATTTCGACGAGTAAAATTAATACTGAACGATACCTTCAGAGAGATAAATGAAGTTCAATCAAGTATAATAAATCAAGATTGGAACGATAATAAATATTTTTGTGCTGTTTATGCTCGAATGCTTGCAGACTGTACCTTGGTCAACAATTATCTTTGTTGACGAAGCTGGTTTAATTCTACTTTTATTTGTGGGAGAGGCTGGTCAAGAAAAGGATCAGATGCTGTAGTCAGAAAAAAAAGTAAAAGAGCAATACACGTTACTATTTTGGAAGCTATATCCTCTTAAGGCGTTGAAGATGTTACGACCAAAATGGTTCCAGGAGGCACAGATTCCGAATTGTTTCTTCAATTTGTACAGCAAACTATTGCAAGTTTGGATCAATACAATGCTGTACTGCACTACTTCATAATGGAAAACGCCATTATTCGTATCTCTAAGCTTGTAAAAAAAAAATTAAAACTTGAAATAAAACATAAAATTCATTTTTTACCAGTATATAGTGCTTTCTTGAACCCAATAGAGGAATGCTTTTCGAAGTTAGGTAAAAGGTTTAGTTAAAAGAGAGCCTGGTCTTTCTACTTCAAAATTAGTACAACATATCGGCGACTCTAGTACTCATATTCTTAAAGATAATTGTAAAGGTTGGGTCGAACATAGCATTAGTGTTTTTAACAGAAGAAATTTACTAAATAAAATCACTCGGCAATATCAACAATATTAAAAGGTTTTTATTTTAATGCGATTGTTCCCAACAAAGAGATAACCAGTCAATTTTACTAATCATAAAATTCGAAAATAGTATCAACATTACTACGAACAAACTTGTTTGTAGTTACAATCAATGGCATAAGTAAATCGGCAAGATTCTCAAGAACATCGTTCAACATTACATTTCCTATAATTTCAATATGTTCGGTATCTTCGAAAAGGAGTTGATTGAGTAGTTTGGTTGCGATTGCGATAATTGTGTTGTGGTGGAAAGGAACGTCGTGGAAGATATTGGTCCAGTGGTGGGTCCAGATAGATTGTATGATGCACATGACAATTTTTATAAGAGAGAGAGAGATATTGGAGTTGTACGTCAGAGAGCAAGCGCTGAGGGAAGTGGTGAGGTAAGGTTTGGAGAGAGTGACAAAGTTCAGAGAGGAAGGAGTTGAGGTTGAAAATTGGGAGAGGTGTCAAGAGCGGTAGGAAATGTGATCAGGCTGGTAAGATTGAGGGAAATCCGAAGAAGAAATGAGATATGGAGTCAAGGTGGGCGGAGCATCTGGAGCAGAGTTGGTTGGTGCTTTAAATGGGAAGATAAAATGGAGGATGCCTCGATGCGGGATTCGATTGTGAAGAAGTCTGTACCAGATTTTACAAACTTTGAGCGGATCGACGAATAGTTGTTACAGCTATTTTTTTATTTTATTTTTGGAGCCGGGACTCAATTCCATGTTGTAATACTAGACGTCCAACACTGTGAAATAAAGCTGCTATCGCGTTTCGACCTCGGCTATGCCCAGAAAGAGTAAATATTGTGACAGGAAGACAAGGGCGACTCTTTTTTAATGGCCCAGAGGCGCGACAGAGGTAATAGGTACAAGGCATATGAAACTTAGACCTTACTTAGCGAAGTTGGTGTTTATATTTTAAAAGAGATAAACTACAATATAAACACGAAAGAATTTCGTCATTATTCATGCTTCTCTTTTGGTCACTTTGTGGTCGACCGCCTACTATGAAAGTGCCTAGTATCTTCATTATTTCATATTACACAACTATTAAAGATATAATACTGGTCTGGAACCACTAATGTATTTTTAGAGTAACTTTCTGATGAACAAGAAATCACTTGATACAATGTCAAATTTTATTTTAAAAGTATCATTTAGTCCGAAGTTACTAATAATTTTTATGATAAAAAACCTGATACGAAAACCTGGTACGCGTATCTTTCTCCTTTATTTATATTTCATATCCAGCGGTGTTTATACCGTCTCTTGACCTCGGTATATCGGATTCCTGCAAGGAGGGTTGAGACATCAAATAGAAACGTGTCGTAGCCTCCCCGAATACGCGATAGCAAAGGTAGGGTCCGAAAGACAAAAGTCTGTGATTTATAATCGAGTTCAAGATATGAAAGGCAACATATCCCAAGCGTATTTTCTCATACAAGAAAACAGTATCACTAAAAGATAGAAGTCTTTTTTAAAAAAATAAAAAAATAGGGTACTCAGTTCAAGCGAAGAAATGACGTTCTCTGGTACTGATAATGGATTTATAAAAATGACGGAGACGTTATGAAAAATTATATGTTTCTTCGAAACTTCTTGTAACGAGTACGTTATTTTAAAAGATGGTGAAGGTAAGTCAATATTTGAAAAGCTGCTCCGATCAATCTACTAATGAATTTTTAAGCTAGGAATACGCTTAGGCAATTCTTTTACACGAAGAATAAGAATAAGAAGAAAGCTTAGGTTACAATCCCGAAAACTTATTGGGCGGGTTATGTCCAGCTGAAAGAAAGAATGTCTCTGCTGATAAGAAATGTAGAACTGTGAAGTCCGTAGGCGACAGAAGATACGATCTTGGATCTTCTGTTTTAAACTAGAAGATAAAATTAGCTTCAAGTTCGAAATAAACTGCAGATTAAAATATCGTCTCATATTTATTAATGATACGTTGAGTATTATGAATAAGTACGAGAATCTCAAAGGGTATTTTATCTTATCGTGGATAATGCATACTAATTGAGCAATGCTCTCTTGTTTTGGCAGTGGACTTCATATAAAAAAAAGAATGTTTGATACACAGCCAAAAAAAAAAAAATGGGACACCATATTTTTAGGGCATTTTAGACCTTATTTCGCAGACTACTTATTTTATTTTCTGCCGCTAGTTCTTTTTCCTTTTTCTCTATTTTTGTTTTATCCCAGAAACGAATTATTGTATCATGTCTACACAGCTTGGACTTGCTTCACGTATTTTGCGTAAAGGAGCTCGTAACTACAGTTCCAAAGGTATAACTTCATCATAAAGCATGCATATACCGATCGACCTTTACTTAAAACATAATATTATAGCTATTTTGGCCCCCGGTCAGAAGTTGCAAGGTTATAAAGTTCAACAAGTAAAGTATTTTTTTTTCTTTTTTTTTTGAAAAAGGATATTAAGTATTACTGTAGGTTCGAAAAGTGCCCGAACTTGAATTGACTGCTATTACTTTACAACATGAAGCAACTGGTGCTCAGCATTTACATATTGACAGAGAAGATTCCAATAACGTATTTGCCGTTGGATTCCATACACCAGTCAGTAACGATACTGGTGTACCTCATATTTTGGTAAGAACATACTATATTATTTTAGTGACAGGAATTTGCCGTCTAATTTTTATTTTTGTGTGTAGGAGCATACAACTTTATGTGGAAGTGAGAAATATCCAGTTAGAGACCCCTTTTTCAAAATGTTGAATCGTAGTTTAGCTACCTTTATGAATGCTTTTACAGGTAAGTGAGATAGAGAGGTAATTTGGGATTGTATACTCATACGTTATGTGTAGCAAGCGATTATACAATTTATCCTTTTGCTACAACAAATCCCGTCGATTATGCCAACCTCAGAGACGTTTATATGGATGCTGCTTTTCACCCAAAGTTGGATAGACTTGATTTTAAGCAAGAGGGATGGCGTTTAGAGCATGAAGTACCTACTGGTAAAATAATTACGAAAAAGGAGAAGAGGGAATGGTATATTTATTTATTTTGGTTTTTTAAAATAGATGTTTCTACACCAATTCAATTCAAGGGTGTTGTTTATAACGAAATGAAGGGTCAAACTGTAAGTATAAAATTAAGATAGATAGAGAGAGAGATTATTAATCCATCGTATTAGTCTGATGCAAACTATTTGTACTATTGTCGTATGCAACAAGCCATGTTCCCAGGAACAACTTACGAAAATTCCAGTGGTGGAGATCCAAAATATATTACCGATTTGACACACGAACAATTACTTAACTTTCACAAGGAGCACTATCATCCTAGTAATGCCCGTTTCTACACATACGGTAAGTAAATATATAAGCTAGTATTAGGGGAGTAGCTTACAAAAGTTAAAAAAACAGGTAACTTTCCTTTGGAGAACCATTTGGCTGCTATCGGAGAACGTCTCAAGGGATATCAAAAGTCAGAGGTACCATTTGTGAACAAGGTTGCCATTCCTTGGACTGGGCCCAAGAGTGTTGAATCCTCTTGTGCATTGGATCCCAGTAAGTATTTAAAGAAGCGATATATTACTGTAGCAATGAATCTCATGCTGATTTGTTTATAGTGAGCCCTGCAGATAGACAAACTAAGCTTTCATTGTCATACCTTACCAATGAATCCTCTGTAAGTCTTTTTTTTTTACCAGTGACGAGAATGAGTAAAAACTAATTTATATTATAGGATACATTCGAAACTTTCTCTATGCGTTTATTATCATACCTTTTGTTAGATGGCCATGCCTCTCCCATGTATAAGGCTTTGATTGATACCAACCTTGGTTCCGAATTCTCTTCAAACACTGGATATGATAACAGTACAAGGTAATTATTTTACAAAGTAAAACATAGTTTATCAGTATAAGCCAACAATTTTTTTGGATGTGTGTAGTACTAGTTCCATGTCTATTGGTTTACAAGGTGTTAAGGATTCAGATGCTGAAAAGGTGAGAGAGACAATTAAAACAGTAATTGAACAAGTAAAGCAAGAAGGATTTGATCCCAAGCGTATTGAAGCTGCTATTCATCAAATGGAACTTGGTCAAAAACACGTAAGTTTTTCCTTTTTTAAGAAAAATGAATTACACACACAAAAAGATTCTTACTTAATATATGTACATATATAGAAAACTGCTGACTTTGGTCTTACTATTATGCACGGTGTTACATCTGGTTGGTTTAACGGTGTTGATCCCGTTGATCTCTTAGAGATTAATAAGGTAAGAGACTAAAAGCAGTAAATTATAAGAGTTTTTTTTTTTAATTTGTTTGTTATGCAGAACCTTGATCGCCTTAAAACTGAGTTACAAAGCGGTAACTTCTTTGAAAGCCGTATCGATAAATACTTGCTAAACAACCCTCATACGTTATCATTCACAATGAGACCCGATGAAAAATATACAGCTGATTTGATTACTGAAGAACAAACTAGATTAGCTAATAAGGTCGAAAATTTGACTGAACAAGATAAATCAGAGATTGCCAAGGATGGTAAGGATCTGTTGGCATCACAAGACAAGCAAGAAGATTTGTCATGTCTTCCTTCTCTCCAATTAAGTGATATTGCACTTAAGGCTAAGCACACTGTTCTGGAACACACTGGTCTTTGTAACACTCCTGTTCAATGGAGAACTACTTCTACCAATGGTCTTACTTACTTTAGAGCCATTAGTTCTTTACCTTCTCTTCCTGACGATTTGAAAATGTATTTACCATTGTTCTGTGACGCCTTATTATCTTTAGGTACACGTCAACAATCTATGGCCGAAATCGATGAAGAGATTCGTCTTTATACTGGTGGTCTTCGTGCCACTACTACTTTATCAACCAACCATTCTGATATTGATCATATTGAAGAAGGAATTGCACTTGTTGGTAACTGTTTAGATCGTAACATTGATAAGATGTATACCATTTTAGCAAAGTTAATTCATGAGACTAACTTCGATGATGTTGAAAAGCTAAAGACTTTGATTAATGGAGTAAGTAAAAAAAAAAAAAAAAAAACTCACGACTATTGTATATATTTATGTGTGTATCATTTTAGAATGCATCATCCATGGTCAATTCAATTGCCGATTCTGGACATGTTTTTGCACGCACTTTTGCAGGATCCACTTTAACACCTGGCATGCATAATGCAGAACTAATGGGCGGTATGACCCAAGTTAACTTTATGAGTCGCTTGGCTGCACAACAAGATATTTCTGACGTTGTTGAAAAATTAAAGCAAATTTCCTCTGCTGTTTTAACTCAATCCTCTCTTCGTATTGCCATCACTTCAGGTGAAGATGCTGTTGAAAGCAACACAAAGTCTTTAGTTAAATTTATTCAAGGTTTACCAACTGAGGGTAAAACTATCTCCATTAATTCCGTAAGTTTTTCTTGTTTTAGGAAATTTTACAGAAAAAACAAAAAACTCACATATATTTCTCATTGTAGAACCCTTTTGTACCTGAATACAAGAAATCATTTTTCCCTTTGCCTTTCCAAGTAAATTTCTCTGCCCAAGTACTTCGTGGTGTACCATATACTCATGCTGATGGAGCTAGTCTTCAAGTCTTATCTTCTCTTATGACCAATCATTATCTTCACCGAGAAATCAGAGAAAAGAATGGCGCTTACGGTGGCGGAGCTCGTTACGGTGGATTAAACGGATTGTTTTCATTCTATTCTTATAGAGATCCTCGTACGCTTGAAACTTTAGATACTTTTACCAACTCGGTTGATTGGGTTCAAAAGCGTAAGTTTACTGATCAAGAGATTATTGAATCAAAATTATCCATTTTCCAAGGTGTTGATGCGCCTCAAAGTGTATCTGAAGAAGGTATGCTTCAATTTGTTAACGGTGTATCTCATGAAATGAGACAAATGTAAGTAATAGTAAATAATAGATCTATTTTATTTTATTTTACTCATCTATACATATTTAATTAGGCGCCGTGAAGCACTTTTAAAAGTGACTCAAGATGACATCAAGCGTGTAGCCCAAGAATATCTCGATCAAGCTGTTAAAGAAAATAGATCTTCTACTGCATTATTAGGAGAAGCCACTGATCGTATTGCCGCCGAAAACGGCTGGCATATTAATCAATGGGGAGAAGCAGTTAAAGAGTAGTTGTGTGTACATATAAAAAAGATCTTTCTGTATTAAAATAAAATAAAAAAAAGATAAGATTACAAAAAAAAAGTAAAGGCTGACAAATGGCATATTCAAATAAGCGGAGACCCCGGATACATTATTAGCAGTGACGATACTTCCCCCCATTGCATTTCACGTGGGGAAAAAAAATATTGTTGATACACTATTCTATTCGGTCTTTAAACTAAAATCACATGCGACGTTCAACTTGTTTTCTCATGGTAAGCAGTAATTGTGTCTCCGAGTTTCTCCTCCTTTGCTGTCTTTGGTCCATATGAAAAACTTTAATGTTTTTGCTTATAAAAGGAAGTAATAAAATCTGACTTTTTTTTTTACTCTTTTTCTTTACCTTTTTTTCAAAAAAAAATATCATCCTAAAAATGACTGTCGACTATGAACAACAACTCTTCCAACAAGAAGTTGAGAAAGTAAAGCAATGGTGGTCTTCTCCTCGTTTCGCTAACGCCAAGCGTCCTTATACTGCCGAGGCTATTGTTTCCAAGCGTGGTTATTTCCCTATTAGCTACCGTTCTGACGTTCAAGCCAAGAAGGTCTGGAAGATCTTGCAAGGACACAAGGCTAACGGTACCACTACTCATACCTTTGGTGCTCTTGATCCCGTCCAAGTAACTCAAATGGCCCCTCACCTTGAAACCGTCTATGTCTCCGGATGGCAATGTTCTTCTACTGCTTCTTCCTCTAACGAACCTGGACCTGATCTTGCTGATTACCCTATGGATACTGTCCCCAACAAGGTTGAACATCTTTTCTTTGCTCAACTTTTCCATGATCGTAAGCAACGTGAAGCTCGTCTCTCCATGACTCCTCAAGAGCGTGCTGCTACTCCTGCTATTGATTACTTGAGACCTATTATTGCCGATGGTGATACTGGTCATGGTGGCATTACTGCTGTCATGAAACTCGCCAAGATGTTCGTTGAACGTGGTGCTGCCGGTATGCATGGTAAGTTATTTTAAAAAAAAAGAATTAAAAATCATCGTTTATGGAAATACTTAATTTCTTTTTTAAAAAAACAGTTGAAGATCAATCTCCTTCTACCAAGAAGTGTGGCCACATGGCTGGTAAGGTCTTAGTTCCTATTGGAGAACACATTAACCGTTTGGTCGCTATCCGTGTCCAATACGATATCATGGCCGTTGAGAACTTGATTGTTGCTCGTTCTGATGCTGAAGCCGCTACCCTTTTAACCTCCAACATTGATCCCCGTGATCACGAATTCATTGTTGGTACCACCAACCCTAACGCTGTTGCTTTAGCTACTCTTATGAGCGAAGCCGAAGCTGCTGGTAAGAACGGTGCTGCTCTTCAAGCTGTTGAAGATGAATGGATTGCCAAGGCTGGTCTTAAGCGTTTCGGTACTGCCGTTGCTGATGAACTTATCAAGGCTGGTAAGGCTGATGCTGCCAACTCTTTCCTTGAAAAGATCCACTACAAGTCTAACCTTCAAGCTCGCGCTATTGCCAAGAGCGAATATGGTGTTGAGATCTTCTGGGATTGGGATCTTCCTCGTGTCCGTGAAGGTCTTTACCGTTATGAAGGTGGAACTGAAGCCGCTACTTCTCGTGCTATTGCTTATGCTCCTTACGCTGATATGTTGTGGATGGAAACTAAGAAGCCTATCCTCTCTCAAGCTGCTCAATTCTCCAAGGGTGTCTTGGCTGTTCACCCCAACTCTTTGTTGTGTTACAACTTGTCTCCCTCTTTCAACTGGTAAGTTTTTTTATTATTATTTTTTGTGATGGAACGGTTTGACTAATTTATTAATTAGGGATGCTGCTGGTTTGAACGATGTTGCCATGAAGTCTTATATTGGCGATTTAGGTAAGCTCGGTTTCGCCTGGCAATTCATTACCTTGGGTGGTCTTCACGCCAATGCTTTAGCTTCTGCTAAGTTTGCCAAGGCTTACAAGGATCACGGTATGCTTGGTTATGTTAATGAAGTTCAACGTAAGGAACGTGAGTTCGGTGTTGATGTTCTCCAACATCAAAAGTGGTCTGGTGCCAACTATGTTGATGAACTTATCAAGGTTGTTACTGGTGGTGTCGCTGCCACTGCTGCTATGGGTAAGGGTGTTACCGAAGACCAATTCAAGGCTTAAATCTTGTTCTCTACATAATTTTCAAACTTTTTTTCACCATTCCCCCCTCACAACAAAAATTGTATAGTATATATCATTGAATCTGACACGAAACTTTATCATCCTCCCCCTAAAATGAAGAAAAAAAAAATTAGAAAAAAAAACCATACATATTTCATGTACACTTTTTGAAAAGTAGTAAGATAGAGTAAAAAAAAAGTGGTACTATTTTCTTGATGAAAATGTATCCATTATTTTTTCTTATTTCTTATTACTTTTGTTTAATTAAAATAAAATAAAATAATACCTTCGCTATTCGTTCAATTCTGTTATACTTTTTATCTGTAATATCTATCACCTTTTTTAGGTTGGGAGATAGCTTCTTTTCGCTTATTCGTTTTGGAGATCAAAAAAAAAAATTTGAAATCTGATGTACTTACCCCGCTTTTTTCTTTTTTCCCCACATTTTAAACGGCTAAAAGTTGCGGGAATCTAATACACCATATATGGAAGGGGTCTTTTTTTTTACAAAAGGGAATTCTTGGTACTCTTTCTATTTACACGTTCAGACAAAAAATGTGTGACGCATGAAACTTTTTGGTTTGTGAAATAAGTTGTAACAACAAGTTTGTAGACGTGTACCTAAATAAAAATGATTAATAGATCGCATGAGCAAATGGACCCGCTATTTTATCAATCCAATAATTATTTATTTTATCTTTTTTTTAAAAAAAATAAATCACTTTTCTTTCTTTTATACATTTCTCTTTTATGTTCATACAAAATGATACTGTTCTTATTAAAGCAACCGCCATTCAAAAGAGCGCCTGCTACAAAACGTTCAAATGTGGTCCACCCGACTGTGATAGCGTATAGATTTCAGACTACCTTTTTTATGACACTTTATAAAAGTAAGTAAAAAGTAATACGTCCCACTTTCTTTCTAAACGTGTAAATAGAACGTGTACCAAGAATTCCTTAAAAAAGATACCAAAGCATCGTAAAATTTGCCAAAGCAATAAAAGCTAACAGATACTCCGTCGGTTTGATTATACCCAAAAAGAATACGATTGTGTTTTCGTTGACGGTCTTAATGAGTCTTTGGGAACTAAAATCGGGAACGATGCTAGATTACTAGATACTTTCGATGCGGAGAAAAAAAATTACTTCAAAACGTAAGATAGACCTATTCATGCTTATACTGGATGATTTTTATTTATTATATTTTCTATAGCTGCGGATTGAATAGAATAATAGATCTGTCTGATATCACATCTGGTTCTCAGTTGGACAATCTCCCAACAGCAAATCACGAAAAGACTTTAGAAGATCTGACAAAAAAGGCATGTATCATTAAGAGCACGATGGAAAATAAAGATTTCCTTAATATTATTGAAAGGTAAATTACCTTCATTAATCTATTACCTAGTCAGTATTACTAAGGATATATTTGTAATAGGTAACAGAACCTGGAATAGATGTATACGAAGACGTTCAAAAGCTGGGCGAGATGAAGTGCACTCGAGGTATTTCCTTTAAATACTCAACCACAAAGAATCGTATCAGATCCAAAAGAGCACAAGGTTTAATAAGAGGATTATCAGCTCTTCGCGTAAGTATAAGTAATACATAGTTGTGAATTAAATATTAATATTCATCATCTATATTAGGGTTATGATTGGATTTATATGAGTTTATTTGTTATATGGAAAGGTCCTTCAAACTAACCAGCAAGAAAAAAATGGATAGGGTCAGGGAATTATGACTTTTTTCACGGCTAATATCAACTTCAAAATAAAAACGGTTCCATACAAAAATATTTTTCATTCGTGAGAAAATTAAAAACTGTTAAGGGTGCTGATTGGTTAGTTTTATCATGAATAATTATCATTCAACGTTGTACAAGTAATCTCTTATCAATGATGTAACCTTAAACTCTGCATCCCAAAAAATGAAACCTCTCTTGCTTTTTAATGCTTCACAACAAATAAGAGCTCAGTCTTTTGTTTTGAGTGTAGGGCAGAAAATATTTTGGCCGTAGAGTTTTTATGTAATGCAAAAAAAATTGATTCTATCTCCGTAAGGAAAAAGACATTGAGTGGCATCATATTCTCTTTTTTAGTTTCCAGACGGTGTTTTTTTGCTTTGTCATTCAAAATAATAAACATTATATCACACAAGCTTTTTGTTAGTGCGAAAAGAATACAAACATACACCACTTTCATACACAATAGATTAAATGCGATGTCTGGGGGTGTAATAAAAAAATGTGGTTCCTGTAAAAGAATAAACGTTAAGCCGTTACGCTTAGTTTGACTTGTTAGAATAATTTTTTTGTCAGGTATCTGAAAATTAATATAGTTAAGAATGCTTACTAAAGTATTTATTATAGCATCTAATAAATATATCTATAAAAAAAGGAATGCTGTTTTAAAAGAGGAAACGTTATTCTTCAGAACAAAATGCAAATGATAAATAGTGATCAATAATTTACTCGAGCTTGGAATATGTATCAACAGTGTAATAGTTATGAGGTATACAGTTTTGTTTTTGCATAAAATATCGAGTTGATTAAAAGAGAAAAAGTGTATCTAATCGAGTTATTAATTTCATCGGTGTCATATAAAAGAAGGGTGGACTCTCTTCGTTTATTTTCTTTATGTTTCTGCTTCTTCTTTTCATATAACAACCGAATGGATTTTAGTACATTAACATCAGAAGAATATAAACAGTTATCCGATCGTATAAGTATAATGTCTTTTATAAATACTCGTGAAGAAATCAGTCAAGAGAAAGCGTATGAATAAAACGTGAATACTTTTAGAGAACAATTGGCGATAATTGATAGATTCAGCGACCCGCCGGATGTTTATATTCGATTAATAGTATGGTCCAAAGAAATGTATCGTAGAGAATACGGAAAATATGCTTTGCCCTGCGCAGTCAGTAAGTTTAAAGACCAGCCTAAGTATAAACAAAGACATCGGTGAGCGCGATATACTTAGCTCGTTACCAAAGATCATCAAAGAATAGAGGGAGACACGGATGGTATAAAAAACATTAAAGTTATATGGACAAATTTATTTATATATTTATTTAGGGGGGGGGGGGGGGAAAGATGAATTGAATCAAGTAAAAAAAATATATTATGTGCACCAATTCCGAAATATACATCAGTATTATAATTATAAAAAATAAAATAAAATAAAAGAAGTTTTGTATATTATATATCATTATTGACAACGATATTTGTAAAAATACTTGTTCGGTACGGCCTATTCCTAACCTTACTATGTAGTTTATATATTTGCTTTTATTTGTTTTTAAAACCTGTGAAAGCTTAACTCATGAGATGAACATGGCCGGGTGTGTAGAATTATGCAAAATGCATAAACAATTACCCTTGTCCGTAAGGTCACGTGCTCGGAGTGATATACACGTGAATGTCACGTGACCATTGTATTAATTATAAGATAGTCAATGAGGAGTAAAATCGGGGTCCGGTCACAGGGCCGATGTGTAGGAGTGGTTAACTTTCGTGATTCGGATTCACGAGATCCCGGGTTCAAATCCCGGTGTCGGCCCATTTTTTGGAGATCCATTGAAATGTTAAAATAAGCTTTTTTTTTGGACATCTGTTGTCACAGTTAAAATTGAATAAGCTGTGTACTACTTCAAATTAGATATAAATTACTTTAGAATATAAACTCAATAAAAGACCACCTTTTTACTACTATACATTTATTGCTATAAGTCTCATCTATTAAAATAACTCTGACAATTGGTAGCACCAGAAGTTAGAA